>CM021102.1:608675793-608905020 GCA_007115665.2 Sequoiadendron giganteum
TTTTTAATGTTATAAATCGAATGGTCTTCAAATGAATTGTATTTTGAATTTGTGCACGTTCAATGTGATTTTTAAATAGTTCTTTCAAATTGTGTGCATTATTTAGTTAGTTTGTTGATATATATTTTTTAATTGTTTAACATGTGCAGTTGCCATTTGGTTGTACATTCACATGGATCCAATATTTAGCATAGAGGATTTTATGCCTAAACCACATATTCCTGTAGATCCCATAGATCCAAACCCACCACCACAAGAAAACCCCATTCCTCCAAACCCTCCACCTCCTAACCCCCCACCCCCTATAGTAGACTAGGATCAGTTGAGAGAGAGCATTAGGGAAAATCTTATGGTCATTCAAGAAAATATAGATCTGATAAAAAATGAGCCTAGAATTCCCCCCCATCTCTCACGGTTTGCATCTACGATGCAAATTATTGTCGATTCTGTTCGATCTATTGATGCGGACCTAGATAGGCTCCATCAATGGAGAGACGAGAGGAGACAATTCTATGTAGATGGATTGTCTTATAAAGAAATTAATGACCTTAAAATTACCAAAGAAGCCCTATGCCAGTATTTTTTTAACTCTCAAACTAGCCAACCAATTCCACCCACCAAAAAACGAATTTCAATTTTATGGTGTAGGCACCCCTTGATAGCTGCACATTTTTGGGATAGATGGTGGATGGTGTTTGATACTCCACCACATGGCAATTCTAAGGTGCCCCTATACTTTTTGAGAAAGTTATGGGTAGAGTTTGAGTTGGGTTTAAAACCCAACTATTTTGATATGAGGTCATTTCAAGGAGCTGGGCGTGGCATGCCCCAACATAGATTAGGAGCACGTGTTGATCCTCAGCGACATGTTCCAATTGCTCCTATTGTTCCTTCTACTTCTCCTGGTGTTCTTGCTGCATTTCAGCAGTAAACCATGCTATCGACGTTAGGAGCATTGAGTTCACTTTCAGGACATCTCACTCATCAAACTTCACATGTGGCGGCTGAAGTGGTCAATAGAGAGCATGGAGGCTCCAGCAATAGGAATACTTAGGCATCCACTTTAGGTGACCCACCTGCGTTTACACAGGTATGTTCATCTTTTGAACTTAATTTTTTTTTTTGGAATGTGCAAAATTCATGTTTAAATAATAACATCAAATTATATATATAATACAATATTAATTCAATAAGTGTTTGGTGTAGACGCATGATCAGACAATGCCTGAAACTCAAAATGATCATGTCTATATGTCGAGTGTTGAAGATATGGGCTCACCTTTTGGTCAGGTACTTAAACCAATATATATTAAATTTAGTTTGTGTGGATATATATATCTAATTTATTTTGAATGTTTACACATGATGTGTGATTGATATATATTATATCTAGATGCAAGGAGGTCAGATGAGCATGCCTAGTGCTGACCAGGCACATGTTGTGGTGAGCGCTCCTGAGTCATCATCAGCTCAGGTGCGTTCTTTCAAAAAGTTTGTTAAGTTTGAATTAAATACACATCATAGATCTAATTTAATTTTTACATTTACATACACATGCATGAATGATCTATACAAATTGTTGTACATATATATGCAGGCATTTCATGAGACACCCATTGCAGGTGCACCTGAGACATCGTCAACATTTATGCATGGGCAATCTCAGGTGTGTGATCTTGAGGTCATATCATTCAAGGTTGTAAACTTTACTAAATATCCTAAACAATTTTTACGGATCTTTTAAATATATATATATATATATTCGAGGTTTTAACATATTGATTGCTTTATATGAATATGCAGGATATAGTAGATCAGGCATTTGGATCTTCTCAAGTGGCAGTTATGCTACCCGTTGAACAAGATGTTCCAGTAGATTCACATGATCATATGGTAAATTATGCATGTACTAAAAATCTATTTTATTTTATTTACTAGATATTTAATTAAATTTTTATTTTTTATCCAAAAATTTATATTTTCAGGTTTAAATATGTTTAATTATATCAAAATTTATAAATAAATTTAAATCTAATTTCAAGTTTCTTGTACTCTTTTACAACATGATGCAGGTACATCTAATCGACCTGGAACAAAGAGGAGACTTGATTTGACTGATCAACCTGATAGTTAAATGGTTTTAAATTTTAAATAGACTAGACATCTCTAGTTTTATTTAAACTTTTATGTGTTGGACTTGACATATACATATTTTTGTTTATTTATATCAAATGACTTTAATGTGATGATTATATATATGCAGTCAATTATGATCATGTTATGTTCATTTTGATGATTATATGCACTCATACATATGTAGATCTAGATATTTTATCTAATTTTCAAGTAATACATGCACTAGATATAAATTCTTATCTCTATAATCAAATTTCATAAATATATAATTTATCACATGGTTAAAGGTGATAAATTTAAATATTCCTTAAATAGTTTAGATTATATTCATAATAAATTAAGAGCACGTAATTTTAACTATTTACCAATTCTAGAAAATATTTGAACAATTATATGAAATGTATAATCTATAAAATTGGAATGCGATTTTTAAAAAGTTACTAATAAGTTCATTGAAAATCATACAACTATAGAACATGATGAAACATATATGTGTGCACATGTATATCCAATTATTTAGCTTATCAATTTTTACGTGAAGACCAAAAATTGATATTTACATAGTCTCTTGATAAAATAATTTTTCAGTGACAATCGCATGGTAGACCGACTTGATGAGAACCTACAAAAATAATTAATGTAAGTAAGTAGTTCTATAATTTTTTTGAGTCATTTAAGTAAATATATAGTAAAAGTTACAAAATTGGATCTTATAAATTCCATACAAATTCAAATGATGTTTGCCATAGGATGGATGAAGGGGATGCATGTCATGAACCCTAGGGTATGGCTTAATGGATCCTAAGAGAATGGCTTAAGGGGAATTATGTGAGTGACTTAAGGGATGCAAGATTGCGGAATAAGGGTACATGTAAGAGGATATGACTTAAGGGTCCTTTAAAGGGATGTCTTAAGGGGATGCAAGAGGGTGTATTAAGGGTCCTTTAAATTTTTTATTCTAAGCATCACATGAACCCTATAAACCCTAAACCCTAAAGCATGTGACCTTAATCCTAGGAGATCAACCCTACACCATTAATCCATATAAATTTGTTATTCTAAGCATCACATGAACCCTAGAAACCCTAAACCCTAAACCACGTGACCTAAATCCTAGGAGATCAACCCTAAACCATTAATCCATATAAATTTGTTATTCTAAGCATCACATGAACCCTAGAAATCCTAAACCCTAAACCACATGACCTAAATCCTAGGAGATCAACGCTAAACCATTAATCCATATAAATTTGTTATTCTAAGCATCACATGAACCCTAGAAACCCTAAACCCTAAACCACGTGACCTAAATCCTAGGAGATCAACCCTAAACTATTAATCCATATAAATTTGTTATTCTAAGCATCACATGAACCCTAGAAACCCTAAACCCTAAACCACGTGACCTAAATCCTAGGAGATCAACCCTAAACCATTAATCCATATAAATTTGTTATTCTAAGCATCACATGAACCCTAGAAACCCTAAACCCTAAACCACGTGACCTAAATCCTAGGAGATCAACCCTAAACCATTAATCCATATAAATTTATTATTCTAAGCATCACATGAACCCTAGAAACCATAAACCCTAAACCACATGACCTAAATCCTAGGAGATCAACCCTAAACCATTAATCCATATAAATTTTTTATTATAAGCATCTCATGAACCCTAGAAACCCTAAACCGTAAACCACGTGACCTAAATTCTAGGAGATCAACCCTAAACAATTAATCCATATAAATTTGTTATTCTAAGCATCTCATGAACCCTAGAAACCCCTAACCCTAAACCATGTGACCTAAGGGGATGACTTAAGGGGATGTCTTAAGGGGTGTTGAGAGAGTGACTTAAGGGGATGCAAGGGGATGGATTAAGGATAGATATACAAGGATATGGATTAAGGGGTCCTAATAGAATGAATTAAGGGGAATTAATAGAGAGACTTAAAGGGGATGCAAGAGGATGGATTAATGGCACATATGAGGATGGCTTAAAGGGATATGAAATAAATTATAAACTTTTTATAAAATGACAATGAATTAAATTTAGTTTTATATTTATACTCTCAACTAAATGTATCTACAACTATATATAGTTACCTGTCTCTAGATTCAAATTCCATTGTAATAAGAGTGCATCTCCTCTCTTTTTTGTAAAACATCTAGTATCAAGGGAGACCTGAAACAAAAAATGATATAAAACTTTAATAAGGAAATGAATTTAAAGATAAATATATATATCAATTAAATATATACATACAACTAGATATACTTACCAATATTTATTTACTCTATTGTACCATCCACATCCTCTCTTTTTTGTAATGCATCTATGATTGTCTCATGATCATCCATTGAAAGTGTCCATAAAACTTTATTAGCAGGTCTCCCGTGATATCTAACTAGTTTTATATTGGTTGCCAAAATCAAATGTGAATAATGTATAATCTTCTTGTGTCTTTCATAATCTTCAAATGCAGGCAAGCCATTCTTTCTTATCAAATATTTTCGAAGCCAAGTGCCAACAACAATGACTGAACTAGTTGGATACTCAAAGTTATCATCATCCACTCTAGGATGTACCAACTTATATTTTCTCTCAACACATCTAGCCAACCAGTACTCTGTCTCCTCTTCATTCCCCTCGGGTGCAACAACAGCATACACATGTCCTACAAAAATAGATAAAAAATTCAATAAAGAGCACGACTTATATTTAATTCATGTATATAAACATGCATACATATAAAATTCATCTCAATAAATAATGTACCTTCTTGTACAAGATCAGAAACACGGTCATAATCATCTGATGCGAATGCTTGATTATCTTCAATTATTGTTCCATGTTGAACATGTGTCGATGTAGGTGTTAAGGCTCTTTGTTGCCATTGTTCAACCCATTCCATATTTTCACAAGCCTCCCAATCACCTGCAATACAAAATTGACAAAAGCATGCCAACTCCCTTGTCCATATTGTCCATGTGTTTGCATTCAAACTCTTAAATGAATGCCATTTTGCAGATCCATTAATTGTTTCACAATCTTGTCGAGAACAAATATCATTTTCTTCAACTAACCAAAAGAAGCGGTGAATTATTGAGCTCTCACTTACTCTTGTAGATAATTTGGTATTGCACCAATCTACAATTGCATGTGCATCTCTAAATTTTGCAGCATCCTCAAATTTTAGTTGCTCTCTAGCAAGAGCTCTTTTCACACATGCACCTGCTCCATCGTGTTCTCCCTTACCATGACCGGCTTCAAAAAAACTCCATATGTGCTGGATATTATTTTCCTTATGAACTCTACATAACCAATAAAACATCCTAGCATTTTTGAATTGACCGTGCAATTATCTGACCATATGAGATGTTCTAGCAATTGAATTCCTCTTTCTTTTAAATTTTTGTAAAATATATCAAAACAATATTGAACAAACTCAGATGAATGTAATCGATTATCACTTACATAAAAATGGTACTCTCTCAAAAAATTTCTATTATCTTCTCTACTATCATCTGCATGTCTATAAACAATATGAACAAAAATAGATACTTGCACTGAATTATAATACTGTGATTGAATTTCTTCTTGTGGAGCAAGAGTATAATTTTCAGCAAAATCAACAACCAACAATATAGTTCCAATTGGGAATGTGTTTTTACATAAACGAAATTGATTATCAAGCCAATGAGCATACTGAGAGTGTTGAACATATTTAGGTACAATCTTATCTTTAAATTCTTTAATAAATGCATGCACAGTATTTTTTTCCATAATTAGCTCACAACGTTTTCCAGTTTTTCCATCTTTTAAAGAATACTCAACATTTTTGAATCTTTTTACATCTACTAATTGTTGTCCAAATTCATTTAAACTACTTTCATGCATACATTCACCTAATAATGAAAAGTTAGCACATCTATCACATTCTCTAGAAATACATGATTTTAAATAAAATAAGTTTCCGTTAGAGGGTTCGCAAAACAAACCTGATATAAAATCTTTGATTCTTTCAGGTGGCATATTAATACCACAAATGTCCTGCATAATTTGGTTAACATGCAAAGTGCATCATATATATCGAAAACTATCATAATAATAACGAAATTGTACATGAGTCTTACAACAACAAGAGATTCGTTGCTTATTAATTCTAACATACCAAGGTTTACACTTTTCGAATGATCTTTGACTTATTTTAATATTCAATGGTAAGATTGAAGCATCTAAATTTTTTTTATATAATTCAGTTTGAGTCATATCTAAGAGATGCTTTGGATGAGGTACACGAATTTTGGAACCCACCCTTAATTTTAAGACATCTCTAATGTTAGGTGATACTCTTGTATTATCATGCCAAAATTTATCGATTAAAGATTTAATTTCATTAGTTAATTTCATGTCTGATCTTGGGAGTCTACCACTAAAACTCCAACATTGATTAATTGGATCATTTTCAATATTTTCTCTTCTTTTAGCAGCTCTAATCAAAGTTTTGGGATTTACTTTTATACATTTACTAATCCTACTTAACATTCTTTTATTTGAAGTTGCTTTATCAACTAAAGCAGTTGTTATTGCACGACGAGCCGCATTTTTATCTTTGGATCGACTTTTCTTACCTATAAAATCAATAGCATTAGCAACACTAGAAATGACTTGTTCTACTGAATCATCTTTCTTTTTTGGTTTTACAAAAATACCTAATTTTTTCATCACTTTTCTCATTTTCCACATTCTCATCAATTGCACCATGAGTTGACATTGGAATCCTAATTTCTTTCTATAAAAAAACATTTTATATATTTTATTTCCATAAGTTCTAATTTGTCTCCAAGAAACTTTACCACGAAGGTTATCTAACACATCTTTTTCAATTGTAAAAAAAACATTTTCATCTTCATCCATACAAGGGGTTTCATTTTCATTCACACAAGGGGTTTCATTTTCATTCACACAAGGGGTTCCATTTTCATTTTCAAAATGTAAAAAAGATTTCATTCTCATTTTCATCAATATGAGGGATTTGATTAGCATTTGCATTCTCATAAGATATATTTTCATCATTTTTTTGTTTTTGCATTCTTTCAACCCTATAATTATTGATATCATCAATGGTGTATCCAGCTTCATCTAAACAAGCAAAATCAATATTATCAAGACTTGGGTTTGAAAGAATACCTAGAGAGATTGTTTGAATAGGTGCATTTTCCATATCATTGGGAGGTGGATTTGAAGACATACCCGAAGTTGTTTGCATATGTACTATTTCCATATCATTCAAAGTTGTAGTTGAAGACATAGTTGAGTTTCTCTCCATAATTGTATTTTCTTCTATATTCACCATCTCCACATTTGCATCATCTACATTCATTTCATCATTCATGACTTTCTCTTCAACATTCATTGAAGTAGATGCTTCCAAATTTTTCATTTGACGAATTCTTTCTCTTCTATCCTTTTGTCTTTTTGCCTCCATATCTTTATTTGCTTGAATTTCTTCGGGTGTCATTGACATTCTACACTTTTTTCTTTGTCTTTGTTTTGATCCCATGGTTACAAAACCCTTTTTGATGAAAAAACAAATGATTTACTTGTAACCAATTTTCAAATTTTTATCTCCTTCAAATATTCAAATAACACTTTGTACTATGAAGATCCTTTCTTCTTTGAACTTTGAAGTACACAAAAATATCATGAATACATCCAAAAACTTTTTTTTGAATCTTCTTGTAAATTATTCTTGTACTTGATTCCACTTCAGAAAATTCAACCTGCACTTGACTTTTCAACCAATTTGCAATAGAATATGCCCTACACAAGACAAATTTGTAATAAAAAATGCAGAAAATCGAACTTGCGGGCCGTACTGCAGAAAAAGAATGTTGCAGGAAAACCGTACTGTATCAGAAAATGTCAAATCAGGATAAACGGATATATTAGAAACGCGTACGCGTTACCTTTACCCAACGGGTAAAAACATAACGCGTACGCATTATGAAACGCGTACGCGTTTTGTTTCAATAACACGTATGCGTTTCATAATGCGTATGCGTTATTAAAAAAATTGTTTCCCAACCGCCTGGAGACTTGGTTTTAGGTTCGGGAAAGCTTTGGCAATCCGAGCCTTAGCCTTTGACCTGCAACTAAAAAACTAAGGCAGATTGAAGAAGAATGTTCAACTTTGACAATATGGTTGATGAATTTTTTTTCTGAATCAATCTATAAAATTAAAACCCATTACAGAACATGATGTCTAGTTTTTAAATATATAATTTTTATTAAGATTGGATTATATTTTCTATTTTTTAATTAATTTCAAAGCAAACTAGTCATTAAACTTGAAATATCAGACTTTTTTTGTTTTTTAATAACTTTTTTTTGGTTAAAGTTTTTAGAAAAAAAATTATATGACATCAATCTTTAGACAATTCTTTACACAATGAAAAAAAAAAATTCAAAAAAAGTTTTGTTTAGGTCAAATTATGTTGTCCGTACACATTGATTTTTGAAAACAACAATTAAAGCCAATAATTTTTTATTTTTTTTTTAAATATTCAACAAAAAATTACAAAAAAAATTCCTCATCAATCTTCATGTTGTTAGCTCTCTTTCCCCAAAAGGAATTAGTAAAATACTTTTATTTGATTCAAAAAGTGTTGTCCGTACACGTGCATGGTATGGTAAAAAAACAGGGACTTTTAAAAAGTGGTTTTTATAGATCTTTATCAAAATTTAGTTTCTACAATCTGGGTATTTGAATAATTTACATATTTATAAACTAGATTCAAATCTCTAAATTTCATATTACTGACTTTTTAAAAAATTCATTTTGTAAGTGCCTCAAATTTTCAGTCCAAGTGTGACAAATTCTGAAAAATAGCAAAAACACTTCCACTTTTAGAGCTTTTTGTGGACCCAACTTCTTGCATCAGCCCATAAGTGTGTTTAAGCTCGGTTAGGTTTCATTACAGGATACTCGACCAAGTTCTTCTCCTAAGTGATACTTCCCCTTGATTTCAGAGGATTGACTTTGAATTTGTATCCAACTTATCACATTTTCATAGTAGTCAGTCGTTCATCAAAACAAGAATTTGCATTATACATTTCATAGTTAGAATATTATTTAATCAAATTCAACAACCATTCATTCTAGATATCCATTTCATTATATAACATTAAATGAAATAAACATTCATTCATAATTTTCTAATGATTCAGATAAACAAAGTGCAAACATATATATATTTCCAATCATACTACCAAATATATTCACATATGCAATAATTTACCCTAACATAGTAATAGTAAATAGGTAAACACACAATGGGGTGTAACATCTCAATTACCTATCACTATAGTACATTATATGAGATAGATAATGTTGATACCATTCTATTATCTATCGTTTCATTTCTCATCATGTTGAGAATACTTCTACTTCTACTACCTCTCTCATAGTCCATGATGGTATCATGCTTTTTATCACTTATCTACCTCCAAATGCAACATGTCTAAAATACATAGATCTCTCACATTATTTTGAGGCCTCTTTCTCTACCCTCGACATTTGTGAGAATTCTACATATGTATATAGTCGAGGATCCCATTCTTATAGTTGATGGTACTCCTTTATTACATGTCTCTCAAACTTCTATTGATAATATTTATTTTAATGACTTTGGTGACTATGAGGTTCATGCTTTTATTGATCCTTTCTCTTGTCAAGATGGATTATTCCCTTGTTATTCATCTCCCCATATTTCTTTGGAGGATGAACTCTCTCTTATTGTCAATATTGAGTATGCTAACATCATTCATCACTTCCTTAATGTCAGATTGGTTGAAACTCCTCCTAGAATAGATATTGATAATCATTCTCAACATTCTTTATCTAATATTTCATCTCCTCTAGACGAGCCATCTCTTTTGGATCTAGATCCTTCTCATTATATTTCTCCATCTTCTTTTCCTACTACCCATTCTACACCACTTTCTCTTTTCAAGGAATCTTTCTCTATTTATCACAAGCTACCTCTTATTGCTTCACCTACTCTACATGTTTATGCTCTCCTTTTTCTTTTGATATTCTTACATACATTCCTCTTCTTGGTATCAAGAATCTTTGTTTTCAAAAATATGATGGTCATGGTGATATGTTACACCAAGTGAGACACTTATCCACCATATGCTTGAATCGTACTCGTGACAACTATGTATTGGACAAATTATTTCATAGTACACTGACTAATTATGCCTTACATTGGTACTATACCTTACTGGATCCTTACACTCATTTTTTATGTCTTATTTTTAATATAATATAGAAGTTGAAATGTCTCTTGCACGCTTGTTTCAATACAAACAAGTTGTTTATGAGAGTGTTTGAGGCTTCAATTTTTGTTTCTTCTCATTATTTCTTCAACAAGGTTGCCAACCTCTTTATGGCCACCTTCTACCTCTTTTTCACAGGAATTTACTACCACATATCCAACATGAATTAGTTTTTTAATTATTTTGTTTTCTTTCTAACTTAGTTATTTGTGTCATTGATGTTGACCAAATTTTACTAGACCATTATCACCTCGAGTATTATGAAACCTCTCCTACCTTCCATCTATGGATCCCTCTTGTGACTTTTCTCCACCTACCCAACCTACTTCCTAAAAATGTATAACTCATTCTCTTAAAATCCAAACAATTTCTTTAAAACCATTATATCCTTGCTCCTCCCACGACTTCCTCTATGTCACTCATTATCATTTATGAAATATATTTCTATTCCTAAATCACCTCCTATACCTATTGTGTCTCATGATTATTAGCAATAAAGCAAGGTAGCACTTGAATAATACATTTTATTTTACATCAATTATCTTCCCTTCTCTCTATGCACATTAGATTATCATTTTTTATTCAAACATTCCACTTAGTACATTCTTCTAATTGTATAACATTTCCTCTATTTTTATTTTCCATATTTGTATTTATGATGCTTTAATATAGTTTTTTTGCAATTTCTATACTTTCTAACTTCTTTATGTTGCAAGTCATATTTTATTAGCAAATTAATTTTTCAAGTTTATGTTTTCTAATAATTTTTTCATATCCTTAGCCTCGAGGTATGGTTCCCTAACATGAATAATTAGCTACATATCCTTTTATGATATATTATTTCTTATATTTTTTTTTTCAGCAAAAGGCATAGTGCCTATATATATATTTATATTGATAGTAATGATATTTACAATAGATGATATGTATCCTTCCCATAGACATATTGTTTTTAAACTTTATTTCAGCCATATAGCATCCCTTGATACCAACCCTAGTATAAACCCAGCCTATTACAAAACAAACCAATACACAGGCCTAAATATCCCGCTTGAGACCTTCAAAACACTTTTGCTACCTATTACATTTAGAATCCTCCATCAAAAAACCTTAAAATCCATCATAGTACCTTAGTCTTCAAAAACTAAACCTTTTAACCATGTACTTATTTAACACCGTATTATTTCCTATATTTAACTATAACTATATCACTAAATGACATCATCTCACCAAAGTAGAGGCAAAATTGAATTGAAAATTGTATAGCTAATGAGGTCATTGTAGTTTCTTAATAACTTGTAACTTTTTTATCAATCTAAGTTGGTGTCTAAAGTATGATTTTCTTCTCAACTAATTTATGTTATCCTACAAATTTACTAGAATTAAAATAACTAGTCTACTATTGTTCAAAGGAAACACACTTGTTTGAAAAGGAACATATTTGTTTGAAAATAAACACACTTGTTAAAAAAGAAAAATACTTGCATGAAATTTAAAAGGAAAACTATTTTTTATATTTTTTTGAATACTCATATTTATATGTTTATAGGTCTTACATAAAAAACAAAGAAACTAAAACAAATTTAGAAACATAAACAATAATAAAATACTTCAAAATAGAAAGTATTACACCAAAATCCATCTCCTTTAAGAATATTGGGCCCTAGTCTACCTTTAGAATTGGTTATTTGACTCTACAAAGGTCTCAAATTTCATTTTTTCTTATTAAAAAATAATATAATTAATTTGTACATTTTTTTCCTACAAAATTCTAGCTATTCTCTACAACTTTTTGATTCACTAACTAACTAATTCTATCCATAAGCTGGAAAAGATTAATTTTAGAACCCTAATTTATTTTAGACTATCCAATCATAAATCATGCAACAATTCTTTATTCTTAAATCTAATTCACGAAATAAAAGAGATTTAGTCTTCACTTTAAACTTTTCTTAGATTCTAAATATAAGACAATGTTACTTCAATCTTTGACTCAAAGTATTTCTAAAATTTAGGTGGAAAACTAAAGTTACAATTACTTCAATTATATACTCAATTAGAATAGTTATTTCCTCTAAAATAACATAGGATATGTATCCTAACATTCCAAAATAAGGTACTTAAGAAACTCTTTACAACTTGTGTCCCATAAACATGCAACTAGAGGCACTTCATTATGATTATCTTCACTAAATTTAAATGGCATGTGTCAAATTGCATTCATTATTGATTTGAGTTGGTTTTATTATCATGCCATTTATATTTTATAGCTAGTTGGATAATTTTGAAGCTGACTATATGTGATTCTAGAGCCGATTGTCAATTTATTTTAGAGTTGATCATAACTATGTTGACAACTTTAAAGGGATTCAAAATGTTATAGTGATAATATTTTAACTCTAAATTGTTAGGAAAAATGGTCTCTCAACTTTGTGATTATAAGAGGTTAATATATTTGAGCACGGGGGAGGGGGGGTACCCCCCTTGTGAGGTCCAAGGGGCCCATCCCCCCAATGGGGGGTCTCGTGGCCACATGCCCATAAAAGCCACATTTTGTGTATATTTTATTATTATAAATCTTGATTGTTTATAATCAGGTCTCAAATTTGATGGTAAATATTTTGTTGGCCTATATTGCTCTAGAAGGCAACCCTATTTTATGAGGGCATTGTATTACAATTGTGTATTTTGATGTATTCTAAGAGTCTAATAGCTATTGTGTTGCCTCGAGATCTCTAGTTAGTGATACTCCTGTGAGAAGCTTGATTTACAAGTATATTGTAATCTTCCTTACTTTTGAATAATATATTGGGTGGCTTTTGGAGTGTGGGTTTTTTCTCCGAAAAGGGTTTTCCCCACGTAAATCATTGTGTTGTGGTATGCATGATATTTATATTTATTTTTTTGTAGCTATTGTAAAGATTTATAAAGTTTTGCATTACCCTCCTCTCAAAATTAGTGTAGGAAGTTGTTTCGCTACCTTAACTTCCTTACATAAATTCTTTTATTCTTCACATGACCTTATATTTGGTACAAAAATAAATACATATGAAAAATAAGATATTTCATGATCATTTAGGCATATTTAACATCAAGAAAAAATAAGCACAAACACACCATATTTATTGCTTTAAAATAATCATAAGCTATTGGTTCTACAATTAAGTTCACCACATTAGTTGTTCCAAAGGAAAATACAAATTTTATTTTGATAATAGGTGAAACATTATTTGGTCTTATCATTCATCCCACACTTAGGGTAAGGCATGTCCTCATGGCATAAATTGTAGGTCCTCCTCTTTAACAATTGTCTTCTCCTCTTGAATTTGGTTGCAATCATAATCCTTTATCTTATACCCTACATAAGTATTCTATTACATACCCTTTATGCTCTAAAATCTTTGCATGCTACTTCTAAAAATTGTCTGGTGGCATATGTCCTAGTATGGTCCATATAGGGGTCGAAATTTGAATGAGAGGAGACCTAAAGATCACTCCTATCCATGCATGCTTGTATTGTTGAATGAATTTAATTATTTCCTTTTCTCTCTTGATACTCCATATTAATTTTGTATGAGAGATAATCTACCTTTTATTAAAATGATCTGACAACTCTTCCCACTAGTTGATACAAGAATGATTGATTGTAACAAGGAGGTATCATTCATAGTCTTGAAAAAGATAATGCTCTTGGGCACTTTTTTAGCATATTTTCCCTTAATATCAAAATGGTGTATCGATGTTTTAAATTCCTTGTCAAATATTATATTTTTAAGGTAATTGTGTTTCGTCAATAGTCCACTTATAGCTTCAACACTAGTAGATTTTACTACTCGTTCTCCTCATATAATTTGGTGTCAAAGGAAGACAAATTTCTTTTATTAAACTTCACAAACATATAAATTAATCACAAACTTCTTTAGGTGCCCTAATAAGAACCCCTGTTGGTAGAATTCACATAACACATCTTGTTGTTTAAAAGTACTCTTGAAATAATTTTTTAAAGATTTTTTATCATTCTCAAAATTAAAATGAAGTTTGTAGTAAATTATCATTAATTTCCACCTTAAAATTTTCTCTCTCAAAAAGGGTGTATACATACTTGAGGTTATCCTACAAGATTAAAAAGCTTCTCCCACCTCGCAAGTAAATCTAACTCTTTCTTCTACCTAGTCTTACTCTTCTTAATATCTTCACTATCCTACCTTAATTGTGTATTTTATGCTTTCATTTGGTTGTCTTCTTCCACGTGCATCAATTATTAACATATTTCAAACCATAGGTCCATGCCCTTTGAAATCATAATATTAGGCCATGGAAAGAAGGCTTCGCTACCCTTTTCTATACTAAAGATAATAGTTGGTAATTATTTTAGAAGTATTATTTATCCATATTCATTTATTGAATTCTCCTTTTTTTCTCTAAAGATCGTTGTAGGCTAAGGATAACCTAATTTTATTCTTATTTTTCCTTAGTCATCTACTATGTAGTCCATCCCATAACCTTTTCTATATCAAATAAATATTGTTGTAACTTATGCAACTATTTTTTGATTTTATTTATGTAAATACTCTAATTTAGAGAAAGACATAGAGAATGCATGATTTATTATGTTTCTATTTATTTTAATCTTCTCCCTTCAAGGGTCGGTTTGATTTTGGCTCAAACACCATTTCCTTGTCCTCTCTTACAAGAACTTCTAGAGCCAATCTGAGGGCTAATTAGATGTGTTGGAGAAATGGGGTCAACAAGGCCTTTAGAAATTCCCCATAATTATGTTAATTAAATTTCCTCATTTTTGTCCTCTAGCCATAAAATGAGCCTTCTTATCTTATTTTTATTATGAGTATGTTTAGGATCACTCTCCTCTTCTTTTTCTAAATTAATAATTGGGGGCTCCAATGGTCTACCCACAACCTAACCATTGACAAAGGCTTCCAAAATTTAAATTTCTACAATCTTTCCCAATTTTGAGTAGGCATCAACTCTATAGGGGACGACAAGATTTGGAGAATAGGTGCATTCAGCCTATTTTATTTTTAGCTCTTTCAAAAGGGTTTTTTGGACTTTCTTTTTGCCTCCTTCAAAGGGGTGTGTTGTTATTTTTGGATCCTTCTTGAGGAACTTCTCATAATTCTTTTGCCCTTTTTCTCATCATAAAAACAGTGCTTGATAACCAAGTGGATCAGGTCATGGTGTTTCAAGTGCCCCTCTACCTATTTATGCTTGGTGGTTATGCCTTGTAGGTAATTGTATATGAAGACTAATTAATTTACTAGACACTTAGATTATAGAAGTCCAAGTCAAATGGTTTAACAGTTTCATTCCCTAACCCAACATAATGCTACATTGGCCATCACAAGTGAAAATTTTCATGCCCCATATGACCATAGTGGCCAAGGGCTCCACAATACTATTCCTTTATATACCATTAACCATCCCCTTACTTTGAATGTATCTAGGCAAGGGCTCAGGGTTAACATAATATTTGTAAAATAATTACTTATTATAAGTCTTAATATGGGAGATATATTCACCTACCTTGACTATTTTGAAGGGGTGGTTGATGAATCTAAAGCTTACTTCAATATGGATTCCCTTGATATTCAATAAAGTGGGCTCGATATTTTCAATAAATTCTTCATCAAACTCTATTCATACCCCTCAAAATTTTAGAGAAAACCAAGACATCTAATCTGAGCAAATATTTTTTCTACCAGAGTTTCAAACACTAGATTTTTTTGCTTCTTCCCCATATTGTTTAGTTTAAATGATCACCCTTTGTTGCACTAATATGAGGGCTTAGGGCTCTATAATTCTTAAGACTAAAATATTGGTTGGGTCAAGATTTGTTTCCATAAGAAAAGCCATAAAACTATATTGCAATTATTTTTTGGAATTATACGACATTAACAATTTATTGTGTAGTTTAAATAGGAAAAATTAAATATATATTATGTTAGTCATGGTGGTGGGGCTTGACAAAAATGGAATTCAATGTCTCAATTTTTTGGGACCATTCTGATCACTCATATTAGGAGTATGTTTCCATAATGCTCAATAGTTAAATTTTCTAGAGTTGAGGTGATACAAGGTTTAATATTCATTTTCAATAATTATAAGATGTCTCGAGCACTAGAAAGGGTCACATCAATCCTTTTCAACTAATTTTATGCACTTCTAGACATTTGGTGAAATTTATTGCATTCCTAATAACTTGAAAACTATTCAAAGAATAAATAAAATGATGGGTTTATCCTTCAAGTTGTGAAAACAGTCTAATACGACTAATTAACTCCAAAGCACTATAAAGTCATGCTAATCATAGCACTATAAATTCATGCTAATCATTAACACATCTTAATTGCTTGTTGATTTAAGGCACATAGGTAATATTCATTTCTAGTTTTAACATCACTCTTTATTTCTCTTTTTGTTTTGTTTTGAAAAAGAAATATCATTTATACTTTTCAGTCCTCTTGAAAAGGATTGCCATTTCTAGTTTTCAATCCTTTTCTTTCTTTCTTTATTTTTTATTTTTTAGGTTATAAATAAAAAATTAAAATTCTACATCCATGGAAGAAATATTTTTCATAATGCACAACTCAATATGTTTCTCTGAATCTTTTATGAACTCCTATTTTGAAGCTAGTTCATGGTACACTCTTAGTCTATGTCCATTGACCAAGAGTGCTCTTTTGCTCCCATTAATTTATAATAGTTTTACTACTCCATTGTTGAATACTTAGGCTATTATATAAGTCCTAACCATATTCTATGTTGATTACCTCTAAAATATTTGTACTTAGAATCATAAAATAGATCCCAATCTGCTAGTTTGAATTGTTTGTTGAGTATATAATTTTCTTGCCATACCTTTTTGTTGTTAGATGAGTTTAATGTGTTCAAGTGGTCATGTCCTCATTTTATCCAATTTATTGACCTATAGGATCCATTGATGTTGGGATTCTATCAAATCAATCTCTATTTCCATTGTTGTCTTCAAATTTTCTAACCCATATTCAATAAGAAATGTTAGTTTGTCCCCATACACTATTTCATGTTGATGTAGGATATTATTTATCCATATTTTTTTATTATGGATTATTCCTATACATGGAGTTAAGCTTGCTTAGGTGTGCTATTTTTGTGGAGTTATCTAGCTAGTCTCATGGAGTTATCTAGTCAGTCTTGTGGAGTTAGCTTTCCACTAGTCTTAGTCAGTGGGAGTTACATACTTATTCTCAAGCTCTTTCACCACTATTCTAGGTGGTAGTTGCACTGCACAACTCCATTTTGTGAGCTAATTAATTCATCCTATTTCACTCCTATATCGTGTTCATTCTATTTTTTTATTTTCTTTATATTTTGTGTTTTTTTAATTTAGCTTGCAACAAGGAGTTTGTGTGTGCTTGACTCATGTGGCTTGAACTAGTACATGCATTTGATCCAAAATATAGTGGTGCACACCTATATGGTATCATAGTCAATCTGATATTTTATTGCCTAGTTCAATAACCATTGTTGAGTTTTTAAAAATAATATGTAATTGTATATTTCCTCTACAAAGGTTGAGTATAAAGTGGCAATTAATGCTACTACTAAGGCTATTTGGCTTTACAATATTTTCACAAAAAATTTCATTCCATTCAAAAAGCCTATTGTCATATTTTATGATAATCAAAGTGCTATACAAATCTCATGGAATCTAGTTCATCATTAGAGGACTAAACACATTGAGATTCATATACACTATATTTGAGAGATGATTCTGGAAAGCAACATTGATCTTCAATATTGTCTTATATTAGAGCAGATCGCGAACATCTTCACCAAAACCTTCACTAAAAACAAGTTCCTTCATTTACAAGCTTTTCTGGGGGTGCAACAAGTGTCTACTTTAGGGGACTTCTACTCCATTTCTCTCTCTCTTGTAGATCACATACATCTTCACCAAAACCTTCACTAAAAACAAGTTCCTTCATTTACAAGATTTTCTAGGGGTGCAACAAGTGTCTACTTTAGGGGACTTATAGTCCATTTTTTTCTCTCTCTACATTGGAGGGGTTATTTTCTCTCTCTATTTTGGGGGCTTCCTCTTTTGAGGGGGGTTTATTCTTTTGGAGGGATCTCCTTGTACATGGGTACCTCATAAATCCTCATTTGTCAAGACCCATATTTTCACCCACCTAAGCTATACTTAAGGGGGTGTTAGTGAGGTTTTTTATTTTCCTTATGTTAGGGGATATTTTTCCTACGTATATTATTATGATTTATTAGGTTAAATTGGACTTGGTTAATATGAGGACACATGGTGAAATCCATCAGCTACATGTGCCACTCTCTGCCTCACATGGGTAGTTGAGTTACACACCATCTTTTGGCTTCTTATGTCCCCTCTCATAACCACTATTTTGTGTTTACCTAAGTAGGTTATGCCACATGTTTTTGCATTTACCAAGTAGGTAAAACCTCCCACCTATTATGGGTGGTTGGAGTTAATGCACCTCTTGGTTGTATTTGCTCATATTTTTCTATAGATACAACACTCTCCTCTCACCTCAACTATTTTGGTGAGAGTGACATGAGTATTTTCTTACAATTGTCTCTTATTTTCCCTCTTTCAAGATTCTCTCTCCATTCCACTATTTTGATCTTTTATCAATTTTCAATTAGAGTTGCGTGTGATCTATGACTCACATCAAGTCCTGACTTGGTTCTCGCTTCTCACAAAATCTAACAAATTGGTAATGATCCAAGTTGGTCAATGATTTTTATTGCATGATCCAAGGCATATATAAGGAATTATAGATAAATGCTTAAATCAACTCATGAGTAGGAATGTGACCCTTGAGATGATGCATGATGATTGCTTGAGTCATTGTTTGTTGCATAGTTTGGCTTTGAGGTGATTTTTGATGTATGGATCACAACTCAACTCACTATATCTCTAACTTCTTAGTAATTTATATAAAATCAACCCAAAATAGACTTGGGTCAAGTTATTCCAAGTAAATTAAATGGGGGACTAATAATCGACATTCATTGAGATAAGCAATGTGGTCTTTATAAATGATGAAAACAATAATTGACATCCATTGAAATGAAGGAAAAAATGATGGTTTCACCAAAATGGAATGGGGGTAAATGGTAGGGTGAATCACTAATGATAGAAAAAGGGGGCATGATGCACCTACACTTTCCTTATTTCATTAGGAAAAAGAGATCCCCTAGGGCGAGATTGACTTTCAACCCTTAGGTGAGTCAACCTTGGTGGAGATCTTGTTGTTTTCCTTATGACCTAGGACGGGGTAAATAAGCCTAAAATGCACTTTTGGGAGATGAATGAAAAATACTAAATGGATGAAATTATGAAATGTAATACATGAAACCTATAAATTAAACGACATAATCTATAAAGCAATTACAAATCAGAGAAGGGCTTGATTTTATACACCTGTGATAGAAAGCTTGTGCTGAGTGTCCTCTTGGGACTCAGTCACCCAAGGGTGAATGTGTCTTGCTATAGGGGTTGAAAATTTTCTTTCACATTCCTCTGGTCCTATGTCTGTACTCTCGATTCCTCTGGGTTTCATAGTTGGAAATAAATTATGAAAGTGAGTTTCCGTGGCATGATGACAATGTTGACAACTTTTGCAACTTCGACAACTTTTGCAATTTTTCTCCTTTGATAGATATTCAATCCTTCTTCAACCTAAGATCTGAAAAACACACAAGAGCAAAAAATTGTTTGTTTTTGGTGAATCGGGTTTTCCTTGGTCAAACCCCATTTTGGTAATTAAACTTTGAATTGAAACAATAAAACATGAATGGAAGGAATGATGAATGAACAAGTGCTATGTTGCAACTCACCAGACCCTTGATTTGATACCCTTAAAGGAATCAAACTTAGTATATCTCTCCAAGGTCTTGATGTTGCATGAAATGGCTTGATTGATGATGTGATCTTGACTTGAATGCTTGAAATCTACATCACAGTGTTAGCTCAAAAAATATGCATGATGCTTGAGATATTGAATGCTACAATAAATACTTGAAAAATATTCTCTCAAACACCTTTTACAATAACCTTAGCTCTTGTGAAGTTGCTCCAAAATTTCTAGGCCTTTGAATTGATAAAAATACCTTACTTTTATAGACAATTTTCTAATTTTTCGAAAATTAAACATTATAAGCCGACATTTGAATTTGATTTTGAGATCATAATAAGGCTGCCAAAAACATATTTTAAATTTTAAATTAGAAACTAAAGGGGACCCATTCACCCAAGGGTGAATGGTTCCTAACCTAAATTGCTAGGACCTATTCATTTTGGGGTGTTAAAAATGATAATTGCATTAATTAAATCATGATTCCCCTTTCAGAAATTATAATTAATTAGGCTTATAGATGCAAAATTGGTCCAATTAGAGGCTTAATTAATTCAAATTAATAAAGTGACCCAAAAATAGTGTGGAAATGTAAAGGAGCACACTTTTCGACACTACATTTAGCCCCACTTTAGTGTGAGGATGAGCCCTAGACTCAATCTCACACTAAAGTAAACAAACAAGCATCAAGAGAGGTCTAATTGTACAACTGTTGGAAAGAAAAGATAATAAAGGTCAAGGAGGATGGTCAAGCCCCCAAGATATAAGATCTCATGGAAACCTAACAAAGGCACAAAGAGACACATGCTTGTGTTAAAAATGCAAAAAAAAGACAAGATACACAAGCGTACAATGCCAAAAGTAATGAGATGAGAAAGAGGGGTGGATCAAGCCTCGATTGTATGGATCAAGCCTTAGTTGTTTGTCCAAAAATGTTTACAAGTGGAAACCCGTTGTCCACTATGTAAACAAAATATACTCACATGGGCTAGTAAAATTCGTTGTCCACTAGGTGAGCCCCAAAAAGTGGCTAATGGGAAGTCATGCCAGGCATAGGCTCCAATTGTACTAACCATACTGAAGTTATGTCTCTTGATAAATTTGATAAGGCACCACAAAAATGGTCACAAGGCTAGTAATATGAATTATGCTAGGCCCTCATGAAAAGGGCTCCATTGTCAAGCGAGTTGTGTTATGATCGGTGGCCTTGAAAAACATAAAGGCTCCACTGATAAGAAAGTTGTGTTATACTTAGTGGCCTTGATACATGCAATAGGATATTCAAAGGGGTTTATCTTAGTTCATGAAAGGTCTCACCTTAGGGAACATCATGCCTAATGTCTCCAAGAGAGGACTAGTTAAGGATAAAAGATTCAAAACTTAGGGAATGCAATCTATAACATCACCACTAAGAGGAATGTCATATGCCAAGAAATGTCACAATCGAAGGACATAAAACCAAATGACACCACCAAGAAAACACATCACGTGAAGTAAGAATACCACACTTTGAAGTAAACAATGAGCGGGGACACGTATGCCCCCACTTTAAAGAAATTGCTAAACACCATGATGTGAGCAATTACTTCAAAGTAGAACATGATAAATGCCAATACATGAGAGATTTATTCAGAAAGCCATATGTAAAACATATGTTTTTGAATAGATCTACATCATGAAAGGAGGTTTTCCCCTCATATACAATCCTAAGATAACACATAAGGAATCCATGAATCTGGGGTTAGCATTTGTCATTCTTGTAGTGATATAATTAAGCTTGAAACCATCATCCTTCCCAAAATAATTCATGGAACAATGAGCACAAAGGAAGAATGATGCGTATAGAGAGAACAAAGGGAAGCTTTTGGGTCAACATGGAAGAGACTTGAATGTCTTGATACCTTGCATCATCCCCAAAAAGAAAACACAAGACAAAGGGTTACGACAAATAGAAGAATGTAGATACAAACAAAATAACGTCACAACAGATTCGCTTCCTTTGTATCATTGCACCAATGGAGAGACAAGGGTCATCCAAAGTAGGCTCACAAACATATAAAGACACGCCAATAAACATTGTATGTGAGATCACATTATGCACATGCAATCACAAAGGACACAAAGAAAAGACTAGTATGACACATGTGAGTCAACCTATAGCAAGTCATCTACATCCCAATCTTGTTCATCATATGCGAAAGGCAGAAAAATATCCAAAGGGACAACAACAAGTGTTGTACTAGGAGCATCACTAGGTTCAACACATGGTGAGTCACTCTTGTTAGGATTATCATCATGGTTGCTATCATCTAAGCTCATGGAAGATAAAAATAATAAATTTGGCTCATCATGCACTTCCTCATCAATTTTAGCAATCTTAGTATCATCATCCAATTTATTCACAACTAGAGGCCTAATGACAATGTCCATTGAAGTTTCTTGTTGCTTTTGTTGTGGTGAAGGTGGAGGATCACCATGCTTTATTTCATTTGTTATTTGATCTTGATATTCTATTTTATTTTCTTCTTTTAATCTACGAGCAATAGCACGACATCTACGCTTACGCTCTTTAGCATTTCTATTTCTTCTCTTTGTATGATTTTCAAGTTGTGATTGTGTAGGAGTAGGTTTATCAACCATAGGTTTCTTTTCTTCTCGTAAGGGAGGAACATAAAGAATCATGAGAAGTTGTTCAACCACTTTCTCTTTAACTCCGTAAACTTGTTTGATCCTAAGAGGGACAATAGGACTTATTTGGTTATCTCTTGGGATTTGGTAGGAAATAGGTGAAAGATTTGTCATGGGTTGGTCTTGGTTACTTGGAAGGGCTTTGGATTCCATCATATTTTCGTCAATTATAAGAGGCTCAATCATGCGTTCAGGCATGTTTCCAAGGGATAATTCTTCTATGCACTTTGCCTTGAACTTTTGATAGGATTTGAAAAATAATTCCTCACAAGGCTTAATAGGTTCCATAGGTTTGGGCCAAAATAAATCCAATGAGAAATTCCCATGGGAAGACACATGATTAAAGCCACTATTGTGCACAATGAAGAGATAATTTCCAAATGGAAACTTTAAACATTTATGCACCATCGACAAACAACATTCATGGAGCGTAGCCATGGGTAACCAAGCTTCTCACATAATTGGTTTGACGATGGGATGATGTAGAATGAGACGCTCAATTTTTTTGGTCCAACTTGTAAAGAAAGAGTGATTGAACCTATTGTAGGGCAAGCAAAACCATTATGCATTTTGATCCACGCTTTCAATAATTCATAAGAATCTTGATAAAGTTCATGCACAAATAAGAATTCCTTAGTGATCACATTCTCTACACACACGAGGTCATTAATATCTCATTAGTAGGCTTGTCATTGATTCTTCTAGCTATGAAAGAGGACCATCAGATGCACATCTAACTATGTCATTTTGTGAGAAAGCAATGTTAAGGGGTATTTCAGTTTGGCCCTTACGAGGTTGCACATCAATGAAGCTAAACACATGTTCTAAGTCTACTTCATTTTCATTTATATTGTCATTATTTGTATCTTCAAATTTGTCAACATTCATCACATCATTCTTGGCATTAGTAGCTTTCACAAAGGAGATATTATGATTTAGCATGGGGTTGGTAAAGATTTGCAAATTTTTGTTGGGTGGGGCAATAGACTTATTTCCTTGATCATTAACACCACTAATTTGGATGTGATTAGAATCAATGAGGTCTTGCACAATGTGTTTAAGACACTTACATTTTTTTGTATCATGTCCATTTTGTCAACGATAATGGCAAAATGCACTCGAGTTTAAGTTTGGAGGTAAGGGCTTAGTGGTATCAATGGCTCTAACAAGAGGTAAGGTAACTACGTTCTTACTTATAAGCTGAAACATGATGGAGTGAAGGGTATCAGGTAAAGGGGTAAATTGTCTACTCCTCTCCTTAAATGGATATGGATTTGTCATTTTTATAGCAGCCACTTGGGTGTTAACATGTTGACTTGTTTTAGGTGTCTTTATTTGTAAAAATCCCTTCTTTTGTTTCTAGAAAGGTTGGAAATTGTTCTGGGGCACGACTTCAGATTTCTTAGGAGAGTTGGAAGGAGTTTTTGCTTCACAATGACTAACTGAATTTTGATAATCATGAAGGGTCTTGCAAAAGTGTGTAAAGGAGGGAAACTTCAAAATCTCAAGTTCAACTTGAACATTGGTATGTAAGTTTGCTATAAACATTCTTTGAAGGTCGACATCAAGAATCTTAATACTGATTTATGAGTAAAGCAATTGGTATCATGCTATGAAATTAGTGACCTTTTCATCTTTGTTTTATTTACATTGCATTAAATTAGCTAAGGTCATCTTGGGACCCATGTGCACTTGGAAATGGTTAAGAAAGGCATCAAAAAGTTCATTGAATAAACCAATTGAGTTATTTGGTAAGGAACAAAACCACTCCAAGGCAATGTCTTTCAAGGATCTAGGGAAAATTTTAGCCAAGAGTTTATCCTAAAAAATGAAGTCACTACATAAGGTTGTGTATGCCGAGACATGGTTACTAGGGTCTCCTTTTCCTCCATATTTCTTGAATCTAGGAATCTCTATGCCTTGTGGCATTTGTGCTCTCAATATCTCCAAGGACACATGGATTCTTTTTACATATTGTGAAGGTTGACTATTTTGACTTTGGTTCAATGTGACAATTTGTTGTTGGAGGGATGGAACATTTTATAGGAGTTGGTTAAGGATGGGATCATTGTTTGTGTTATGAGATGGAGGTGAATAAGGTGGAGGTGTATATGTATTCGAAGGACAAGTGAATCGTAAGTTTGAGAGGGGAGATGGATTAGGAGATATGAGATTTGAATGCACAAAGCTAAAGGGATTCCCAGTGGAAATACTTAAGGTGGTATTGACATTGCTAGTAGGTTGTTTAGTTGTTATAACAGTTGGATTGGTCTATGTAGGAATATAGGTCATAGTTGTGGAAGGAGGAATTAGATTTCCACCTTGACTTTGAGTGTATCCCAAAGTTTGAGCACAACTAGCTATTGTAGGGACATGTTTATCAATATAGTGAGCTAGGCTACAGACAATCTCTATTCCTCGTTCATTATCAAGCATTTTCCTCATGTTCTCTATGATGGGAGTTAAAGTACCAACAATGTATTCAGAACTCACAAAGTTTTGAAATTTCTCTAAATCTTCATCCATTTGTTTTAGTTCTTCTTGAGGGACATTAGAAACCATTGTGTCAACATCAGTCACATTGGTTGTGGGTAGGGTGGTCATGGGAAATGAGGTATCAAAGTTATGGTCCATAGTGGGCTGACTAGTATCAACACTATGAGTGAAAAAGTTGGAAAACTCAAGATCCAAGACGAGTGTGGTAGTGTGGAATGGTATGAGTCTCGAACTATGTCTCACTATAGTATTGGTAATAGGACACCAGGTTGTGAAGCTCATACAAGTTTCACCAAACCTAGGTGTACCCAAAATGGAGAATATGCACTAGATAAGTATAATCAAACATCCTAGAATATGAAGTGCAATGCGACTATGTAAAAAGAGATAGCAATTTTCAGATTTTAAACAAGATAATTTATTGATTATGCTATGTAAAAACCTAAAAATGATGTCTTTTAATTCCAATTTTGATTTCCAAATAATGCACTCAATTTGACCAATTAAACTTAATGCAAACAATGACATAATTTTTTGATCTTTGAAACTAAAACCCAAATTTAATAACAGATTAGAATGAAGAAAATAAAGACAAATCACTGCCCAAAAGTTTGAAACAACACTTGTACAAAGTCAAATTCGCCCTAGGGCGAATGGATCTTAGAACAAAGGTTACAAAAATTTAAATTTGAGTTTAAAGCTTATAGCTAGGGTTTCCTATTTCATACTATAAACTATACTTTTAGTGATTGATTTTTCTAGATTTTGATGTTTAAATGCAAGTGAAATAAATGACAAATGATGAGTACTATGGCACTTTTTGAAATGCAATTTTGACTCAATTTTTGAATATGAATGATTGAAAACACACTAATATGCAAGTACTATCTAAAATCAATGTAATATGCATGCAAATTTTTGATTTTTTAAGATTTTAAAGGATGCAAAATGCAAACCTAAAACCATAAATGAGATGCAAACTAATGCAATTTTAGCAACCCTAAATGTGATGCAAAGTAATGAAATGTAATTCAAACCAATGCAAATCCTAGATCTAGGGTTTGAATGGACTCCAAATTTTAGAATTTTTGGTGTATAATGTCGGGTTCACCAAATGAAATGAAGGAAAAAATGATGGGTTCACCGAAATGGAATGGGGGTAAATGGTGGGGTGAATCACTAATGATAGAAAAATGGGGTAAGATGCACCTATACTTTCCTTATTTCATTAGGAAAAAGAGATCCCTTAGGGAAAGATTAACTTTCAACCCTTAGGTGAGTCAACCTTCGTGAAGATCTTGTTGTTTTCCTTATGACCTAGGATGGGGTAAATCAACCTGAAATGCACTTTTGGGAGATGAATGAAAAATACTAAATGAATTTGATTATGCAATGTAAGACATGAAACCTCTAATTAAACCTTAATATGACATAATCCATAAAGCAATTACAGATCTGAGAAGGGCTTGATTTTATGCACCTTTGATAAAAAGCCTGTGTTGAGTGTCCTCCTGGTACTCATTCGCCCAAGGGCGAATGGGTCTTGCTACAAGAGTTGAAAAAAATATTTCATAGTCCTCTAGTCCTATGTTTGCACTCTTGATTCCTTTGGGTTTCACAGTTGGAAATTCAAAAATAAATTATGAAAGTGAGTTTCCATGGCGTGATGACAATGTTGACAACTTTACAAATTTGACAACTTTTGTAATTTTTCTCCTTTGATAGATCTTCAATCCTTCTTCAACCTAATATCTACAAAACACATAAAAGGGAAAAATTGTTTGTTTTCAGGTAAATGGGGGGTTCCCTTGGTCAAACCCCATTTTGGTAATTAAACCTTGAATTGAAACAATGAAACATGAATGAAATGAATGATGAATGAACAAGTGCTACTATGCAACTCACAAAACCATTGATTTGAAACCCTTGAAGGACTGAAATTTAGTATATCTCTCCAAGGTCTTGATCTTGCATGAAATGTCTTGATTGATGATGTGATCTTGATGCTTGAATGCTTGAAACCTACATCACAATGTTAGCTCCAAAAACATGCATGATGCTTGAGATATTGAATGTTGCAACAAGTACTTGAGAAATCTACTCTTGAGCACCTTTTATAGTAATCTTAGCTCTTGTGAAGTTGTTCCAAAATTTTCAAGCCTTTGAATTGATTAAAAAACCTTGCTTTTATAGACAATTTTCTATTTTTTTCAAAAAAATAAACATTACAAGCGAACATTTGAATTTGATTTTGGGATCATAAAAAGGCTACCAAAAAATATTTAAAATTTGAAATTAGTAACTGAAGTGGACCCATTTGCCCGAATGGGTCCTCACCTAAATTGCCAAGACCTATTCATTTCAGGGTGTTAAAAATGATAATTGCATTAATTAAATCATGATTCCCCTTTTGGAAATTATAATTAATTAGGCTTGTAGATGCAAAATTGGGCCAATTAGAGGCTTAATTAAGTCCAATTATTTAAGGGACCCAAACATAGTGTGGAAATGTAAAAGAGTACATTTTCTGACACTACATATATACAACACTCTCCTCTCACCTCAACTATTTTGGTGAGAGTGACATGAGTATTTTCTTACAATTGTCTCTTGTTTCCCCTCTTTCAATATTCTCTCTCCATTCCACTATTTTGATCTTTGATCATTTTTCAATTAGAGTTGTGTGTGATCTATGACTGACATCAAGTCCTGACTTGGTTCTCTCTTCTCACATAATCTAACAAATTGGTAGTGATCCAAGTTATTCATTGATTTTTATTGCATGGTCCAAGGAATCTATAAGGAATTATAGATAAATCCTTAAAGCAACTCGTGAGTAGGTTCATGCGACCCTAAAGATGATGCATGCGGATTGCTCAGGAGTCATTGTTTATTTCATAGTTTGGCTTTGAGGTGATTTTTGATGTGTGGATTACAACTCAACTCATTATATCTCTAAATTCTTAGTAATTTGTATAAAATCAACCCAAAATAGACTTGGGTCAAGTTATTCCAAGTAAATCAAATGGGGGAACCAATAATTGACATCCATTGAGATAAGAAATGTGGTCTTTATAAATGGATTAATCTTGAAAGAGGAAGAGGATGATGAAGCATCATTTCCAAACTGGGGAGAATAAGTTTTGAAGACATTCTATTGGTCTAAATTCTATAAAAGTGAAATAGGGATACCACACCCAAACACATTGATGGTAGGAACAATAGTTGATGGTATCAAACTAGTTGATACTATTAGTTTAGTTTATTCTTGAGACAGTAAAAAATCCAAGAAGGTTCCATAAAATATTATTTATTAAACAAATGAGAGTAATATACCAAGGTTTGGGTTGGTAGTTACCAAGAATCACTTCATGTTGGTCTATGAACATAACTAAAAAAATTAAAATATGTTAATTTTATGTCGGTCTCACCAATTATGTATGCACCAAAATGAGAAAAATATATATTAAAGAGGGATTACATGACTTCTTAGGGTTGTGCCAAATCAAATCATGGAGGTTTTCTTGATTTCTCAAAAAGACTTAAGATTTAGCCTTAAAGGGTACGCAGGAGAAATCACAAAGATGGGAACTTTTGATTAGACTTCGTGCTAGCCAAAAAATATGTTTGGAAAGTGGGTTGGCTAGTTAATATGTTTGGATAATGGTTTGAGCACTTGTGCATTGTTACAATATTGTCTTAAATGTTTGTAATGCTAGTTTGTAAGTTTAAATCATAATATTTGATTGTTTGGAAAATTTATGCAATGTTATCAATTGTGACGTGGAAAGACATGTTTGCATGTTCTTTAAATAATTTATAGTGTTTATTATAGGTTATTCTAGAGTATGTTTTATCAATACAGGGACAAAACATTTTCATTGGATTTGAGATCTCAAATGATATAAATGTTGAGTGGTCTTCTACTGAGAGGCTTGTTTGTTTTAGAATGTGGAATGATTGATTAACGAGGCTAAATCAAGGTTTTTCTACCTCAAGAGGATGTGCATAGTTCTCTCTTGTCTTGGTTTGGGAGTTTTATTATGTATGCTGTAATAAATTGTTGGCCCATTTATTGAGTTATTTTTGCATAAGTGAAATACAAAAAATAAAATCAAACTACCTAAAAAATCCAAGTACTAAAATAATAATCTAGCCATTAACAAGATTGCTTGATAATAGACAAATCTATAAACTAACACATTTGAAACAAACTAAATAATATAAAACTCCAACCCTTTATCTAAATTTTGCAAATGAGGAACATATTTGATGAAGCAAATACCAAAATTATGAATTATATTTTTTCAAGAAAAGGATGTTCTACACATGGTTTAGCCAATATTACTTGGTGGTTTTGTGTGAGCTTGATTCTATAAAAGCAATTAGATGTTTAGTTGTTGAGGTTGGCTTCCAATTATATTGAGCTCTCATCTAGAGTGTATATGTGAAGCATGGCATAAGGTGTATGGTTACATGGTTATCCATTATGTTTGGGCATATGGAGGATGCATTGGAGGAGCTTGTTGTTTCAAAAGTGTTCATGAAGAACTAATAACTATGTTTTCATTGCTAAATAATACATCGAGCGTGGATACTTTTGGAGGTTTTGTTTTTCCGTCTTGAGGGTTATACTAGGGTATATCTTATGTAATATTATCTAGTATGTCTTTGATATTTGCATCGTGGTTATTTTGAATACTTATTTTCATATTTTTTTTGTTCAGGTTATGTGGTAATGTTTTATATTACCAAATATTTCCTTTGATACTTGTCATTAGGAAATCCCATTCTAGTTAATTAAGAATACCTTAGAGTACAAATCATCAATATATTGAGGATAAAGATTGAATTAAATTTAGAGTTATGTTGATATGAATAACAATTATAGAGTATAGAGCTACAAATTAAAAAACAAGTTAGGGAATTGCTTTGAAGAATGAGGTTGGTAGAGTGAGAAAAACTTGGTATGGGCACAACGTACTAGTTGTACCTAGGGGATATAAAAGTGAATAAATATTTGTAAGCAATGGCTAGAACTATTTTATGAGAATTATTTCATATAAAAATCGTGCTCTAGTGAATAATCACTATAAACAAGGCTTAAACATATTTTTATAACACAAAGGAAATATTTTAGAGGTGTAGGGGATAAAGAAAAATCCAAAGGAATGGATAGGTGAAGAGACAAGGAGGTAAAACAAACAATTTTTTATTTATTTACTGCATAGTTAGGAAAAACCACCAATTTTGATAAAAGGGTTGTTTTAAAATTGAAATGATGATTACATGATTAATTGTAGTGCTTACAAGACTATTGAAATGATTATGAGAGGTTTGGCATGGTGATTGCATTAATCATTGTTGTGGTTTTTGGACCGTCACTTGGTTTCAATAAAGTAGATGAAAAATAAAAAATTAATGAGAGAACAAAGGTATAAGAAATTAAATAAACAATGAGTAGGGTCCACATGGGAATCAAACAAACGAGACTAGGCAAGGTTTCTAGGAACTATGGTTGGTTGATATTTTTATGTTATGGTAGCATTTAACATCATGAACATGAAATGTTGATGTATGCGGAAATTAAAAAAATAGATGCTTGCTAGATTAGAGGTAAAAAGTTAAGGAGAATACATTGGAGTTCTTGATACAAACTAGAATCAGAGACAAGAAAAAGAGTTGATGACAATCCATAGTGAATGAAATAACAATAATTATTTGAAAATGGATTATGATAAGGATAACCTAAAGAAAATACCTAGGTGGGTTCAAATGATAAATTCACCCAAAAGGAGGACACCATAATAATCCTAGTGTTATTTATTCTAGGTCTTCAATGACATAACAACTAATAATGAACCAAACCTAAATAAACACACGATAAGATGTAAATAAGTAAAAAATAAGTGAATGAGAGGGACAACGAGTCCTTATGTATTTCGATCATAACTACAATTTTTCCCTTAGATTAGTTGATACGTAATGACCAATGCGAGATTAAAATCTAGTAATTGAATGATGCTTATATGGTAGAATATGATATTTATAATACCTAAGATAAAAGTATGCTCATTGTACATAGTATTTCTAGGATTATCATGTCATATGATAAAAAATATACACGCCTATTGACCTTTACAACATGTTCACTTGCATTCACACTTATATTTGAAAATTGATGTTGCTCTAAAACACATGTAGGAGAATTCCATATATATATAAAATCCTTTTGAATTTCTTGATAATTATCAAGCTCCTATGCCAATGTATGAGTTTGAATACACAACACATAAAAATACAAGATCCTTCAGTGCTGGTGATAATGATGTACTCAATATATAATGATGGGATGTTGATGTAAGATCTATGATGCTATGCAATGACATGATTCAAGTCTCTTTTGTTCTTGGATTTATCTAACTAATAGCCTCAAATTATCCTTTAAATGTAAGATCTTAGATGCTTAATTCAAAATGTTTTGGTAGGTAATCCAACATGTAATGGTCAATTTCAATGATTGTTAGTCTTGGGAGTGATAAAAGCTAAATTTAAAAAGAGGTAGTCATGTATCCACGTGAATCTATTTTGAGGACATATCAACATCTATGATCTAGTATAAGAGAGAAAGAAACCTAAGGATTTAGATTAGTCTAGTTCCATGCCTTAAACAATGGTATTCTCAATGATGCGTGTAGGATTATTACAAGTTTATTTGTAAAACTTGAAGACAAATTAAACACCAAGATACTATATTTAGGATAATATAAAAGAATAGGTGGAAAATAAGAGAGTAAAAGGGCAAGGTATGCACTTTTATTCTATCGAGTCCCCTTCAAAATTGAGAGTGTTTATATTTATTTTTAAGGCCAATTTTATTCCTTGAAGTAGGAGAAGAGCTTTGATCTTCATTTGCACATTCTTTCCTTTGATTGGCGAGAGCGAGGGATATCACCTATCCCTCTCTTTTACCTAGCACCTTTTACCATTATTTTTATGCCTCTTTGTGTAAATACCTCAAATATTTGAGTTAAAGAATAATTTTAACTCATTTGAAGCCCATTTGTGAATTCCTAGATAACCATTGTAATCTAAAATAAATACACTCTTAGACATTTTTAGCTTCCAAATTATCTGTTTCTGTCCTAGGTCCACTCTCACAATCATGTATGTGAATTGGTTCACTTATGCACCCACACATATGAACTAGTTTAGTTTTGAACTCATGCATTTAAATCATTTTTTTTAGAGTTTAAATTTATTATCCAAGTCATAGTCAACCTAGTTCTAGCTAGTTGTTATGTTTCTAGTCTTATGTCAAAACCTTCAAATATGTGTGTAGACAAAGTATAAAACTATATCAAGCCTTACCTCATTTTTATATGAGATCAACTACTTTCCATCAATTAACTTTCTAAATTTAGATCAACATTCCAACATTTCAACTATCAATACAAACTTATAGAGAGATCCATATCTTGATTTAAATCATTCTTGCTTCCATCACCTCTACACACTTTAAAACCCTAGTTAGATGCCAAATCTTGCACATCACCTTTTGTATTTTGTATCACATTTGAAACTTCAAATATCACATCCTAAATTTTTAGATTCTATACTATCCTCATTTAGAGTAGTCCTTGCATTCATCACATGTTATCTACCATTATTTTATCAAGCTGTTGACTTAATATCCCATGGGCCCATCACAAGGAGAAGCTTCTCTCTTCACAAGCTCCTAAAACATATTTGCAAACACCACTAGGTTTTTTATTGTAGGTTCACAAATCTAGGTGAATTACTTTTGCATATAGAAAAATAATAGTTGACACGTTCAAATCTATGAATCAAGTTCAAATTTATGTATAAGATTTTGATCCACATTCATGAATATGATTTGATTCATTTTTACAATCATAAATCTAAATTTAATCAAATTTTCATAATATATTAATTTAGATTTCATCATATTATTTTTAATAAATCCAAAAAAAATCATAAAATACAATTTAAAAATTACAATAAAAATAACTATCTATTAATCATCAAAAATTTGCTAATCGTTTGTGCTTCTTTTAATTTCTAGTTTTCTAGATTTGCTAACTGACATATCATTAGTGTAAATTAAGTTAACTATAGCTTGTATCACTTTATATTCATTAATTAAATCTAATTTTAAGTGAAGGTGTTTTTTTTTCTTACACCCTTATAAATTTTGGAATGCACCACAAATGTAATTTATCGTATACCTAGAGAAAAATATGCTAAAACTAATTTGAAATATCCAAGTGATGAAGTACAAGAGGAATATCGTTTGTTTAAATTCTTGGTAACTTTTTGAATTGTTTTTGGCGGACAATTTTACTAAGAGGGTTGCGGTACTGTTTATGTCGAGCGAAATACAGTATAGTGAAGATCGGAAAATGGATCCAGCGGGGAGAGAGGCAGCTCACTCTCTCGAATCCCTCATACTCTCCTTCAACCGCCGCATTTCTCAATTGCAGGAAATGATTCTCTCCAGAAACGGTGCATCCTTCTTTCCTTATATCTTTTTTGGAAATCGATTCCTGTTTTTCTTTTAAATGCTCTTGCACATCAAAGGGCTTACGAGTTATTACTTGTGATGGAATGGCATGTGTACAGTGGATGTGAATAGCAGCGTTGCTGATTTTGCAGCAGTAAATTTGGCCATTACAGGAATGGAGCAACAAATCGACGCTATTAAACTCTATCTCAAGGAAGAAACCCAAGCTTTACCCAGCGCTCAGGTCTTGAATTAGTTACCTTCTCCTCGCTCTTAGATGTGCTATTTTTCTTGATTAAGGTTCGGTGTCCTTTAAGGCTGTGTGCCGTCAGTTAAGTGCCATAGAGATTTGAATTTGGGTTATAGTCTTATTAATTCTCTGTAATAATTATACCCCTAGCAATGATATCGGCTCTCATCTTGAACTCGGGAAGGCCCTTTTTGGCTTTGGACTCTGCCTCGGTCAGCAAAAACTCTTTAAACTTATTCAATCAAGACTCAATCAAATTATATTAAAAATTTAGATGCTAGAATGAGGGAGGGGAAGAGCATTTTTACAGCTTTTAAATTTCTCCCCTAGATTTTCACACCCTTTCTGATGCCTTGCAATCATCACACCTCAACTGCTCGGACAATCCCTTCTTATACTAGATTTATGTCTTTCTGAGGAAGACCCCTAGGCCACATTCCAAATATTTGCCATGGTTGTGATTTGAACATGGTTTATCCTCTTACTAATGTTCCCATTTCCATTACATTGCAACTGCTTAGAGAATCCATATACTTTATCTGAGAATCTCCTGGATAAGGTGGTATAACCAAGTTCAATCATGTAGTTATAATTATATTTACAAATTTTGCACTGGTATACTGGTTAAAATATTGGGTAATATGCAAACAAAATATAAGAGAACGTGGTGCAACTTCCAAAAGTAAAGGGGAATATTTACAAATCTGCGATCACATTTTTTTGAATATTGTTTATCACCGACCCTATGGATACGTGGATTATCCATAATTTCTCTTGTTTATAGTAGAATTACACAAATCACATGCCTTTGTTGCTGTGCTATTTGAATTTTTCCATTGACAGCTATATAGAGGCCTGAAATTTCATTTGGAATTGAAAAAAAGAACTAAAAATGACTAAATTTTGTGAAGCAACACAGAATTTTTATCCTGGAAAACTCGGATGGGGAAAAACCAGCTAGTAGTGGCCATTGATCATCTACTTGACTGTTGTTGCTCAGAGAAGACAAGTACAGAGATAAGAAATACCTGTTTTAGTTGTCCTCCTTATTCCCAATTCTGCTACATCACTTTTCAGCTGGAATTCTTCTTCTTAGATGCTTCAACATTTAAACTTGCCTCCCATGCTCTAATTTTCCCAGTACATGTCTTCATATTAGGTTCTGAAAGTCCCTAACTGTGCATTGGAAGGTCTTTTTGTTCAGAAATGAAGAAACAAAGTTGGACCAATTGGTTCAACTTCTCAGAATTTTAATTTGGACGAAAGCACCTGTTTTATTGGACTGGTGGTTTCCAAACTGCCCCATGATGGAATTGACAGTCTCATACTGCTAGTTCTTCTGATGTTTCCCAGAGCTTGAAACTCCAGAAGCGAATCCTTCTGCTGATGTGTTATCTTTTCCTAGATCCTTATGGATCATATCTCCCTTCTGAAGAGGCTTTTAGTCCCACACAAATTTAATAGGACACCAAGTGAGGGAAAAGTTCTCCCATTTTCTCCTTCAAGTATCATTTTTCTTTATTTGGATCTTGTTCTTTGAGTCCTATCTGCCAAGACTCCTGGGAATCTCTTTTGGTCTCTCTAGTCTTCTTGCAATACTACATCCGCTGCAAGTATTGCTTGTTCATCAATCACCAAGTCCTCCAATGAGGCCAACATCTGCTCTTCATCTTCTTGATCCAACACGGATGGTTCATATGGATGCAGGTATTCACAATTTACCATCGAATGCATCCTCATATATGGGGGTGGATCAAGTGCTGAAGCATTGTTTCTAAACACTTCCAAGGTGGTGAAGGGTTCATACCTCAGTGGTTTTACCCTCTTCGCTGGTCCTTGTAGCCTTTCTTTTCCCAAGGTTAGCCACACTTTGTCTCCCACATTGAGTTCATGCCCATTATGGTGCTGGTCATACCTACTCTTGTACTTTTCTTCAGACCTCTCTAGTTGGTCTTTCACCTTGAGCTGGATTTGTCTAATCCACTCAATGAATTTCATGACTCCTTACACCTTTTGATCATGCTCTACTTGCTTGTCCTGCTGATCCAATGCAACATCAAGTAGTTAGTAGGGGAATAACCTAAATAAATGATCTTGGTATTGGTTTGGGTTTGGGTTTGAGCCTGAGGGTTCTGTTCATAGGTTCGGTCAATTTTTTTTAAGGTTGTGTTTGTCCATACAAAAACATATAAAAATCAGAAATATATACATATTTGTAGCATTGATTAAGTTCAAAATACACCACACATAGCATCTTATATTAAATAATAAACAAAAACACCATATTAATAGTCAAATATTAGTCAAACTCGAATGTCATGATATATATTAAACTTAAGACAACAAGTTCAATAAACAACACATTTGAAGAATTGAAACAAATGAAAAAATGAAAAAATATATATATATATATATATATACAACTTAATTCATATTAAAAAATTAAGCATGTGTTATAGATTTCTAGAAAGGTTAAAACAAAACAAGAGAGTTCATTTGTTAAAAAAATGAAAATTGTAGGAAAGAAAAAACCAAAAACTTGAAAAAAAACCTATCTCTTTTGAAGAAATCTTTCTCTACAACTTTTTGGCAACGAATGAACTCTTGCAAATATGTAGGAGTAGCAAACCAATCAGTTTGAAATGTTCATTGGTCAATCTTCAACTCTATTTGTGCAATGGCAAGCAAGAAAACAAGTTCAGAAATGAGTTTGTTTTTGTCTTTTAGATGTCTTCTATACCACATTTTAGGGTTTGGGGGGCGAATTGCACTATTTGGTGAAAAAAAAGTTAAAAAAGTGTAATAAAAAAAGAAGTCTAAATTCTTTGGCTGGGCATGGGTACTCTTGGTGTGCGTTTTATTACCCACCGAACACAGAATAAAATGTCCAAAGATACTCTATCCTCTCTTGAACAAAATCACCGCATATGCTAAGATTGCGAAAAGATCATATGGCAATTCCAAGGTTTTTTTTGTCAAGTCTTGACGTGTGAATAAGTTCAATGGGCGTTGTGATATGCTGGTAATACACAAAGGGACTTATGCTAGGCTCGTTCAATTCACAATGAAGGTCTAGACAATGAAGCTCTATTGTTTGGGTCTTGGATCATGGACTTCAAGCAAACTGAAAAGGAGATAAGGGTTTAGAAGTTCTAATCTACTCCTAAGAATTCAAGAGACAGTATTGACTTGGTCAAACCAATAACCACGCTTTGCTTCGCCACGCTAGTACAACTACACAAAGTGGGTGCAATCTTCAAGGGGTGTGCTTATGATTTTCACGTCATGAATAACTACCATCAAATCGAACAATATTTATCTAGACAAAAGTTAAGCATCCACAAAGTAAGCTCAGGCTAACTTTACGCATTGAACAAAAATCATTTATTCAAAGAAATTATGAGCAAGAGTTTCACCATAAATCAATACTTATCAAATCTTGTATTCGTCTAACATACATGAAATAAAATCTAAACTATGATGAGGGATAAGAACAATGCAATCTCCAAAATAAGAGGAGTAATCACCATCAATTCGAACAATGCATTACTTGTTACTTTGGCAGTCTTAAGCAACAATTTGCTTATCTCAACATGTTTTGCAACATGCTCCCATGTTTTACAAATGAGGGGCGATAGGCTCATTACAATTCAATGGCCAAGATTGATTTCGAATCAATGACCGAGATTACAAAATAAAACCCTAATTAGGGCTTGTCACAAATAACTACCTCTCGACCAATGAGAAAATTATATTTGGGGACACTTGTCCTTCTGCTAAATATAAACCAATTCCATGGATTAGTCAGGTTCATTGAACCTAGACATGTTGACTTGGAACAATTTGATTGGTTGGAAGATGACGAGGCACCACCTCAACGTGTTGGATGTCCTCCTTGGTCACCTTGTTCTTTTTCCATGCACTTGTTTTAGAATATCTTTCTTTGCCAACGACTCTGTCCTTTGTGCTTGTTTCTTCCTAGCTTTGATCTTGGATTTCCTTTGAGATTTTGATTTCTTCTTCTCATTTGCATTTGAATCTTTGAGGTCTGGAAGCCTCCCCTTGGAACAAATGTCTAGACTTAAAGTTATTTAAGATTTTCTTTCTTGATTGCTTTGAAATTCCTCTTGCTTGAATTTTCTTGTCACCATCCGATTCTAATTGGGAGCTTGTCTTTAATTCTTCAGGAGATGAAATCCTTCAAGAAGTGGCCCTGATTGCTTGAATGGGTCTAGGATTGTAGATGAAATCCCCCAAGAAGTCAGAAATTTATTTAATTTGTTTCTATATTTTCACCAAGTTTGAGGACTTTTCTTTCTTGATGCCCCTAAATTCAATTTGTGCTTTCTTTGACGATCCCACCTTTGCAAAAGCCAAAAGGAAATAAGTTAGGATCCTAACTTTGAGTGTAAACTCGGAGTTTTGGCGACAAAGTGAGCTCTGATTTTTTTTGGATTTTACTTCAATTCTTTGACATTCTAGTTTTCAACACTTAGGAATTCGGAAAATTTGGAAAACTTGATCTGATTTGAAGATCTGGGACTGAAATTGGTACTTGAAAAAAAACTCAGTCCCGAAATCTATGGATTGATATTGAAATTAGACTCAAATTCTGGAAGATAATATGAAAATCAGACTAAGTCCCTTGAAGATTTCCTCCAAAATTTGAAAAGCAGAATGAAAACTCCACAAATACGCCTCGGTTGCTCATCAAAAAGGCAAAAAACAAACTGAAATACCCCTGCCACCTTCAGAATTTAGACAAGAGGGAGGTAAAAAAAAATGTCTAGTCTAAAAATCTTCACTCCTTTCTCTTGCAAATGCCTTAGGAAAATCTCGAATCTGCTCTTGACTTAGCTGTGGTGGACTTTAAGAAAACCTTTCCCTCTCAAGATCAAACTTTGAGGCTTTCTTTCCTTCCATGGGTGGAGTTGGAGAGCTTCTTTCCAAGTGTGGGTGGCCTTTGCCAATGGCATGCCAAAGCATGGCAGACTTTGAACTTCTTGTGCCAAGGCGAACTTGGTGATTGCTTAGACAAGGCGGACTTTGCTCTTCCTTGGACAAGTCGGATTTTGCCTTCCTCGTGCCCTTCTCATCTTGAGCAGACTTCATGATTACCTTGCCATGCTCACCTTGGTCTAGGGTGGACTTTGAAGCTGGCTGGACAATATGCATTTCCTCTAGGTGGACTTTGCCTTTGGCTAGACATCTTCATGTGTTGGGTGGACTTTAGGCTTGGTCGGACATTTTTCTTTGGGCGGACTTCATGGTTCTCTTGCCATCCATTCTAGCGCTAGTCTTATGTTTATCTGGAACATTTGGAACAAAACCTTGATTGGAGATTTTCCCTTGCTTTTTATACTTGGAGACACAAAATTTTGATTTTGAAGATATGAACGTTGTTACTGTGACCAGAGGGACCCAATCCTAGGTCAACTTTCAAAAAAGCTGAAAAAAGCAAAAAGCAAAAAGCAAGCCAAAAAAGCTGCTTCCCGGATTGGTCCCAAAATGCCAAAAATAGAAAAGCAAAAAAAGCAAAAAGCAAAAAAGCAAAAAAGCAGAATCCAACAAAAATAGGAAGGTGTCAGAATTGACCCAAAGTAATGGCATTTTTCATCTCTCGGGCCTTTTGAGCACTTTGACGATGTCCAGACACTGATCTGAGCCCGAATTCCCTACTTGACTCGAATGACTTCTCAAAAACTCTAACTCCTCATTGTAAGAAAAATGGTGATTAGCAGTTGCGATGCCAAGGCAAAACCCCCCCAAAAAAGGGGTCCCCATTTGCAATGGGGCGATGTGTGAAAAGGTCACAACATGTACCCACCAAATTCGCATTGGTTTTGCGTGAGACGGATCCACAAGTTGAGTGTGGGACCCTGGGTGGCCCTGCGGGCGGATTGGATCCAAACCCAAACCTAGGTCAGACCGAACCTAAACTTGGGACTTGCTTGTGGCGGACTGGTAACACAACTAATAAGTAATAACCCAAATAGCCCCAAAAGGTAACTGATTTGTTGATGCATGAATTGCTCTATTGTATGAGTGCTGGTTATAAGGAAAGGATTCATCCCAAGTCCGTGAACACCTGCTATCGGAGCTGTACCAAAGCCTAGTTCACTCCCTTCCATTGGTCAATTGGTTTTGTGGATGGAAAGTAGTACTCTTTTGGAGCCCTGTATCAGATTCGCCTTGCAATATGGACCATCATTTCCCTACAAACCTGGAATCTCTATCCGATTCAATAGATTTTGGTAGTCCAAGTGCACCCAAGCATTTGTTAATAACAAATCAGTTGCCTGTTTGCTTGTATAGGCTTCTCGCATGGAGTTAGAATGCACATCTTGCTAAATCTAACCACAAATACAAAAAAAATCATGTCCACATCTACTTTATTGTAAATCACTTACAAAATACATGTAAGCACTTTTCCACAGCCTTGTGGGCATAGGAAGATTCCTTGTTTTAGATGTACTAGTGCAACAAAGTTTGCAACCTCTAATAAATTTAGGTACTTCTTGCTGCATTTTAGACCAAGACACTTACCCTTGCAAATGAGCTAATGTCTTACCAACTCCAAAAAGGCCTTCAACTTTTGAGATATGCACTTTCCTTATCAATAGAAGCCTTTCTTCTTTTGTTCCACAACTTTGGAGGTATGTGATATTAATTCTTTGTTGTAATTATATCCTTAGCATTGAGATCAGCTCTCAGCTTGGACTCAGGCAGGTCCATTTTGGGTTTGGACTCTGCTTTGTTCAGCAAAAACTCTGCAAATTTAACCAGTCAATACTCAAATCAAATTATTTCAAAAATTCAGTTGCTAGAACGAGGGAGGGAAGGGGCATTTTCACAGCTTTTTAATTTTCTCTGTAGATTTTCACTCGGTTACTAATGTTTTCACAGTTATTACACCTCATTTTCTTGGACAATCCTTTCTAATCCTAGATTTATCTCTTTTTAAAGAAGAAACCTAGGCTACATTTCATGTTGTTATAATTGTAGTGATATGAACATGGTTTACACTCCTAATGTTCCCATTTCTGTTACACCCCAACTGCTTGGACATTTCAGATGTTTTCTCTGGGAATCTCCTGGATAAGGTGGTAAAACCATGTGCAATTATATAGGGGTAATTTTATATACAAATTTTGCACTGGTGTTCTGGTTAAATATTTGGTAGCAACTAAACAAAGTTTAAATATAAGAGAATGTGGTATAAATTCCGAAAGTAAGTGAGAATATTTACAGGTCTATGATCACATTTTTTTTGAATATTGTTTATGAAGTGACCATGTGGAAATGTGGATGCATAAAAGTTTAATATTTATCATGCTTGTGGTTGTTCCAGGATTTGATTAAACATTCATGGCATCAACAAAAGAGACTGCAGCATATGCTTAACAATATTCCTCTACAAATGCCGGGAAGCTTTAACCCTGTTTTGGATGAAAAGGCCATTAGGTGGTTGTTTGAACCAGATTAGCTCTCTTCTATAGGTTACACTTTGATGATATGATGAGAAAAAGATTTATGAATGCTTGTTTTCATTGTGGTTCAGCTTGTCTAAACCAAACGGTAATGATGTGCCTTCCAGTTTGACAGAGGAGCTAAAAACACAAAAGGCAAGTCTATATTGAATATTCTTCTCCAAATAGTTTGATTTAAATCTTGATGTCCAACTTATTTTCTTTCAATTTGTGACAAGTTTTTTTGTTATTCTAAGGAGTTTCTGAAACAGGTCCCCTTTAAGGACCTCACTGTGCTTGTGAATTTCCTTCTTGTTTGCATGCTAGCTCTGACTGGCTAATACACTGTTATACCTGCACATGTTGGCATTTCTTGGTGCTAAAGGAAAATAAAAAAAGGTTGTTTTGAAGATCTTAAAAATTCCATTGCAAAACTTACCAAGTCTGTGATACATTGCCTCAAACAGTGATTATATGCAATAAGTTATGTTAATTTTTTGGCACAGTTGGATTTGCAGTGTCCTTTCTATATCCAGAATCCACTAACACTTGTTCATGTTAGGTGTTAGAATGATCAAAATAGACAGATATTGAAGCCATTCGCTGCTAACTCAGAGCTACTGCAACTTTCTTAATATGTCTGGGGCAGATAACTGGGCTAGTTCACATACAAATGTAGAGTGACATTAGTATTATGAATAAGCATGTCTTCTTCCATTGTGATTCACCTGCCAAACTTGGCAGACTAGATTGAAAACAAATAATTTGCCGAGAGATTAATGTCTTGATAAACCATGACTTAGTGCATGCTGATTTATTTGGCAAGCTTGGTAGGCATTCTAGAGTTGATGTTCTTATTCACATGTCAGCCCAGTGGTCTTGGTGGTAGCTAGAGTAAAACTCAGAGATTGCCACATGAAACTTCAACAAATTCACCAGTAAGCATGCCCCATTGAAATTTCATGGAAAACTATGAATTAAAGATAAGTTGGCTTTCTATTCTTGTATAATTGTACTTGGCAAAAAAGAGAAATCCAAACAAAAGAAACAGTAAAAAAAAATTCAATAGAAAGTAGACATGAAGGGCCAAAAGCGTTTAAGGTGCATTGTGTATTGAGTGCCATTGCTGGTAATTACCTTTAGATTGCTTTTTATTTTCAAGAAGACTTAGCATGGAATAATAAGCGAGTGAACTGGATTTGATTTAATAGGAGCTAGTATTTCTGAACTTATAATTTTTTATTACTATTCCTAAACAGATGCTACGAAGGCACAGGAAGAATTAGAATGCATTACCGAAATTTCAGGTTACCCCTTGGCTTATAACTTATAAGCCATGTTGTGTGACATCTAATCTTTCAAAAAATCACCAAAGATTTTAATTTACTTATATATTTTTGGGTCTGCATTATCCCGGTCAATTAAGAGGGGGTCATGCCTCACACTGTTTGGAGCTATATCATTATTTTGACAATTGATCTACCTTAACACTATACCATGAGTTGTTAGACTGCCAATGGATCCAAAGCAGTAAAAGACATCAGTAGGATCAAAATGCATGAGGACATAATCAAAATCAGTTTAAACCTGCTAAATATTTTCATACCTATGCATCTGCATATGTAATACATGTATGCACCTGTGCATGTTATTAAGGGTTATTTACTATTTAGTTATCTCTTATCATCTAATAATTGGGTGTCTCTTCTGTTAATTTATGGGTGTGTCCGTCAAATATTTTGAAAAAGATTTTAAATCAGGAATTAACTTGTTAACAGGAGGTATGGAACAAGATATTTTTGATCAGGAACTCATTTGTTAATAAGAGTTACTGAACAATAAAATCCATAATTAACAATAGTAAACAGATTCTAAATTTAACCTGCTAAAATGATTAGTGAGTTATAATTTTGCTACTTACTGACAATTAGGAACTTCTGTTTTTTTTAGTTTGAAAAGTTCAAAGTGCATAGGTCAAACGAGTTAAGTGCTTCATTGTGTTAGCTGACCAGCTAATTTGTGGTCCCTAAGGTGATTATGTTAGTTGAGCATATATTACAGTGTTCGAGATTAGTTGAGCTGTGGGTCAGAGGTGCAATACCAAAGACGAGTTAGTAAATTTTTTGTTGCTGAAAAGTATAATTACTCTTTATTAGCACATATATGTTTTTTGAATGAAATTGCATTTAAATAATCATGCCATCTCTTAGGAGTGTATAGTAACTTGGATGCAAGTTGACGCAAGTGCAAGATAAATAAGTCTCATGGCATTGCTAGTTGAGTGGTAGCTGGTTTGTCTCTGTGAGTATTGTTTATTGAGGATGAAATCCTTCATGAGGTTGGCTGTTGTTTCTCCATTTTGCCATTGAACCACATTCGAATATGCCCTCATATCATTTTATCAATTTTCTGTACTACATTTTTTCTTCACAACTGCTATTTTCATCATATTATAAAGGGAAAATCTATTCAATTTTTGTTTTCAATGTGGATGTCAAAAAGATGATGGAATCATGGAAAAACTATTGTTTATTGAGGATGAAATCCTTCACCAAGTAGGTTGTTGCTTCTTCAGTTTACCATTGAACCACATTTGAATAATCTCTCATTTCATCATATCAATTTTCTGTATCACAAATTTTCTTCTTCACTACTGCTATTTTCGTAACACACACCCACAAAAATATTGTTAATTGAGGATGAAATTCTTCACCAAGTAGGTGGTTGCTTCTCCATTTCACCATTCAACCACATTTGAATATTCCCTCATTTCATCATATCAATCTTTTGTATCACATATTTTCTTTGTCACAACTGCTATTTTTTTTGTTGTTGGAGATACCCCGGAGGGGGTCCCCTTTAGCTTAGAGCCAAGGTTTGAGGGGTATCCATTCTGCTAAAATTCGCCCGGGGCACGATCCCAGCCTCTTCCCTTTTTAGGCGTCGGAGCCTTGCACTCAACAAGATTTGATCCCCGGTGGGCTCATTTAGAACCTTTCAACTTCACCAGCAGACCAAGGGCCCATTGACACAACTGCTATTTTCATAGCACACACACACACACAAAGGTGGTTGCTATGGAAACTAAACTCCCTCATCTCCATGGAAGAAACTTATTGGACACAAACATCCAAGTCTTTGTAGCTCAAAGAGGGTGATAGGAATACAAAGTTCTTCCAACTGTCTCAAGCACAAAACTACCAATCTAATAAAGGAAATAGTGGATGAGCATGGAAATAGGATCTAGGATGAAGATCAGATCAAGAAGGAGGCCATATTCTACTTCAAGAAGTTTATCTTGATTGACTCATATGTCAGGGACACCTTAGTTGAAGAACTCCTTAATTTAATCTTGTATGTTGTGTCTCTTGAGTATATTGCATCTCTTATGACCCCTATCTTGAAGGAGGATTTAAAACAATGGTTTTTTCTTTTGAGGGGTGCAAAGCATCGAGACTAGATGACTTTCCCCATAGTTTCTTTTAAGATTATTGCGAGATTGTTTCTAAGATATTGTGGAGGCTAGAAACAATTTTTTTCTTTTGCTAAAATTCTTAAAAAACTAAGCAACTTTTTTGTCCTTAAATCAGAGAAAGGAGTCAAGTTATTTTCTGATTTTTGTCCCATAAGCTTGTGGAACTCTCTTTACAAGATTTTGGCCTTAAGGATGTAAGACTTGTCCTCTTGCCTTGAGCAAAGTGGTTTCATAAAAGAACGCCAAATTCTAGACTCCTTAATTTTAGTTCACGAATCTGCTCATTCTATGGAGAAAAGTAAAAAATCCACCATGATCCTCAAGTTGGATATGAACAAAACTTACGATTGGGTGTCTTGGAAGTTGCTGGATACAATTATGGAGAAGTATGGCCTTGGGGCTAATTTTAGAAAATTAATCAACAATCGTGTTTCCACTTCTAAATTCTTTCTTCTCATTAATGGTTCACCTTATGGCTTATGTGGTGGAAGTCATGGCCTTAGATAGGGGGACCCCCTCTCCTCCTTTTTGTTCATATTGTTTGCAAAATTGTTAAGTAGAAGTTTTAGTGTTGCTGTTGCAGCTAGGATATTGAAATGTTTCAAGCTTGCTTCCATAGTCAAGCCTATCACTCATCAATAGTTCGTTGATGATACAATTATTTTGGGTCAAGCTTTTGTGGTTGAAGCTAGTGACATGAAGTCTTTGCTTTAGGATTATGAAAGGGTTTATGGACGAAGAATCAATTTGACGAAAAATAATACTCTTCTTAAATAATCCTCCAACTAGGTAGATTAAAATTGTGAGATTGTTCAATTGCTAGGTGGATTCTCTCCCTTCCACCTACCTTGGCCTTCCTCTCTTCTTGAGCTCCCTTCTTGAAGCCTCATGGGCCAAACACATAGACAAATTCAGTCATAAGCTTGTAGGCTGGAAAGGTACTTTTCTATCTCAAGTCAACAAACTTCAGCTTATAAAATCCACCTTTCAAAATTTACCCGTCTATTTCATGTCAACTTCAGTCATAAGCTTGTAGGCTGGAAAGGTACTTTTCTATCTCAAGTCAACAAACTTCAGCTTATAAAATCCACCTTTCAAAGTTTACCTGTCTATTTCATGTCTATGTTTGTTATGCCCTCAAAGATACCTGAAAATGTTGGGAAAATCTAGAAACATTTCCTCTAGATGGGCCCAAAGGAACAAAACATATTCTTGCTCATTACTTGGTAGTAGGCTTGCCGCCCAAAGCGCTTTGGTGGTCTTGGCTTGAGGAGTATGAAGAACTTTAGTGCGGTCTTAATTGCAAGGGGTGCTTGGTGTTTGATCGTTGAATGCAAAGATTGGACTATTGTTGTAAAAGCTAAATACCCGAGACACTCAAGTTGTTTGGAGCTTTTGCATGAGAATATCCATTACAATGGCTTTGACTTCCAAAAGGGGATGAAATTCAACTCCTTACTAAAATATGACACCAAATGGAAGCTTGGGGATAGAGCCTTAATTATTGGGAGGATATTTGGTTGAGGGATTTACCCCTTGTTTGCTTGGTTTGGTCCCGATCAATTTTAATCTTTTTGAAACAATTGTTAGGTAACAAGGTGGAAAATTATATCAAAATTATTGATTCTTGCAGATGTTGTAAACTACCCCTTGAAGCCCTTGTTGTCCTTGTTCCCCTCTTCACCAAACTTTGGTCCTTGGCCCGTGGTTTCCATCTTCCTCAATCCCATTGAATTGATGTTCTTGTTTGGGCTCCCTCCCCTATTGGTTCCTATTCTGTCTCATCTAGCTACTTCGCATTCCCTCCCCATTTCTCCCCCTTGCCCTTTTTGGGAAAGTCTTTGGCTCAGGATTCTCTCCCCAAAGATTAATGTTTTCTTTTGGTTTGCTGCTCAAGACAAGATATTATTGGTGGACATTATTGCAAAGAGGGGCCTTTTCATCATCAATAGATGCTCTCTTTGTTGTAATGAGATGGAAATTTTTATGCATCTTTTTGTTTCTTGCAGCTTTTCTACAACTATTTGGGGTCAAATCTTTTCTCTATTCAATATGGCTTGGGTTCTTCTCTCCTCTTTACTTGATCCTATTGAGTAGTGGTCAGCTCCTTTGGTCGTTAACCTTAACCCAAGTTTTATGGAGTCTTTGATTTGAAAGGATTAATAGAGTCTTTAGAGTTTTGCTTCTTTAGTTCAAAGGGTTGTTGCAATATATGAAAAATATAATCTACATAAAGTATTCAAATCGTTCGAGATTAATTCTTCACATATTACATTAGGATGTATCAAGTATCAACAGTTCTGAAGACTGTTTTGGTTATCCTTTTGCAATTGCTTCTAACTGGAAATAGAAATATAAAATATTTTATTACAAAGCAAAATATCCAGCTATAATGAATTGCTCAAATTATATCTCTGCACACTAAGAATTACAACTTAATTCATAAATAAACAAAAAACACGTCTTGAAGAATATTTAGTAGCTTGCAAAAAGTCTTGGCCATAGACACCAGCACATAGTGTGAATTTCCTTGCGTTGCGCTGTTGTTTGACATAGATGCGAAACAAAAAGCACATAACATCCATAATTCACTCCTACACACATGGAAATAGAAATGATAAATTTAAAGAGCATGAGAAATACTTAATACACTGAGAACAATAATTAATCTAACTATTGGAATAGAAGACAAATGAAAAGATAAGTTTCAAAGATATGGTCTGATTACACTTATCTTCTTGGCGAAAAACCTGCACATGCAAAGAAAAAGAAAAATGTTTTTGGTTTGGTTGTTTAGGGGCCTGCCCTAGTCAAACCCCCATTATGGTATTTCTACCTCCATGGCAGCCGAGATTTTGAAAAGAGATTTAAAGAGATATGAGTATGATAACTTAAAAATGAAAATGTTATAGCTTGTGATATAAATGATTTAATAACAATAGATTAACATTTGAGACTTTCAAATGCTAACATAAAAATGAAAGATGCAAGAAGAAAAGGGAACAATAAGATGTAATAGAATCACCTTGAAGCCTTTTGAAAAACCTCCAAGATAAAACTTCTTGTCTCAAGATTGCTGTTCTACACAGTTTAGTGAAGATGGTGGTGCAAGATCTTTAAGAGAATAACATGCAGAGTGAAGGATAGCTTTTTGTAAAATGAAAGAGCTTCTTCAATAGTTGTGAGAGCCGAATGAGAGAGAGAGATAGAGTGAAGAATCAACCTTTCTTTTTTCAAAATAGTAAGCCGAGTCAATTTTGTTCAATGCGACTACATGTAGGAGCGTTATGCTTGGAAAATCCATGAGAAGGTAACACTCCAATGGCCACTGGAATCATGAATTTTTGTGGGACACTAGCATGTTGCATGGAGTGCTCTTGTTTGGAAAATTCCAGATTCAGAGAATCGAGAACATTGTAATTAGTAGAAAAGGATAATTCATGTGCTAACATTTTGAAATTAAAACATTTTAATATCAAGGGCTAAAGAGAGGATACTATGCAGTGTGAAATTGACAGTGTATGCAATTTACGATACTATAGCCGTGTAATTCTCTTCTTTTTCTATCAAGGAAAACTTCATGGTTGCTATCTCCTTTGGTTCCCTTTCTCCTTCCAAGCATCCCATTTTGCACATAAAATCCTCAATTGCCTTAAATTGGTGTTTTGTTGTGTCCCTTCATTCCCTCCCCCCTTCCCCAACCATCTCTCTCACTAGTCAAGCCCAAATCAAACTAGTGCAAGCTCAATTTCGACAAGGGCTCCAAGGGCAACCTTGGACTTGCGGGAGGTGGTGGGGTTATTAGGGATTTTTCAGGCAATATCCTTGGTGCTTTTGCCATTAATCAAGGTGTCGAATCTAGTCATTTTGCCGAAGCATCAATTAGCTATTGGGGTCTTTCCTTGGCCCATGATCTTGGTATTAGCTCCTTAAGTTTTCCTCATTAAATATCATCAAGTGTCTCCAAAGGGTCTCTATTCCTAGCTTGTCTATATATAACCTCATAAGTGATTCCCTCATCCTTGTATCTAGTCTTGCCCATGTGGAGATTTGACACATATATAGAGAATGTAATAGTTTTGCAAATTTCTTTGCAAACACAAGAGTAATTATTGAAGTGTTATGTAAATGGTCTCAAAATGATTTTTTTCCATATGAGGTGGTGACAATCAGACAATTTGACAATGTTGATCCCTTGTGAATCAAGGACATTCCTTGCTTCTGCATTAATGATGGGCTTCATTATTCTTTGGCATGGTAAAATCAAGAAGATTTAGAGAGACTTTCTTACCAGACTTGGGGAATTTATTGTTTCTTCAATTGCATTTGATGGAGAGTTATCAAATTTTGCTACAAAATTGAAGTGCAATTGTAGGTGGGTAGGACAAAATAGAAGAGGGTCAAAATGGGAGGAGACCATAATGGGATTGAACTTTTGTTTTGTGAGTAGGTGAAGAAAATAAAAAAAAAGAAATTTTCAAAGGGAGGCCTTACTTCCAATATAGAGAATTTGAATAGTTTTGATAGCACTTTGCTTGGGAATTTGTTGAAAATTGAAACACCATCGTTGTTACCTTGTTGGGTGTTGAGCTTCACATATCTAAAGAGCTTCTAGTGACAATTGTTGGCTTATCTACAAATGGGAGAAAAATGTTCAAGGATAGGCACAATGGTGAGGAGACGATGAAGAGCTTCCTAAAGGAGGACAAAACAATTAATAAAGCACAAACTGGGTATGCTAGGCTCTCCCTTCCATGGGTGTGGGATGAGATTTCTCATTTCCCTCTAAAATGCACTGCATCACTTTGGAAGGTAGGTTCAACGCAATCTACACCTACCTGTTGACGTGTGTTTTATGACAACGCCAACACAGAATAAAATGTCCAACGGCCACTCTATTCTCTCTTGATCAAAGTGTTCCGCATGCTAAGATTGCGTGAAAGTTCATGCGTTCGACTCCAAGGTTCCTTTAATGCGAATAGACTTAGTTGGTTGACGTGAATATGCTAGGTATTCCAAGGGGACTTACGTAATTGTTCGATTTTATTACTCAAGTAAATGAAAGGTTTTGGCTATGATGCTTTGGTATTTGGACGGACCGGGAAATACTGAATTTAAAGGGAAAAGGGATAGGAACTCTACAATCTATCTCTAAGGGGTGGAATGCAAAGACTAGCTTTAACAACCTTCAAACCGAACTTTGCTTCGTCTCCCCTTCGGACAATTCTGACAAAGCTGGTGCAATCTTCAAAGGATGGATAGGATATTCAAATTGAGATTCACCATGCGCACCCCTTCGCAACGAAGCAAGTGGGCATACTAGTCACAATCGAAGTTAAGCGCTGAGATTCCAGTTGACCACGCAGGGGGCAGGCTTACCGTCAGCAAGTCCGCCAGTGGTATGGAAACGAGAAGATATGCTCAAACCAATGTCACATTCCACAATTAACACTACTTGCATGAAAACAAAATCTACTTTACTCTACTCTATTCGAATTGGAAAGACGAAAAGATCTCGTCAACTGCCCACAACACAAAATGAAGTCACCAATCAATGAAATCCTTATATCATGAGAATCTTACACAACAATCTTTTACAAAAACTTTCAAAGGGAAGTCTTTCTTTCCTTTCCAACTAAGCTAACTCCTAGCTCTACTTTAGCTCAACTCTATCTCTGATTTCTGTCTACTCTGATATCTTCTAACTATATTACAAATGAGGGGGGATACCCCTTTTATATCTAGCCCAGTCCAGTGGACGACTTAGATCAAAATACAATGGACGGCTCAGATCGAGCCACTTAAGCCCTGATTAGGGTTTCAGCCCTAAAAACCGCCACTGAGAGGAGTGGGGCAATGAATGCGCCCTCCACTCCTCATCAATGAACCACCAACCACCATCAATGCACGTTGTCTCCCTCCAGAAGGTCATCGTCCAGAAGGGCGTTTCCTTTCTCCTTCTCATTGGTTGCAAATTTGATGAATCTGGCCAAGACTGCCTCAACTTCCTGATCGGAGATAGGAGGAAAGTGATCCAATTGGAACTCTAAAACTGTAACCGTTTGCCCATGCCGGGCACATGATTTCTTTCAGGCAACAAGGGCGTCCTGGGTGTTCTGTATGATACTGGAGAACGTAGCAGTGTTCTCGAAATCATCCTGTGTGAAGGTTTTCACCTCAGAGAAGAATGGCGTCAATCTGTTCTTCAATCCATCTGCAGTTATCTCTCCAGAAGTCAACCTCTTGGCAAAGATTGCCTCCAATGTGTTGAGAATTCCATCTAAGATGTTCGTCATGGCCTTTCTGACCTTGACAGAATCTGTCTGTGATGCATCGTAGAATCCTCGGCCTGTGACTACTGAAGAGTACCATCCGACGAAGTCATATTTATCCCCCTGCTGAATAACACCTCCCTCAACCAAAGTCTGTTGAGGTATGCCCATCAAAGCCCTTAAACGGAGGACAACTTTCGTCTGATAGATGCGCGCCTCACCCCAAGCATGGTTAATTGCATCCATCCTTGCCATAATATCGGAGGCTTGCCGATAGGCATGTGCAAGGTCCTCCATAAACTTTCCTGTTTCAGTGCGCACACTGGCAACCCACTTGTCTGCCTGCTGTGCCATTCTCTTCAAATCCTCTAACCCACTGACTGACTCCTTGGAAAATTCAGCTGGCAGCTCAAGTGCCGGATTCTCTTGCCCACAAGGACGGGACAAGTGCTGCACGTAGCCAATCAGTGTCTTGTGCTCTACCTTCAATCTCTTGTATTTGCCCTCAATATAGGACAATCTATCCTTGAGTGCTCGATAGGAATTATCGCACTCCTCTACTACTTGTGCTCCAGTAGGGCGGCCAAGTTCCATTGTTGTAACAACATAGTTTTTGGGAATGGCCTTGTCTCGATCACACTCCACCCGAGGCAGTGCCATATGTAAAGTTCGAGACCCATCCTCATTTGTGGATATTTTGGAGAACATCCTAGCCTTTTTCTTTGCTGGAGGTGCGTTGATCCTCTGTAATAATTCTTCCATCTCAGCTGCGGGATCGGTCTCATCCATAGGATCACGCCTCATTCTATTCCTTAGCCATTCTGACACCTCCTGTCGTGTGTCTGATATAATAAAAGGCTGTTCTACCTTGGCCTCTACCTCATGAACTTCATTTTTGCCTTCGCTTCTGCGAGGCTCATCATTATCAATGGGCTCGGTGTCTCCTGAGCTCTGGGCATCCTGATCGGAAAGGGCATCATCCTCGAGAGCTGCCTCAATCTCTTGTTGAAACTGAGTATCAGTGGCCGTCCCCTCATCTGTCTCTTGCTGATTTGCTTGCTGATTATCTTGCTGGTTATCTCCTTGGGGCATGTTGATGCTCTGGCCCACTGATTCTCTACGGGGCGGCTGACTTGCCACTTGCACAGCCTGTTCTGCCTGTAATCTCTCCCTCTGATCAGCAAACAGTGATACCTCATGTAGACTTGGAGAGTTTGCTCGAGATGGTGTATGCAAGGACTCCTCAACTACCACAGGCTCAAGTCGAACTGGCTCCTTTCTTCTAGGCTTTGGGGTTGGATTACTTCGTCTCTTCTGATTAGTTGCCGGTAATTTGTTGTCTCCCATCAAATTGTATGTGAGGGGAATTGACCTTCCCTTGAGTCGGCTGACATGCCTCTCTATCCAACTCCGCGTAAATGTCAAGATTGGGATACAAAGTGTATCCAAGTCAGTGATCTCTGGCTCCAACCAATCTGGGAGTGGTAGGGGCGTATCTCTCACTGTTTCGTAGTCAGCCTCTACTACGTTTATGTCTTCCTCAATCTGATCCGGTACTGGGACAATCTCGCACTCTCTGACCATCACCAACGGTATCCGAGAGAACATCCTTTTCCTAACCTCGATCTCATCCACTGCACTTGCCCAAAAGTCTTCGATTTGCACCTTGTGCCTGAACTCTTCTGTCAATATCCATCTGATGTTCCGGTGGGGATCGTAGTAGTGCCTGCTGGTGTGATAGGAAAGGTGAAAGAATTGGAGCTCCGCTTCTGCCTCTCTTGCTGCTTGCAACGATGGGCAGATTTCATCTGAATTCCCCATGGTAATTGGGAATCCAAGTCCACCTTTCTTCTTCTTCTTCTCATCTTATCATAGGCAATCAGTTGCCTAGATACTTCCAGCATCACTATCCTGTTTGTGGGATACCAAGGCAATCTGTATGGATAGGAGGAAAATCCTTGCAGCCTTATGTAGGTGAATTTTGGAAATTGGATAAACCAACATCCGAATTTTTCAATCATTTCTTGTGCCTCCCTTGATATTCTGTGATGGGTTCTTTGCTGCAGGGTCCTCGTTATGTGCATAGTAAAGGCATCATTGACCCTCTTGTAATTAGTTGTGCTTGTCAAATGCAACTGTGGACAAGCCTCATATATTTTAAACTGATGGGAACCACAACCGATTGGTTCCTTGTAAGAGATCCCCCTGTATCTCGTCATGCGAGCCAACATATAGACAAGGTAGGAGCCCATATAAAATGTTTTCGTTCTCCTCACGCCACGAATTTGCTCATGTATGCTATCATTGATCATCAGTGGCCAATCCATGTAATCCTTTCCCTCTAACACCAAGTTGACAAAATAAAACATCCAAGGTTCAAAGATGAACGCTTGGGGGCATCCTCCAACTCTGCTTAACATCATGATCAGATCACCAAACTCCTGCCTCAAATCCTCCGAGACTATCTGCTTGGGCAATTTTGTGCGAGTTGGCTTGGGTTTAATCATCCACCTAGTATTTATCAAATCAACACACCGGTCTGTGGTGGATGAGTACATCTTTCCAGCTCTTTCCTTTGTCTTGTAGATCATCTTCTCATGGACTGGAATCCCGAATGCCTCTCCGATTGCTTCAGGTGTCAGGTTGGCCAATACCTTGCGATCTAGCGAAGTGACTGTCCTCTGTTCTGCATTGTAGTGGTGGACGCATTCCATGATGAGTTCTGGGCATTGGATAGTTGGTGGAAAATTGGCAGCTGCATACAGTCCACTTCTGACAATACTGTGCGAAGTCACTGATGGGTGATGGCCTCCAGTCCCCATTATCCTTCTTTTGAATGCCTCCAGGTTGAATGAGCCTAAGTTCGTGTCAGCTAACCTGCCGAGCTTTGATGAAAGTTTTGACTCTGGCAAGAATGACTTGCCCAGTTTCTTGATCAACGCCTGTTTGGACTCAGTGTGGTTGTTTTTGCCCACAACTCTTCTACTTGATTCAACCATTCTCAACTGTCTTGTTCACTTCAGCTGTGAAATTTCTGTATTTGCAGCAGCTCTTGAGACCTCTCTCAAACTCGTATTTCTCTTCTAAAAAATGTACTCAAGCAACTTGAGACTTCTCCTAAATGCGTTTTCAGCAACCTTGTGAAGTTTCTTCTTAAATTCGTACTTCTCAGCAACTGCAGCCCTTTCAACTTCAGATTTCTCAGCCACTTCAAAAAAAGTCCAGACTTAACCTCGTTTATTTCAGCAGTCGGATAAAACTTCTTCACAAAATCGTACCTTCTTAGAAACTGCAGCAACTGGCAACTGGGAAATTCGCACCTCTTCAGCAAATGTAGTCTTAGCAAGCTAAGTCGTACCTCTTCAACAACTTCAACTTATGCAAATTTGCACTCCAACAACCTCCAGCTATCTCACAATTTCGAACTCTTCAGCAACTTCAACCTCTTCAAAAATTCGTACTTTTCACTTTAGCAACTTTTTTGCTCTTAGCAACTGGTGAGAGGAATGAAGAGGACTTGCAAAATCTTATAGCCAAGTCGAATTCCTGCAACTTACCAAATTTTTGAATTTACTTTCCCTCTCTTTCTCAATCGTAACACTTGTCATCTGAGGCATCGGAATCTCAAGTTTCTAGAATTATGATTTCATCATCTCTGCACAGGCCTGCCTCGTTGCATTGGATTCTTTAAAATATTAAATCACTCACTTCGTTGAACAAATTCGAATTGTTTGGCTAAGTCATTTGATCCCTCCCTCGTTTTGGCAAAATTATCTAGCTCGAACTTCTAGCGAAGTGCCTCTCATTCATTTTATTTGTTTGCCTTAGAGAAATTCCTCAAATTTGCCTTAGGAATTTTATTTAAAATAGGCACTGGGCAAAATATCCACTGGAACGATATGGACATGGCATGGAGTAAGTTTGAATCACCTCTGAATTGCAAATGTTTAATACCCAGAAGAAAAAACTTTCCGAAATCCATCATTTCCATGTGTATCCGGACGAAGGGGTACTTTTAATTTTTATTATTTAAAAATAATAAAAATGGCTAAGGTTTATTTCTTCTTCACATCCGGATGTCTTCCACTCCTGCAATTTCGAGTTTCTCTGCCTTGGAAAATTTTCTTGATTTCTTTGTGAAGAATTTTCTCTCCAAAATTCTAGCATCATCCTCTAGATGTATTACCCATTTTCTCTTTTAGAAAATGCAAGAATTATTTTTTTTTTAAAATTTAAATTTCACCGTTTTACCCTCTGAAGGGCGCATTTAGCATGTCATGCTTCCATCCCATTCCTTAGGCAATTCCACACCTAGACCCTCTTTTCATACTTAGCAATTTTCATTTTTCAAGTCCCAACTCCTTGGGCGCATTCCACATGGTGAGGAGGAAACTTCCTTTACCCTTGGCGCTTTTCCCTTTTGTGTGAGAGAATTTACTCAATGCCTAGCGCATTTCTTCAAACTCTCTAACGTTTTTACCTTTACCTTCTACCATGTTACCTTAAGCGCATTTGCCATAGGGAAGGGGAACTTCTTGAGCGCATTTCACCATGTGAGAGGGAAATTCCACGCCTTAGGTGACCTTTCACCTTCCTCTGGCGCATATAAGCATGTAGACTTCCATGTTGGGTGCATATTGGGGTGTGAGAAGAAATTCTGCCCATGGTGACTCTTCATCTCCCTTGGGCGCATTTGAGCCATGCAACTTCCTTGCCTTAGGCGCATATGCTAGTGTTAGAAGGAAAATTCCACGCCTATCAAGTGGCTCTTCATCTCCTTTAGGCGCATATGAGGGTGTTGACTTCCATGTTGGGCGCATTTCATACATGCAAAGGAAAGCACCTCTATCTAGTGACCCTTCATCTCCCTTAGGCGCATTTTGGCTAGGCAACCTCCATTTCCAAGCGCATTTCACAGTGTTAGAAGGAATTCCGCCTATATGGTGACTCTTCACCTCCCTCTGGCGCATATAGCCTATGCAACCTCCATTTCCAAGCGCATTTGAGGATGCCTCAAGGAATTTTCGTGCTTTAGGAATTTTATCATGCCCTTTTGGTGACCTTTCATCTTCCTTGAGCGCATTTAGGGGCTTGAGGAGGAAACTTCATGCCTTAGAGAATTTCATCATGCCTTTGTCATGTGGGCACATTTGATCCCCGTTTAGAAAAATCTTGCACTTGGAGATTTTCGTATCTTTTATTCCTTCTGGGCGTATATGACATGTCTGCACACCAGTTATCACTTATAAATTTCCAACGCCCTAGCCATGCCTTGGCTTTCTATTTTTAGTAAACTCGGAGAAATTAGGGTTTCGTTGCATCTCGTCTCGTTCTGAGTTGGAGCTGGTGTGGCTGTGCCTCTACTGACTTTTGTCACCTTGTTCATACCTTATCTGGCACAATACATGCTATTTTTAGCAAACCTTAAAATTGATCAATTTCTGTATCTCCGTTTGCTTTGAAATTTGTTCCATTTGTTCTTGATGCTGTGAGAGACCTGTTCACACCTGCCTTAGGCACAGTCCTGCTATTTATAGCCGTGCCCTGACTTACTAAAAATAGTAAGTTCTCCGATTTCGTTCAAATTTTGCCAGTAGGTAGCCTGAAAGATGTTGATCCCGGTGGCGTGCTTCGTTTTGACATCTCTGCATTTTGCTTCATCTATTTTTAGACATAGCAGGGGAACCCTAATCTGACTTGCATGTATCTCAGATGGTCTTCGTTTGGCTTTGTTTCTTCTGCATGTCGCTTTGTACGCTGAACTGAAGTGGTGGGTATCCGTTGGACTGAAGCTGCTATTTATAGTAAGTGTCTAGAAAGAGGTTCATCGGATGTCGGATGAGTTTGCATGTCACAGTGCCCGTGGGATCTCAAAAAACCCAGAAAAACCCAGAAAATTGGTCAACGTTCCGGCATTGGCTAAAAATAGTAAGTCCTTGAAAACTGACTCATTCTGTTTGCATGTCATATCATTGCGAAGCTCTAGCAAAACCCACATGGAATATCCGCACATGCATTGAAAATTCCTGCATGCAAACCCTAAAAATAGCCTCTGAAGGTTGCACTCTGAAAGTCCTCGTCTCGGTTTGCATGTTATACCGTTGCGAAGGTCTTGAAAAACCCAAATCCATTCTCCAGTCATGCGTTAGAGAATTGTATGTTTAAGCCCTGAAAATAGCCTCCAAAGGTTGAATTGCTAATAATAGCCAGTTGTCTGAATCTGTTCAAATTTCATGTGTGGATGCTCTGAAGCTGCCTGAATGTGCTGAAGTAATTAGAATCCCAAAATCCTGAGGAAAAGACCTCAGATTAGGTACTTACTAAAAATAGTAAGTTGTCGGATTTCAATAAGATTTTAGTGGGATCCTGCCTTGAGCTTCCTGACTGCACTGCTGCACTTAGATTTCACCTTGATAACTCAACTTTGACCTGAAACAAGCCTAAAGGATGGAAACCCTAATCTAGGTCAAAAGACGGGGCATCCCCGGAAGGACAAAAGATCAGAGATAGAGAGACGCAAAGCCAAAAGACCGGAATGGAGCAAAAATTAGGGGGGTCCCAATCTTGGATGGGGTGATGTGTGAAAAAGGTCACAACACTACCTTTTTACCCTTTGGAGTCATTTTTGGCATAGAAGGAAGGTAAGATTTCTTTTTTTCCTCATCTTCTCTTTAGAGTGCTTGGTTCTTGAAGCTAAGAGAATTAAGGGATGCTCTACCTTGTAGCAATCCCTAATCCTTTTGCTTTTTAAACATGCAATGGTGTTGAATGCCAAGCCTTGTGTGATGATCCACTTTGGTCGCCTGACCCCCTCTATTAAAGTATTGTTTTATATTATAATTGGTCAATCAACTTTTAGGATAAACTTTAGGAATCTTCTTTAATAAAGTCATGTTGACTTTAGATATTTTTCCTATGAGTTGTCATCCTTATCCTCTATGGATAAGATTACTTTAGATATTTTACTTGAGTTGTCATCCTTATCCTATGGATAAGATTTATTTGCTTTATGAGTTATCAATCTTATCCTATGAGTTGTCATCCATATCGTTTGTGGATAAGATTTACCTTTTTGCTTTATGAGTTGTCATCCATATCCTTTGTGCATAAGATATTTGTCATCCTTATCCTCTGTGGATAAGATATTTGTAATCCTATATAAGGATGCTTTTGCTCCTTATTTCCTAATAGATTTTTATGCAATCTTGGTAACTTTCTATGTGCTAGTTTTGTAATATGGTATTAAAGCTTGGGTTTTGTAAATACTCATGATTTTTGAGCGTGTGAATTCTACAGACTGTGGCAGTGACGAATTCCACACAAGAGACACAAAAGAACGTGCCAAAGGAAGCTGTATGGATTCGTACAAAGGTTTTTGACAAATTTTTTCATTAAATTTGTGGGTCTATTTTTTGTAATTTTTTGGCGGACTCTTTTTACAAAATTTGTGGGTCTATTTTTTGGTGAATTTCTTTACAAAATTCGTTGGTTTTTAATAGTTAAATCGCACAGGGTTTTAAGACCCGTTTTTTGGTGATTTTTGTACAAAATCATGGCTGTTTGTCAAAATTTTGCAGATTTTTTTTGGAATATTTTGTAGATTTTTTTTGAAATTTTTACAGATTTTTTTTCCAAAATATTTTGCAGATATTTTCCAAAATTTTGCCCATTTTTTCCCAAAATTTTTACTGGTTTTTCTAACAGCAATGAGTTTCTTTGTTTTCTGTGATTTCGGATCGGAGGAGGGATGGCATCATTGCGCAACATCATGTTGGAAGGTAGCTAGAGGTTCATTGGCAAAAATTATAGCACCTGGAAACAAAGGATGCTTATGATCTTTGAGTACATGTGCCTTGATTAGATTGTCCATGGTACATAAACTCGTCCAACAGTTGCAGGTAAAGACCAAGACAAGTTTGATGAGCGTAATAGTGAAGCCATCATGCCCATTAAACTATCAGTAATAGGCTATGTTACTGGGTTTGCCCCTGCCAACCCCTGGTTCGGGTCTTAGGCCGGTTCGTCTGTGGGTTCGACCAGGATCTTGCAAAAAGTGGTCTAGTTTGCTCAAGAAGAACCCAAGCGAATCCGGAAAGAACCCAAATGTACCAAGGCGAACCAAGGTAGAACCCGTGCGCCTAGCCGACCAAAAATTGACTTTTTTAGCATTTTTTTAATTTTTTTGGAGTTTGACTTTGAGCCACGCCCAAGGGAACCCTAAAAGTGACCTCCAAATCACTCTAAACACCTAAACTACTTCATTTTTATTCATTTGTTTTGCAAACAAGCATTTTCATTCCAAGAGGTTGAGCATTCATTTTTGCTTGTTGGATTAACAAAAGGAGTTGAAGATTGATCATTGAAGCTTCTACAAACGATTGCATTGCCATTCCTACACATTTGCAAGTGTTCATTGGTTGCCACAAAGATTGTTGAAGGATATTTTTGCAAAGAGGTAAGTTTTTCTCATTTTTTTTTGAGTTTTTTCATCTATTTTTTGTTTTACAAACATGAAACTTTTTGTTTAATTTTATGGTTTATCTATGTTTTTCCATTCTTCTATGAATGTATGAAAGATTCAAAAGATCTAGGTTTTATAAATCAATATTTTGTTTTCAAGTTTTTTGTTTTTGTTTTGAAATTTTGAATGTGTTGTTTGCAAAACAATTTTCCATAGGAATCACAATGTCAACTAGTTCTACCTCCGGCTCCGCAACTAAATCAAAGTTCAAAACAGATCTAAATTCTCCTCTATGGAAGTATGTGAAATGATACAACTGGTTCCAGGTTGTGGTGGTTACATTTGGAAATGCAATGAATGTGATGTTCAATATTCTAGTTCATATTTTAGGGTGAAAGCACATTTGTGTGGCATACCTGGAAAATGAATCAAGGCTTGCCCTGGAAAAGACAATGTACCTATTCCATCTGAAATAGTCATAGGATACATTATGGAGCAAGAAGCAGTAGATGCATAGGAAGCCCAAAAAGGAAATCACCCTTTATTAAAAAAATAATAAAGGGAATACAGCCCCCATCTAATTCCAATATTGTGGTAGAAGACCACCCATTTATGGCCACTCTGAATCCTCAAGTTCAAAGTGTATAACCCATTGCAAACAAAAGAACAAAGGGGCCTTTGGAACTTGCATTTCAAAATGAGAGTAGAGCCATTGCTGACCGAAATGTAGCAAGATGCAAATATGTAAATTGAATAGCTTTTAATGTTGTTCGTTCTCCATATTGGAAAGAGATGTTGAGAACAGTTAATGAAGCTCCAAAAGGGTACAAGGGCCCAGGTTATGAGAAGGTGCGTGGCACTTTATTGAAAAAAGAGGTCACGTTGGTTGAAGATTCATTGAAGCCCATAAGGGATTCATGGGTTGAGACAGGTGTGTCCATTATTTCGGATGGTTGGAAGGATTCAAAAAATCGGCCTTTGATTAATGTCATAGTAGTGTCCCCTAAAGGGGCAATTTTTTTGAAAGTCGTGGATTGTGAGGGGCAAGTAAAAGATGGACAATTTATTGCTAATATTCTCATTGCAGTCGTTGAGGAAGTGGGACCTTGCAACGTTGTTCAAGTTGTAATGGATAACACCAAGAATTGTAGAGCTGCAGGGTTGTTGGTTGAGGAAAGATATTCACATATCTTTTGGACACCTTGTGCGGTCCATTCACTCAATCTTATGCTGCAAAAGATTGGGAATAAAATTGCTTGGATCAAAGAATTGTATGCAGAGGTTGAGGACATTCAAATGTTCATCACCAACCACTACTTGTCTCAAGGGATCTTTAAATCATTTTAAAAATTGGAGCTATTGAAGGTAAGTGAAGTAATATTTATATTTCCATATTTGATTGCGTATTCTAATTCTTCTTTAAAGTTATTTTTTAAATTTTAATTATTTTTTTAATTTGCAATAAGTTGCAGAGACTCGCTTTGCCTCTAACACAATCCTCTTGAGACGACTTGTGAAAGTTAGAGAGGCACTTTCTCACATGGTGATTAGCAGCAATTGGTCTATATGGAGGCAAAGCAACACTGAAAGGGCAACAAAAATTAAGAAGATGATATTAGATGACTCATGGTGGGATCGTGTGGAGTATCTCCTTAGTTTCACCGAGCCCATTTTGAGTATGATTCCCTATATTGACATGGATAAGCCATGCATTGGAGAGATCTATGATGGTATAGACTCAATGCTCGAGAAGATCAAGTGCACCATAAATGCGAAAGAGCAAGACCTTGAAGAGACTTTCTTTAAACAAGTGCAAACAATTGTTGAAGAAAGATGGAACAAAATGACAACTCCATTACATCTTCTTGCCTTTGCATTGACTCCAAAATACTACAATAGTTAGATTCTTTCAGTGCTAGGAAGGCTTCCTCCATATAGAGATTTTGAAGTGGTTGAAGGGTACAAGGCAACATTCATGAGACTCTTCCCTGATCCTGAATTGCGAGGTGTAGTCACGAATGAGCTCATTGATTTTGTGCACTCAAATGGTCAAGGTGTTGATGCTCTTCGTGATAGGTTCTTAAAGGATGCTCATAGTTGATGGTACTTCCATGGACAATACTTCCAACATTTGCAGCTCCTTGCAATCAAAGTTTTATCACAAGTAACTTTAATAAATTTTCATATTTTAGTTTTAAAAGTTTCATTTATAATTTTTTAATTTTTTTATTCTTTTATAATATATAACTTTAATTGTTTACTTTGTCTTCATAGGTTGCTAGTTCATCTACATCTAAGAGGAATTGGAGCACATATTCTTTCATCCACTCAGTAAAGCACAATAAATTGCTTTCAAAAAAAGTGGAGAACTTAGTATATGTGCATTCCAACTTGCGTCTCCTTCAACACAAACAATGTGACTACAAGGAAGGAGAGACAAAGTTGTGGGATATAGAGGCAAAACATACTGACTTGGATGCTTCCACTTCCCACCATATTGCATATGAGGAGTCTGATATCCAACAACATGGGTAGTGCTAGTGATGGTGCCATTGGCACTACTTGTGATTCATCTAGTCTTCCTACTTCATCTAATGTCAATGTTGACATTGATATTGATGATTTAGAGAATCCATATGATGATTAAAACTTTAAAAGTGTTGTAATATTGAACTTGAAGTTTCAACGATGAATATTTATCATGCATGTTTTAAATGACATTCAATTTTATGGTGGTTTTGTTGTTTATATGATGTTATTTGATATTCTAATCCCAATTCATGCTTCTAGGTTGCATATATATATTTACATGTTTTTTGTACTAATGAACCCAAAACGAACTGAACCCCCCCAAATTTTTTTTTAGCCGAACCTGCAAACCGAATTTCCGAACCCGAACCCAAACCAGTATCGGAACCGACTACTTAGGTAATATATGCAATGGTTTTGGAGGTTCCATCTAGCAAAACCTCTGCGGAGATTTGGACGCACTTGCGAGATCTGCACGAGACATCAAATAAAGGCAGGGCCTTCTTCCTAAAGAATATGTTCTTGATCATTATGGATGAGAAAATGTCTTTGCAAGATCATTTGATGAAGATCAAAGACATTTGCAACCAATTGTTAGCCATAGGTCGCAAAATGGAAGAAGATATGGTGGTTATAACGCTAAAAAACTTACCATGGTCATATGAACATTTCATTGAAACATTGAACATCACATATACCAATGTTGACTTGAAGTTCGACGATTTGTGGAATAATTTCTTGCAACAAGAGAGATGGAAGAAGCATTTTGGTATCAACAACGATTCACTGAGTGTGGAATAGGCCTTTACAACCAAGGACAAGGACAAGGGCAAGTGGCCTTAGAGGAGAGGTCACAGGTATTCTGATGATACTTCAAAGAATTTGAAGACTATCACATCTCATTATTGTGGTAAACTTGGTCACATGAAGAAGCACTGCAGAAAGTGGTTGGCTAATGAAGACTAGAAAGAAATTTCGTCAAATATCCCCATTTGTGTTTGAAATGGAGTTGTCTAAGCCATCATTGGCCATTGTGAAAGATCTAATAATGCTTGTCGAGGAGTATCTTAGGTTGGAGAGTCCATTTTGGGAGATCTAGGAGGAATCAAAGCATTTCTTCCAGAAACTCCCCTAACATTCTAGATGAGTGTAGTTGTTGTGGTAGAAAAGAAGCTTGTAATATGTAGCTCCTGTAGTAGTAGATCCACATTGCCAAAATGGGGTTGTCACATCAACGAGAATGAGTAGAGCCACTATGTTGAGGAAGAGTAGTTTAGGGAATTTTGGTAATTTGAGTAGTAATGGTGTGTAGAGAAAGTGTTGCGAATTGATTTGTAAATGCTGATGTGTGAAGCATTAGCATCCAAAGGTTGTTTTGTGTTGCTTGTCACTTGGGTTGGATGGAAAAATGAGGTGATCAAGGTGGATGCTCTAGAGACTCTAGATTCCCTCTTTGTAGTGATATGTGTTGGAGGCTGATGGCCTTGCAAAGCAAAAGAGCTAGGCACTAGTTGTTTAAATATTTGAATAAGGTATCTAGAGTGTTGTTTGAGTCTTTATAGAGGCAATGATATCTTCCTCGGATCTAATAGTAACTAGGGCATCTAAAAATGAAGTGTTCCTTGGCCTCCACCTCTTGGAGCAATCAAAGGCGATTGACGTAGTCTTGTCGGAGGATGTGATGATTAGTTTCAACTTATAATTGGTGATAGAACACTCTCAACTAGCCAAGGGGAAGCCTAAAATTGTGGGGCTAGCGGCATTGGAGATAGTGAGGGCATGAATAATATTTTTCACCATCTGTAAAAAATGCTTTATGTAAAAATTCAGCTTAGGTTTGAGCAACTCATTGGGGAAACCTAAATGGTTTGGACATATTGTTTGTAGATGTCCTCTTTGGTAGTTCTAGTGATGGCACCCTTTGTGAGGAGTTAGGTGGGGAGGGGGGGCAAGCATCAGGGAGTACATGAAATGATGCAAGAACATCTAGGGTATAAGTGTTGGAATGTGTCCAACATCTCCTTTCAAGATTCGTGACATGGTTTAACAACCTCTCGTTGGTTCTTAACTGGGATGGTAGCAGTTTCTTGAACAAGTGCGCCTTTTGGGGAAAACGACCAGCTCAACTCCCAAAAAGTGGTATTAGAGCAGGGTCGCGGGTTCGAATCCCTCGAGTAATGCTGAGGGGGATTGTTAGAATGTGTCCAACGTCTCCTTTCAGGATTCATGACATGGTTCAACAACCTCTCGTTGGTTTTTAACTGTGATGGTAGCGGTTTTTTTGAACAGGTGTGCCTTTCGGGAAAAATGGCTAGCTCAACTCCCAACAAGAAGAGTAACCTTAAATCAACCAAAACATTTACTTTTGCATCTGTTTGCTTGTTTGTAGGTTTACAATAATTTTCAAGTCTTGATATGCTCATCACAACTTATGGTTCTTACAAAAAAGGCATATTCTAGTTACATTTCCAAGCTCATTGGTCCTAGGGAGGTTCGTGTTACAAATGACATCAAGATCCATCTAATGCATATCATTTGCCACATACATTTCAGAGGATTCCCCTTCTATGTGTCTCATCTTGCATTGAGCTATGCATGACTTGGCGATTGACACAAATGATTTTAAAGGCTAAGGATCACTATGTAAGCATCACTCATTTTCAATAGAAATTAGTTTTGATTCTAGCTCTAGAAAAGAGAATTTTGTTTCACTTGGAGTTCAGTATTACATCAAGAAGTTTGTATTGAGAGTTTTGTAATTTGCATAAGGTTCCCATGTATCTTTGAAGGTTGAGGCCTCATGTTGTAAGTTCATTATTGTAGAGTGTAATGTAATTCATGATTGTGAATCAATAAAGTGCATGGTTGGATAATTCTCAATTGTACCCTTCAACCATGACTTCATCAAATGTTTATCATAACATACGGTTTGGAATCTTGAAGGCTGAGAGAGACATTTTTCAATATTATGGATTGGGTAGAAGGTGTTGAGGAGGTTTTGCTTGTAAACAAATTGACAAATTTCAAGCAGTTTGCAAGAAGCTTGTATACAGAGTGTTGATTTTGACTCAATTTGCAAGGGAGATTGTAGACAGATTGCTGACCAATATGCAGTTTGCATCAGTTCCAAATTCAATATGCCTTCAAGAAGAGAGGGTAAAGGCCAAGTTGTTGCTAATGTTGTTGGAAGAATAAAATAAATGTTTGAAATTGTGAGAACTATGTAGATCTGATTAAATGTTGTCGAAGAGGTCATAACCCTAGAAATGATGAAAGTGATGATGAAGAAATTGATAGGGAAAGGAATGTGCTGGAGAATGCACCAACTACTGAATAAGATATGTAAGATCTAGAAGAAGATACCAATCAAGTAAAGATGCTGAAAGCTATTTCTAAAATTAGTAAGAGACCTAGAATCGATATTGTTAGTTATTTTACTAGTTTGAATCCAAAGGAATTGATTGATTGGATAAACGATCTATAGGAATATTTTGAATATGAAGAAGTTGTAGATCTTGAAAGGACTAGATTTGCAAAGACTAATTGAAGGGACATGCTGCTATTTGGTTGAAAGAGTTACAATTGGAAAGAAATAAGAAAGGTAAGGAAAAAATTGAAAGTGGGATAGGATGGTTGTGAAATTGAAGGATCAATTTATACCTCCTAATTACTAGTTAAAATTGTTGAAAAGATCTCAAAATTTGAGGCAAATGGAGAAGATTATGAAGGAATGTACGAAAGAATTTTACAAGATGACCATTATGGTTGGACATAGTGAAGTAGATCAGGAAAAGGTGTCAAGATACATCAATGGATTCAAAAGAGCTATTCAAGAAGAATTGAGCATGGTAAAATTGCAAATAGTTGAAGAAGTGTACCAATTTGCATTGAAGGCAAATGAAAAGTTGAGCAAAAGATTTGAGATTAGATAGAACCAGCAAAGAGGAAGAGAAGGAAGGTTCTTAAGATGTAGATATCAATGTGGCAATAGAAGATTCTATGTTGAGGATGTTGAGGCAAGAGGAAGCTGTAGTACATTTTGTAATAACAAAGAAGGTAGTAATTCATACCATAATGAAGAAGAATCTAATAATTCTATAATGTGTAAAAAGTGATCCAACTTTATAATGTTTGCTTTGTTTTGTAAGTTAAATGCTTTTCCGACACTACTCTTGGATAAATCTAGGATTTGATTGAAATGTGCTATTAGTTAGTGTTTTTGCTATTGTCTCATGCAAGAGAGCAAAAACAACTAGACTATTCAAGAAATGTTTCAATCTTGGAAAAATGCTTTACTCTAAGTTAAAACAATTGAAATGGAACTTGGAGTCAAAAGTTGGAGTTCTTTGTTAAGGACGTTTGTGTGACACACAAATGTCTGTGTAATGGATTGTCATCTGTATGGTTGTTTCAACACGAGCTGGTAAACTCGTTTTTCACTTAGAAACTTAGTGCCCAACTGCACAAGAAAATAAAGAGACACAACAACAACTACAAGTATGATAGAAATTAGAGTTAAATTATGTATGTAATGAAATAAAAATGATAAAAAGAGCAGGAAAGAATGTGCAAACCCTTGTGTGATAGAAGACCCCAAATAAAACTTGTGGTTGAAAAGAGAGGAAGTGTTGGGGCTGCTGAGGAGCTTGCCACGAATGGTGTAGCCCCCATTTTGGTCTTTCGATCTCCATTGTCCAAAAAGATAGAAAAATGTGTGGGCTTTCATCCTACGTGGGTCTAGGAGGTAAAAGTAATGACAAAATCTATGAATGCCACTCCTAGGTCTACAAGAAGTGAGAAACTAGTGTGTATAATAGGAAGGAAATGAAAATTCCAAGGTGCCAAGTACATAATGAAGGATTTAACTACAATGGAAGTAAACAAAAATGAGAAGGCAAGAGCACAAAATAACAATAACAAGGTCACCTCTACTTGTTGGACAAGCCAAGGGAAATCGAGCTAGTTGTAGAGTGTTGCAATAACCTTCAAAAGAGTGCTGGTGTGTTCACATGAAGATTACAATGCCCAAGAATGTTGCAGGTTGTTGGATGAAAGCTTGATAGTTTTGTGAATGCAAGAGAGATTGAAAAATTGTGTGAGAGATTGATAGATTGGATGTGTTAGATTGAGATAGATTAAAAAATGGAGAATAGAAGGGAAAAAGGGAAGGGTTTTAGGTCTAAAGAGTCATATGGAATTGCTATTGAGTGATTATCACTGATTTGAGAATGCAACAAGTGAAATGCTTGGAAACAATCATTGAATGACAAATTGTTGTGGGCGTTAGCATGTTATGTAGTTGCCGCTGCATTTAGTTAGTGTCTAGACAATTACATCTCTTAGAAAGGCCAAACAAAAGGAAATAACAAGGTTTTTATAGCTAAAGAATGATTTTACACAAAAGGACAAGTATGAGCTGGGCACCATGAGTGGAAAAAAGGCTAAGGCAAGGACCAAACAAACTTAAAAAAAATGCTAGGTGATATAGACACCAAAGTGGGTCCAAAATGAAACGTGAAATTGCAAGGGTATGCAATTTTACGTTACAAGTTCATACTACAATGACAAAATTTATGGTTATCAAAGAGGTAGAGGGAGATATGGTCGAGGTAGTTGAATATTTTTCAAAGGAACTTGTCTTAGTTGTGGAGTAGAAGGTCATGGAGCATTTTGAGTGTTCCCAAAGTTAAGTCAGTACTAGTAGAAGAAACACATATGTTGATAAAGGATCAAACGGATCACAAAGCCCAATAAATGAATCGGAAAGAGGCGAGCCATTGATCATTAAAAGAACATTGCTAAAATGAGATGGTTTGGAGAAAGATGAACCATTGCAAAAGAAGAAATTGTCGAGGATTGTTGCAAGATTGAAGGTAAGTGCTATAAAGTGGTAATAGATAGTGGAAGTACAAATAATCTAGTGTCAAAGGAGATGGTTGACAAGCTAAAATTGAAGAGGTTAAAACTTTCTAGTCCATATATAAAACCATTGGTTGTAGAAATAATAGAAGTTATTGGTAAGTGAACAACATTCGGTGAAAGTCAAGATAGGTATGTATCATGATGAAGTTTTAGGTGATGTTATGTGCAATACGATAGGAAAGCTATATATGATGTACTCTTTTGTGATGGTAGGAAACATACTTTAGTTTTGTTGAAGGAGAAGTAAAAGCAAGTTTGTGGTAGTGTCATAATTTATTTGGTGGATGGAAGGAAGTTCCTAGATGGTTTAAGGCATGAAAATATGTATTTTGCATTGATCTCGAAAGTGTGTGGCAGTGCAAAGGAAGGAGAATCACTACAACAAGAAATTTTAGAGTTGTTGATAGAATACAAGTATACCATATCAACAATATGCTAGATGGATTACCATTGGTGAGGAGCAGCAGTAATCAAATGGATTTGATCCTAGGGGCAAGTGTACAAAATGTAATGTCCCCTTTTGGGCTAACCCTAGATCTTTTCCCCGAATCACAAATATAATGTAGTTAGGGGTTTAACTTATCACTTAAATACTCTGAGCAAGATAAATCTTGGTTTAGACCTAGATTGTATTCATTATGTTGAGATATATATGCCTACAATTTAATACTAAAGCTGATCCTTCTAGTATTCTGCAACATCGGTTTGCGAAGAGAGTAAATGTATTTCTGAGGGGAGATTGATGATCCAATATTAGAAGTTATTGTATTCCCTGTTGCTTCGATTTTCAGAGAATATCCTTTATAAATGGTTTGCTGTTTCCACAGTTGTCTTTAAATTCATGCCACTTTACAATGGATGCTATTCTGAAATGGGTTGATTAATCATGCATCTTGGATTGGCTGTTTCAGATTAAGACTTTATATTTGTGCTTCCTTTACTAGAAGATCATGAGCTCAATGGAACACTAAGATCTGCTGTTTCAGAATATATAAGTCTCCATATTCTATTCCCTTTAAATATATTTTTTTACTCTATAAATCTGTACTCTGCTTTTCCAATATATATCTATCTCCTTTTATATCTTAATGTCTTAATGGAAAGAGACATCATTTCATGATACCACTTGATAAGGGTTGCATTATTTCAATCGCCATCCTCCATTTCAAACATAATCTTTTATTAACTATAATTGTTGGTTTGGATACTTATAATCCGACCTCTTGTTAACTTAGTGGTTGCCCTTTATTTCTTTAAGCGCTACCTATTTCCCTGGTTTCTACTCTCACGTTCATTGATGCGATTCAATTATGTGGGAACAATACATAAGTTGGTGCTCACTTATTATATGCTGTGAATTAATAGATCGATATTCCCTATTGTTGGTGATATGCGACAACAATTATACGGCGGGCCTTCAATTAGAGCCTTTGGGCTGTCAAACAACTCTCTTAAGTAGCGATATTCCATTACTTAGTCACGTCCCATGATTCCCATACAATTTTTGGGAATAAACGTAATATAATACTCTTGTTGTATTTCTGCAGTTTGAGCACCTTTGATCAAAATGGACTATTTAATGGATGCTATCGATGAGCAATATAATCATATGGCCAATGCTCTGCAACGTACCCACGCTCGACCTCAGGAATATACGATTACCCACCTAGAACATATAGACGATTAATGGTGCAGTCACTATGTTATAATTCCCGACTCCTTCCATTGGCTTGTGCAAGTGAGTCAATAGATGGCCCATTTATAATAGTAATTATGCTCCAATCATATGGACGAACAACCAAAGCTATCGATTATTGTCAAATGAAATGAAATATTTTAATAACATCCACGAGGCCACAACAGCCTAAGGGACCCAGGAACAACACAAAACCGCCAGCAAAACGAAAAGACCCTAAACAGATTGAGATCTTCATTCGAGGTCCGCCCTACGATAGTGAATTTTGATGATGTAGTTTGCCGATTTGACCAACCTTTCCTCCTCAAACAAGGTATTTAAGTTATCAACTTGTAAGTGTTGTGACCTATTTCACACATCGCCCCATTGCAAATGGGGACCCCCAAGTTTTTGTTTCGCCCTCTGCGTTGCCAGTTTAGAGTTCAAAATTTGAGTAAGTTTTCGAAGTCAGTCCGGCCAAGTTAAGAGTTTGAACCCGTTTGAGTGCCTTAACGTCATGGAAGGGCTTGGAAGGTCCGGAAGACGAGGATTGCCTGTGCTTTTGGTCATTTCTGACACTTCCTATTTTTTAGGGATTTTGCTTTTTTGCTTTTTGCTTTTCTGCTTTTTGGCATTTTTAGGCCATTCTGGAGTTCCTATTTTTTAGGGATGCTTTTTGCTTTTTCTATTTTTAGAAAGTTTCTATTTTGGGATCCAACTGAGCATGAAGCCATTACGCCTCTAGAAGTCAACATGAAGATCAAGGTAAATGGTGAAAAGATTGCAAAATGGCTAAGTCTGGCAAAGTGCGCCCATGAGAAGAAATGGCAGGCCAAGCATGAAGTCTGCCCTTGCCTTTGGCATGCCAAAGACAGGCAATGGCGAGCCAAGGCTGAAGTCCGCCATGGCATGAGAGGCCTCCAAGTCCGCCCATGGCCTGAGGAAGCATGAAGTCCGCCCTGAAAGAAAATGGCAAGACCAAGGGTCAAGTCCGCCCTAGGAAGGAAGAAGTGGATGGTGAGAGAGAAGGCCAAGTCTGCCCATGGCTTGAGGAAGGGTGAAGTCCGCCCATGGCACAAGGAAGGGTGAAGTCCGCCCATGGCTTGAGCAGGGTCAAAGTCCGCCCCAAAAAGTCAAATGGAAGCAAGACTCCAAAGTCCGCACAAGCCAAGTGAATGGCAAGACAAGGGGTGAAGTCCACCCAAGGTAGAAGAAGATGTAGAATGCGCCCATGGCAAGGAAGAAGGTCAAGTCCGCCACAGGGAGAATGGTAAGTGGAATGAACTAGTGCCAAGTCCGCCCTTGGACAAGGCAAGGATAAAATGCGCCATTGGCAAGGGAATGTGAAGAAATTCGCCCAACCCAAGGAAACAAAATTTTTCTAAGGCATGAAAAATGGAGAAATGCCTAGAGAGAGAAGAGGTTAAGCAAGCACGAAAATCACTCCTCGGCGTAATAGAATGAAATTCTTTAGCAGGGAAGGGAGAGTGTAAGGCAAGGCAAACACGAAGACCATCCCTCTCAGCTTGGATAAATTCCTAACGCATGAATAAAAAAATGGCAAAATGGCAGGAAAATCTCCAAGTTCGCCCAACCCAGAAGGAGAGAGAAAATGAAGTTGTTGGCTAAGTATGAACGTCCAGCAAGGCCGGAAGTTCGTCCGGAGATTTGAAAATTGGCAGACGAGCTATTAAGCACATTTTGGCTAGGCAGACAGTTGGAAAATAAGATATTTTGCCACGGACAAGCGAATTTAGCTATGTATCATCTTTAAACGGGTTGGAATTTTAATATTTTAAATATTTTAAATTATTTCCCAACACTTAGGGAGTTTTTCGAAATTTGGAGATTACTTGGAAGATTAAATTATTTCGCCATAGGTAAAATTGAATTTGCCATAATTCGAAGATTAAACAGGTTGGGAAATTAATTTTGATATTAATTTAATATCTTTTGATATTTCTCCAACATTTAGGCAAATTTTTAAAGAAAGCTGAAGATTCCGGATAGAGGTGGCGCCATGGAAAAATTAGAAACTTGCCTCAACGACTGCGAGAGAAATTAGAAACTTGCTAATCGGAGAAGAGAAAACAATTCTAAAATTAAGAGAAACTCAGGAAAAAGAAAGCAATTCCTTGAAAAAATTGCACTTCTCAGCCATAAAATGAGTTTCAGCAACTCATTTTTCACAATTTCGGCTGAGAAGAATTTTGTCCTCTCAAATCTGCGAGAAGTAATCTTTGGAGAGTAAAATACTGAGGCTAGTGTTGTTATTCTTCAGTGGAGTAAGTAATTTGACGCAAGGACGTGATTTTTGGAAAGAAATGTATTATTTCTTTGCTGAAAGTCGCACTTCTCAGCAGATTGGCCCACTTACTCTGTCAAATTTTCAGAAATTTTGATTCATTTGCAGCCAGAGGATGATCTCGGAGGTTTGGAAGTTCATTGGCAATACTTTCCTACTATTTTCTATCTTCTACATTCATTCCGGCACGAGATTTATTCAATGCTTGGCGAATTTGTTTACTTTCAGCTTGCTTTTTCACAGAAATTTTACTTTAAACAAGCTGAAAGTGCGATTTTATCAAGTAAACATCTCGGAATAAACTAATTTTTAAAGGTCTCGTATTAATGTTAAGTATTTTATGCTTGCAGGTGGATGACCAACCAAGGAGAGCCGTCCAGACAAGCGCTCATGAAGTTCGCCAGCAAGGGGTCGCAGTCGGAGTCTAAGCTAAAATCAAAATGGAAAAATATTATGGACACCAACCTTGGGCACATAGACTTCAAAGAGTTCAAGCAAAGGATGTATGGGCAAGACGGATTCCTGCCGACACGTATTGCTAGAAGAATGATGAGGAACGGGATTGTCCAAGCTGCCGGATTCCCGCTTGCAATTGAGTGTGCTGAGCTGATGGTAGAATGCGCCCTCCACTATGACGCTGAAGAAAGGCGGATAGTTGCACCGGATGGGAGAATATTGGCTCATCTAGGAGAGTTGGCCATATAGGAGGCTTTTGGCATTCCCACGTATCCCAAGACCGTCTACAAATCAAGGGAGGACGCAAGGAGACTGTATGAGGAAAAGGTGGACCTTTGTGCCGCCAACATCAATAAGTCATGGCTGGACAAGCCAAGATCGTTAGCCAAAAAGATGCCGAAGAAGCTGTTGCGCACAGACTTCAAGGAAGATTATGGGGATATTATTATCCTACTAAACCGGATAGTTGGCAACCCTTTGGGAGCACCCTTCGAGACATGGATGTATTATTTTATCGAGGATATCACGGAAGGGGTCAAAATGTTCAACTGGTCGCGCATGATAAGCAACAACCTTCATGAGCAGTTGGTTAACCTGGAGAAGACCAAGACTTTTTATATGAGTTCCTATGTCATCTACATGTTGGCAAGGACATACAGGTATGCGGGCTTGATCTGCAAAGGCATAGTCGGCAACGGCGAGAATGAGTTGAAGTCTTATGATTGCTACCCACAGTTGCAGTTAAGTGAGAAGTCCCACTTCAAAAGAGCTCGCGATGCCTTCCTCATGTACATTACGAGGATACTTCAAGGAGGGACACATCAACGGCTGACTCATGAAGCCAAGAGTTTGATAGGCAAGTACGGATCATGGTTCATCCAGTATCCGAGGTACACATATATCAGGATCCAGGGATTCACTGGGAATCCGTACAGACTGCCTATCTTTCCCACAAACAAGATGGTCTTGCTTGAAGTGCTGCGACAGTTGGAGGAATATCAGAGCTTCCAGAGGGCGAAGCAGAAGGCGGTAGTCACCTTTCCCTTCTTTATAGGGAACATGCTAGAGACATGCTCGTCGGCACAGGCAGCTGAGAGCGCCTGGCTTGAGATACAACATTACCCCTTTGCTACCTATCCGTTTAGGGATCACTTCGACCCACATCATCACATCAAAGTTGTGGATGGAAGAAGATATTGGCATAGGGTCAAATTAGAAGACTTCTGGGCAGATGCCGCCGATGAGTTTGAGGTCAGACGGAGGATGTGGTCTAGGCTTCTTGTTAGCTTGATCAGGACGACTGAGCTTTGTCGAGTGCCCGATCAGCTGGAGGAAGATGGAAGGCAGGTGCAATCGTGCTTTGATGGGAGCTTACCCTTGCCGACTGTAAGGTGGTTTGAACTTGAACATGCCGACTTGAACACGCTGATGAGACCTATCGTCAAGTACACGCAATGGTGGGTTGACCAGCAGAGTCAAGAACTAAGGCGAATGAAGGTGATGCTGACTTATGATATGTTGAGCAAAATGGAGTCCTATTCTTCTAACACAGAGGCGTCTTAGGGTGTTGACATGATGGAGGCCACTACTTCCACGAAAATGAAGGAGATAGTTGTAGGCAAGGAGCCGGCTCAGAAGCAGATAAGGGTAGAGTCTTCACGTTCCGTTGCATCTAGAAATATTGAGGAGATCCTGGCTACAGTTGATGCCTCATTGGCCGACATTAGGGATCCTTCTTCGATTCCGGAAGACAATATGGAGCCTCAGCCGGACGATGATGAACCACCATCTCCCACGGGCACAGAGATATTGGGATCTGATGATGACAATGTGGGCGCCCAAAATGATGACTTCCAGGAGGGAATGATTTCAGCCCTTTGAGGAATTTTGGATGCTCCTGACGGAGAAGGTATGTCGGAAGAAGATGGTGTGGAACAACACACGATCCTGGACTGGCTGAAGGAAAGGATGAAGATACAGGTCGGAAGAGGATGGTACTGCGGACTTCTTGGCCAGACTTACACAAACCTCGGTCAGGAAGCCAGCCAAGAAGTTCTTGACCATACAGAGAAATGAGGATGGCAACCAAACTGTGCAGATTGCGGTACCTACAGTGGACAAGCTGCAACAAGACATAGCCCCACATGAGTACGCTATCACCACCATTGACTTGGGTGCAACCACGAAGGGCCATGAAATTGAAGATTTGGACAATTTAGTGTCCACTATCAAGTCAAGGGTTACGAAGGAGGTAGCAAAGAGGAAAGAGTGGCAGCAGGAAATTGAGTGCTTAAAAGAGTATATCCAGCATCTGATCAAGCCACTTGATCAGGATGACACGACAACTCCTCTTCTCCCAAACTCTTCACAGGAGGCATCAAAAGATATAGAAGAAGACAAGATCACAGCTAGGGAGGCTAAGGAGTGGATAGCAGTCAAGGGCACATATGCTGACATGTTCATGGAGAAGTTGACCTTGGTCTATGGTCAGGCCACTTCTTTACTCTCTAGATTGGCAGCCTTGGCAGAAATGTGGGATGGCCTTCCGGATGTACAGGAAAGGATAATTCCTTGCCTTAGGATTCTGAAAGGGATTCCAAAGCAAGAGCTGATAGATGGAGGCGTCATTGCAGTAGGAGCAACCTACGACTTCCACACCTGGTATTGGGCTTTGACAACGCGAGGGGAGGTCCTGGAAAGAGTAAAGGCTGATGGACTGAAGGTAGAAGAGCAGATTAGAGCAGTCCATACCAAGGTCCTCAATATGGTAGCCGACATCCTGGATAGAGAGGTTATTCAGGAGAACGACTTGCAGCTGGAGGCTTTGAAGAAGAGGGTGCGAGAAGAATTCTTTTCCATCACTGGGCCTATCCTGAGGTAGAACTGGGCTAAAATGGCGAACTTCCTAGACATCTGGGAATCTTTTCTAAAGTTTGAGCCAGAATGGGAAGACATCTTCGTCAGGTGCGCCGAGAGTATGGACGGGATGGAGTTCAGGATCAGAATGCTTCCGCAGGTCACCATGGAAGAAGTTGCCTTAATCGTGTCCAGATTCATCGAACACACGGCAACGCGTGAGGATAGGGATGGAATTCCTTGAAAGTAGCTCTAGGTGCCAACTCACCTTGTCAACTCTGAGTTCACTCATGTTATTTTGGGAAACCCTAATTAGGGTTTATTTATTTCAATCTTGGCCGTCGGCTCACTTTTAATCTAAGCCATTTATTCATCTTTTGAAACTCTATATAAACTTGCATGCTCTCATTTTCAAGGTGTGAAGTGAGTTGTATGAGATTGTTGCGACAAAACTATTTCCGTTTATAAAAGCTCTAATACATGATTTGTTTAGAACAATTTTTGTTTTCAAATAGTGTGCAAGGTCTACATCTTCTCTTTCAACATCTAGAGTAGAGTTAAATTAGTATTTCATTTATATGTTTGTTAGTGAATGATAGATTTGATAGCAGTGGTGGACGAAATTAAGCTCATACTTTTGTTGAATGGATGATTTGCATTCAATGTGTAAAGTTAGCCTGAGCTATTAAGTTGTGGATGCTTAACTTCTGTTTGTTTTAATTATCAATTCAAACGTGAAAATCATTATCACCTCCGTTGAAGATTGCACCCATTTTGCGGAAGTTATCCTAAAGGAGGCGAAACAAAGTGTGGTTATTCCAATTTTATCTAGTCACTGTCGTCTCTTGAGTTCTTAGGAGTAGCTTAGACTTCTAAACCCTTGCCCCTTTTGCATTTTTTCGGAAAATCTAAAGTACCCATCAGAAAGAGCCTTTAATGATAAAACTGTCTAAGTCCTAGACTTGCAAACAAATTATAACGTAAGTCCCTTGTGATTACCAGCAAATCACAACGCCCACTGGCCTTATCCACATGTCATGACCTGACCAAAGAAACATTGGAATTATTGCACAACCTTCCTAGTATTTGCAATCGCTTTTCAAGAGAGGATAGAGTGTCCTTGGGCATTTTATTCTGTGTTCGGTGGCGTATTCAAAACACACCAACAGTAAGGTGTCCTCATAACTGGCTTGAATATCTTTATACACTGAGCACTCCATAACAAAGTGCCATTCTGTCTCCACCAATCCCATGTCGCAAAAACGACATATTCTTTTTTCCCACTCTTCTTTAGGAACCATCCACCTATCGGTTTCACATCTAAGACGATGTGAGCTAGTCCGAAGCTGAGCTATCAACATCTTTGTTCTCCATTTAATATTTGCTCCTATATAGGCCTTTTCTTCATGGCCCCCCCTTGGGATTAAATTCTTTGATATAGTAATCTTTTTTCGCCCTGGTTGTTTTGTCCATATAGCATTTTTGAATTTTTGCTTCACATATTTTATATCTTCATTTGTACTTGGACAAATGCATATTCACACCCCACTTTTCCATCCATTTTTTGTTTTGTTTCATCCATGTATTCTTTCTTCTATCCAACTTTTCTTCTACAATTAGCTTAGGCCAACGATGGTTCTCCATATTTTGGACCTTTTGCAGGTAACTTAGTAACCGAATCATCACTGAAGCTTCCAAGGGGAAGGTGCCTATCTTCGCCAATAAAATCTCATAGGGTATTGCAATTTTGAGTTTAAGGCTGCTAACAATTAGGTGCTTTTGAATTCTTTCCACTTGCCTCCATTTCTGATCTCTGACATGTTGCTGCCCCAAATTTCACACCCATATAGAACCACTGGGGTCACAAGTAGGCCAAACAGAGTTTTCTTGGTTTTCCAATCCCATAATTCAGCATTTCTACACTTGTTTTGTAGAGAGTAAATTGCTTTCCAACCCGCTTGGATTCTTTTTGCTCTACAAGTTTCCCAACTGAGATTGTAGTGAAAATCCAGCCTAAGTTATTTGTATTCATCCACAATTTCCAATGGTTTGCCTTCAAAGATAAAGCTAATTTGCTGCTTTTTCCTTCGCAAAGAGAAGATCATTATTTTAGTTTTACTAGTGTTCACTTGCATCCCAACTTCCTTACAAAAGGATTCAAGAGCTTTCAAATGTTTTCTGAGCTCATGTGCTGTTTTAGCAATTAAATTGAGATCATCGGTATACAAGAGCAATTTTATTATATAATTGGCCAACTGAATACCTTCCCCACCAACTTTTTCTATCCACTCTTCCAACTTGTCAATGTAGAGCCCAAATAACGTTGGGGAAAGTGGGCAGCCTTGCTTGATCCCTATGTCGCTGCCAAAGCACTCAAACATACTTTCGTTGGTTCTGATTTTAGCTCTAACTTACTCATACAGCCTATGAACAGCCGCCCTAAGCTCCTTTGGGACACCCAGTTCCTCCATTCTATTCCACAACTTGCCCCGTGGCACAGTGTCAAAGGCTTTTTTAAAGTCTACAAAGCAGCAAAAGGCCTCCTCCCCTTGAACGTTCCATATTTTTTCAATAAAAAGTCTAAGAGTAATACCGTGATCAATAGTGGAATGTTTCGGTCTAAAACTAGCCCGACCCTCAACTCTTTTGCCCTCTTTCTCTGCCCAACTACTAATTCTGTGCTCAATCATGCTTCCAAAAAGTTTTCCAATAGCGGATTAATCATAATATTGCGGTAGTTTGATGGGTTATTGGTGTCCCCACTTTTGTGTAAGGGAATAACAACACTAGTTGTCCACCCTTCTGGAAAACCCTGTTGAAGATGCCCTTGATGCAAGGTGCAAGGACCTCAATACCCCATTTTAAGAATTTTGCTTGCAGCCCATCAATATCTTGTGCTTTTCCCCCAACCAACCTTTTTATGCCTTGATTGATATCTTCGATGGTGAAAAGTTTAGTGGTAGCCTTGATTGTTGGAGGTCTATGTTTATCTTGTTCCCACTCATACAATAACTTTGCATATTCCAACCATTGAGAGCTTGTGATATTGTTTTCCACTTGTTTTCTTTTTTGTTGTAGCTCCTTCTAGAATTTCTTGGGGTTGTTCCTTCCAAGGGCAATCAGCTCCAGCTTTCTTGTGCTCACATACTTTTTTTTTTTTTCCATATCATCTTTTCGTAATCTTTCTTGTTTTTTGTGGTCCTTCCACCCTCACGAAGTTTTCTTTTTGCTATCTTGCACTCTTCATCGAACCATGGGTTTGCTGCGAAAGTAGTTGTAATTGCCCTCTTAGGCCCCACTCTCCTAGACTCATCCAAAGCCTTGTGAACAATGGGGATCAGCATGCTCTTGTTTATAGTGTAATGTACCATGTTGGCTGATTTCCTTTCATAATCCCTGAAAAGCCTTTTAAGGGCGGCCTTGAAGACTTCTTGATTGTCTTGGTTCAAGATGATTCGAACTTGTGGAGGCTCTTTCTTTTTGCTGATATGAATCTGCCCCCCTTGGTGCCTATCAATGTGGGTGTTAAGATTTACAAGGATACTTTTGTTCATAGGCGGCGATCAAGTCTTCACCATATCCTTGCTCATGTACATAGAATGTTTCAATTCAGTCCTGAATGTTAAATACGCTATAGACAAACGAGCTGATCACTTAATTGCTGCTCCCTCAATATTTATCATTGCATATCATAATTATTCCTTTCTCAAGGAACTGCGATTGCTACTTTATATAATTTCATCAGTCCTCTTCTATAGTGTGGTGGTCATCGGGTAAAGCGGCCAATCAAGGAGGTGTAATGTACTTGTATAATATTATACAGATAATCATTTAATATTTATATTTGATTATCGTTTATAATGTTATTTTAGGTTATCTTTATTTTATCATCTAATCTTGGGTGTTGAGTTATCTGTATTATAATAAATTGTTAATATCTATTATTTATCTCATGCTATTACAATGATTATAATATCTAGCATTTATATTTTGGCAATTGCAATATTATATTTAATATCGACAATATTGTTGATGTTACAGCGTCGGGCCTTTTACTTCTAGCGGCAGTAATAAATAAAAGGAAATAAATTAAATAATAACCTTTGGCTATTTAATTTATTGTAGATCGATTTAAGTGAAGAGGCGCTTCACTTCATTAAAGAAATAATATTTATTATTTATTTAGGCTGACTTCTCTATTGTGGCCGACTTATTCAACTATTAATTAAGGCGGACTTCTCTATTGTGGCCGACTTATTCAACTATTAATTAAGGCGGACTTCTCTATTGTGGCCGACTTATTCAACTATTAATTAAGGCCGACCTTGCACCATGAAAGGGTGCGACGTCTCCACACAATTGTATATATATGAGATCATTTTCATTCATTTGATCATCAAGTTCATTCAAGCAATTCACATTCATAGAAGAAGTTCGCACTTGAGCAGTAGATCATCATCTTGTCACAACAAACCGACTTCAAGGAGAAACATATTCATTTTGTATCTTTGCATCTAAGAGAGGTGCTATTATTCACTGTATCAATTCAGCATTGTGTTGGGCCTGAGTTGTAAGCAGATTTCTGCTCTTATTCCTTGAATATATAAGCGATATATTTGCTGGGTTTTTCTCCCTCGAGTAGGAGGGTTTTCCCAGGGTATCTTATTGTGTTCATTGTCTTATGTGTTGCAATTTCTGCTTATTGAATTTCTGATCATAAAACTAACATGGTATCAGAGCGGGTCCAAGAAAAGATCGTGATCAGACTTTTATAAGCAGTATTATCCTTCTCCATCATTCTCATTTGTGTGTGTCTATCTTAACTACAAAATGGTGAATGGTCTCCAGGTTGAAGATAGACTCGAAGGTGCCTCTAACTTCATCCCTTGGAAGTTTAGAGTTCTGATTGCATTAGAGGAGAATGAGATTCTGGAGTTCATGGAGGGCGAAGTACTCGAGCCTTCCGATGAGAATGAGAAGACACAATGGAGGAAGAACGACACAAAGGCCAAGAAGATATTGATTAATTCTGTGAAGGATCACCTTGTGCCTATCATCTCCAAGTTGCAGACAACGAATGAGATGTTCAAAACCTTGGAGGGATTGTATGAGATTAATAATACCAGCCGAGCTCTTGCATTGAGGCAACAACTACATCACATCAAGATGGCGAAAGGAGATTCAATCATCTCTTTCTTCATGAAGATCATTGAGTTGAGAGATCAACTTTGTGCCATTGGTAATATGGTTGATGATAAAGATGTAGTCATGTTGCCTCTTAACGGTCTTCCTCAAACTTGGGAGCCATTTATCCAAAGTATTAGTGGGAGATCGAAGCTACCTAAGTTTGATCGTCTTAGGGCAGATTGTATTCAAGAGGAATGAAGATTGGCAGCAAGAGGTAATGGACGAAGTTCTAATAATGAAGACAATCATGTTCTTGCTGCTCAAACATCAAAGTGGAAAGGAAGAGAAGGAAGGAAGAGCAACTTCAAGAGGAACAGGGATAGAAGATCAGATGGTGGTCCTGAATCTAAGAAGAAGAAAGATCTCTTCCATATACAGTGCTTCAGATGTGACAAGTTTGGTCACTATGCAAGAGATTGTGCAACAAAACCAAAACAGCATGCTACTACCATGGATGTAGATAAGGTCTCTCCTCAGAAGGATTCAAGAGACAATTCAAGTGGATTTCTATTTATCTCAGCCCTATCAAGCAATGTTCCAACCGATAGCAGCACATGGTTGATTGATAGTGGCACCTCTCATCAAATCACTGGATTTAGAGAACATCTTTCAGATTTGGTGGAGAGAGATACCAACGTTGAAGTCATTATTGGAGATGATGCATGCTATTCAGTAAAAGGTGCTGGAGCCTCATCTCTTCGCCTAGATTCAAGCATCTCTCTTCATTTGAGTGATGTGTTATTCGTACCAAGTATCAAGAGGAACCTTGTATCAATTTCAGCCTTGGAGGACAAAGGATATCAAGTTGCATTCTCTGAAGGAAAAGTTCTTGTGTGGGCAAAGAATTCTAGCTTGAAGACAACCCGAGTGATTGGTGTTCGGCATGAGAGTCTTTATAGGCTTTCCATTCGTCCAATGCAAGCATTATTGCACGACTCCTCCAGTCCAAGTGAGCTTTGGCATAGAAGACTTGCTCACCTCCATTTCAAAGCTCTTCCATCCATGCAGAAGATGGTCACTGGTCTTCCAAAACTTAGTCAAGAGCATGAAGGTACCTGTCGTGGATGTGCATTGGGTAAGAATACTAAAGGTCCTTTTCATGGTAGTGAAAGTAGATCTAAATGCATTCTAGATCTTATTCATTCTAATTTGTGTGGTCCAATGTTTGTTGCATCCTTGAGTGGTTTTTGGTATTATGTACTTTTCATTGATGACTACTCTAGAAAGACTTGGATTTATTTCTTGAAGTCTAAGGAATCTGATGAAGTACTTGATAAATTCAAAGAGTTTAAGGCTCAAGTAGAGAATCTATTCAGGAAGAGGATCAAAGTTTTGAGATTTGACAACGGAGGAGAATACACTTCTGGAGTGTTTCGTAATTTTTGCATCGAGGTGGGGATTAAGAGGGAGTTTTGTGTCCCCTACAATCCTCAACAAAACGGTGTTGTAGAAAGGAAGAATAGATCCATTGTTGAAGGAACCAAAGCCATGATCCATGATCAAGACTTACAAACCTTCCTTTGGGCAAAAGCATCTAGAACCGCAGTGTATGTTCAGAATCGGTGCCCTCATCGTATTTTGGAAAATATGACTCCTGAAGAAGCCTTCACAGGAGTAAAGCTTGAGATTAGTCACTTGAGAATCTTTGGTTGTATTGTGTACATTCATGTACCCAAAGATAAGAGGACTAAGTTAGAGCCATCTAGAAAGAAAGGAATATTTGTGGGCTACAATGAATTTTCAAAAGCTTATAGGATTTACATTCCAGGTCAGAAATTGATAAAGATCAACAGGGATGTCACTTTTGAAGAAGATGTTGCATTCAAAAGATCTAAAGGCTCATACATGGAGATAGATAACAAGGAATAGGAGACTCCTTAGGACATGGATATTGATCATACTCCTGAGATTCAGAGGGAGTCTACTGAACCGGAAGAGGATATTGATCTAGTTGAGCCTTTGGAACCAACTGATGGGCCAAGAGATATTGTCATAGGTCGAAAGAGACCTCTATGGGCTAGGCAAACAATGCAAGAGGCAGAAAGGTTTGCAGCTCCTAGAGGCACATTCAGAGAAAGCAAAAAACCACAATAGTTTCCAAGTTATGTTGCATTAATGAGTCATATTATAGAATCTGAGCCTTCCAGTGTTGAGGAAGCATCAAGTCAGCAAGTATGGAAGGATGCCATGGCTGAAGAATATCAATCTATCATCAAGAATGATGTTTGGGATATTGTACCTAGACCAGAAGGGAAATCTGTTGTATCTTCTAAATGGCTTTTCAAGATTAAGCATGCGGCTGATGGAAGCATTGAGAAGTATAAAGCTAGATTTGTGGCCAAAGGATTCTCTCAGAAAGAGGGAATAGACTATGAAGAAACATTTGGTCCGGTTGCTCGTTATACATCCATTAGAACCATTATTGCTATTGCGGCAACAAAGGGATGGAAGCTACATCAAATGGACGTGAAGACAACATTCCTTAATGGTGTGATTGAAGAAGAGGTATACATTGAGCAACCTGATGGCTTTGAGATTCATGGGAAGGAGTCTCATGTTTGCAGATTGAAGAAGGCTTTGTATGGCCTTAAGAAGGCTCCTCGTGCTTGGTATGAAAGGATTGATCAATACCTAATGAGCTTGGGCTTCTCCAAGAATGATGCTGATTCAAACCTGTACTTCAAGGTAGTTAATAGCGAGGCATTAATCTTGGTTCTTTATGTTGATGATCTATTTCTTACTGGAGAAGAATGTCTCATTATCAAATGCAAGAAGGAGTTAGCTTCTGAATTTGAGATGAAAGATTTTAGATACATGCATTACTTCCTAGGATTAGAAGTATGGCAGAGGCCTAATGAGATCATTCTAAGTTAGGGGAAGTATACTATAGACATCTTGAAGAGATTTGGTATGATGGATTGCAAATCCATGTCTACATCGATGGAAACCAATTTGAGGAAGTTGAGCGAGTCTGCAGCTAGTTCGGATTTGGTGGATCCCACTATGTATAGGTAGTTGATTGGATCATTGATGTATCTAGTCAATTCTAGACCATATATTTGCTATGCAGCGAGTGCACTTAGTCAGTTCATGAGTGAACCAAGGCAAATACATCTAGTTGCAGCTAAGCATATCCTGAGATATTTACGTGGCACAGTTGGATATGGCTTAAGATATACTTCCAGTGTAGATCTTCAGTTGCAAGGATATTTTGATTCTGTTTGGGCAGGGAGTGTAACTGATTGAAAGAGCACCTTTGGTTGTTGCTTTAATTTGGGATCTGCTATGATTTCCTGGTGTAGCAAGAAGTAGTCTTCAGTGGCACTAAGCACCGCAGAGGCAGAGTATATTGCAGCTTGTGTGGCTTCGAAAGCTCCTTGCAGGATTGTTTGGACAATCATTGGAGCCAACCGTCATTTAGTGTGAATCAAAGCTGTGTGAAGCTTTCTGTCAATCCAGTGTTTCATGACAAAACAAAACATGTTGAGATCAAATACCACTATATCAGAGATGTGGTATTGAGAAAAGCTATCCAGTTGAGATACATTTGTACTGAAGAACAGACGGCTGATATTCTCACCAAGCCTCTCTCCAAAGTGAAGTTTGTGTACTTCCAAGACAAGCTTGGAGTTGTGGAGAATGAAGCCCTAACTGAGAGGGAGACTCAGCATCAGTGATCTTCAGTGATTTGCTTTTAATGCATCTTTCTTTGTGAGAGAAATTTGAGGCGTAAGCCCTTGTTAATGCATCTTTCTCTGTGAGAGAAATTTGAGGTGAAAGCCCTTGATTCCACCCTTTGGGAGTAGCCATGGTGGACGCCATGTTGAGATGATGACATCACGTCGAGTGACTCCGTGATGGGCACATGTGCACATGTTCTTTCCATACATGGGAGTAGCCATGACAGATGAGATCACGTTGAGTGACTCCATGATGTGTCCTCTTCTCACATATGGGTGTAGCCATTGTGAGTGTCATGTTGGGAGATTCCATGACCTTGTGTATCAGGAAGTAATCCTCCCTAGCTGAGAGGGAGTGTTGATGTTACAGCGTCGAGCCTCTTACTTCCAGCAGCAGTAATAAATAAAAGGAAATAAATTAAATAATAGCCTTTGGCTATTTAATTTATTGTAGATCGAATTAAGTGAAGAGGCGCTTCACTTCATTAAATAAATAATATTTATTATTTATTTAGGCTGGCTTCTCTACTGTGGCTGACTTATTTGATTATTAATTAAGGTCGACCTTGCACCATGAAAGGGTGCGACCTCTCCACATAATTGTATATATATGAGATCATTTTCATTCATTTGATCATCAAGTTCATTCAAGCAATTTGCATTCATAGAAGAAGTTCACACTTAGCAGCAGATCATCATCTTGTCACAACAGATCGACTTCAAGGAGAAACATATTCATTTTGTATCTTTGCATCTAAGAGAGGTGCTATTATTCATTGTATCAATTCGGCATTGTGTTGGGCCTGAGTTGTAAGCAGATTTCTGCTCTTATTCCTTGAATATATAAGCGATATATTTGCTGGGTTTTTCTCCCTCGAATAGGAGGGTTTTCCCAAGATATCTTATTGTGTTCATTGTCTTATTTTTCGCAATTTCTGCTTATTGAATTTCTGATCATAAAACTAACAAATATAATAATAATTATAATTTTGATATTATCTTTGACAACTATAATTATAATGATATGAAATGTTTAATATTTTAAATATGCATTTTGTTATTTTAGTGTCATGATTTCAGGGACATGACACCAAATAAGTTTGTATAGAGGATACAGCTATAGAGAATGAAGAGAGATGAACAAACAAGCAGAGTTGCTAAAAAAGTGTTCAACTCCGCTTGTTTGTTCAACAAGCGTGAAAGAAAGGAGGTGAGTGGAGTATGTGTATAGACTCCATAGCAATAAACAAGATCACAATCAAGTATAGATTCACATTGCCAAGGATGGATGATTTGATGGACTAGTTGAGTAGTGTATAGTATTTTACCAAGATGATTATAAGAGTGGTTATCACTAGATCATAAACAAAGGAGATGAATAGAATGTTACAATTAAGACAAAGGAATGATTGTATGAATGGTTGGATATGCCCTTTGGGTTGACTAAGGGCCCAACACATTTATAATATTGATGAATGAAATGTTGAAGCAATATTTGGGTAAGTTTGTGATTGTTTGTTTGGATGATATTTTGATTTTTAGTAAAACTAAAGGGAAACATTTAGAGCATATTAGATTACTGTTGTAGAGGTTGAGAGAAGAAAAGCTATTGATCAATGTGAAGTACTATAGTTTTATGAAGTTAGAGTTGGTATACTTGGGATTTGTAATCTCAACAAAAGGATTGAAGATGGATCTAGAGAAAGTGAGCAATTGTTGAGTAGCCTACATGAGCGAATGTTGGAGAATTAAGAAGTTTTCATGATTTAGCAAGTTTTATATTAAATTTATTAGGAATTTCAGTGGTGTTTGTGCACTAATATTGGGAAAATGAGAGGAGACAAGAAATAATTCAAGTGGAAATTAGGAGCAAATAGGGTTTGAGTTGTTGAAGAAGTAACAATACAACCACCATTATCATTGCGAGATCTTAGTAAACTATTCCAAGTTGATTGTGATGCAAGTGGAATTGCAATAGGAGCAGTGCCAAGTTGAGAAATTAGACCGGTAGCATATTTTAGTGGGAAGGTGAATGATGCAAGGAGAAAATACTCAATGCATGATTATGAATTATATGCCATATTCCAAGACTTGAAGAAGTGGAGACGCTAGTTGTTACCAAATGAGTTTTTTTTCTATAAAGATCATCAAGCATTGTAGTGCTTGAATAGCCAAGGTAACTCAAATTAGAGGCAGGTGAGATGGCTTGAATTTATGTAGAGTTGTTCTTTTGTATTGAAACATAGGATTGAAAAGACAAAAATGAGAGTAGTAGTTGGATTTGATGAATTGAAGAAATTCTATGAAGTTGATCTTGATTTTGTAGAAGCATGGAGGGCATGTAAAGAACCGGTAAACATGGATGTAAGTATGTGGTTAGATTATCTGATTCAAAATGACATGTTATTTGAGGGAAGTCAATTGTGAATTCTTAAATAAAGGAGAAACATAGTGGTGGTTTTGTAGGACATGTTTTGGTAGATAATAAAATGGCATTGGTTAGTGAAAATTACTTTTGGCTGCAAGTATACATGGATGTGAAGTATGTACAAAGTCATAGAATTTGTCAAGTATCAAATAGGAATAGCTGGATTGTATAAGCCAAAGAAGCATTAATTTGCAAAAAATTGGAAGGTGGGATGAGTTTTTTGAAAAAATCGTTGACTTTTTGGTCAATCACCTTTTCTCATTTTAAACTGCAAAATCACAAAAAAATTGCATTCAAAACTTGCAAAAAAACATAGAAAAAACCGTGTTGATTTTCGCATGAAAAAAACCCCTTTTTTTTTTGCCAAAACCCTATTTAGTTTGCTCGCACGTCAACTTCAGGCACATTTTGGAGGCGATTTTTGTGCCACTTGTCACCCACGATTTCTATTGTTGTTGCTCATGATTTCAAGCATCACAATTTCTGCTACAAGCCTATAGGTAGGCATTTCATGCGACCACATTTCTTTAAGGTATTATGTAAAACAGGTTTGTGTGTCCTCATTTTGCATAGACAAGACAATGAACTGTTTGATAAAATGCCTCAAATAAGGTCATATCAAATAGTTCATTGCCTTGTCTATTTTATCAAACAGATCATATTTCTAAACAATTCATTGCCTTGTCTATTTTATCAAATAGACCACATGCCTTTGAAATTGAGGCATTTTATCAAACAGTTCACTGCCTTGTCTATGCTACCACATTTTTCATACATTTCTACAGTCTACCAAAACAATTCAAACAGTTCACTGCCTTGTCTATGCATTTGCTTGTCATGGCATTCCATGAGACCACATTTCTTTGAGGCATTTTATCAAGCAGTTCACTACAATAACATTGATCAATTGTTGACTTATTTTATCTTTCCATCCATCAGAAACAATGGACACCCTTATTTCGGCTTACAAATCCCTTATGGGCTTCAAGGACTCCTTTACAAACTTAATTTCTTTTTTTCCAAGAATGTGCTACACACCTTATAATTGGGGCCCTTTTTGCCAATGTGGTGAGCAAACAACATTGAATGCCAATCCATTTGCATAGACACATCATTAAGTGTTGATCGACAATCTCTCGAGTCTTGTTATGAAATGCCATTTCCAACAAGTCCTTTGATCTCTTATGTGTATAGGCCACTAGTTGTTCTTCAGGTGTGGACAAAAATGAGTATTTCTTCATAGGTTGAAGATTAGAAGGCAATGGAGGGGGCTTCATCCCTTGAGATCCTTTCTTTAACAGAGGATGATGTGATTTATGGCTTGTTGTTTGATTTGCTTTTTCTTGCTCATCAATATATGCCAAGACTTGTGATTCTAGAATGTTGTTACCATCCTTGCCTAGGCAAAGTTTGATGTTTTTTCCAAGGATCTTTCACAAATGGTTTTTCACTTGACTGTATGAGCTCAAATATCTAATATTACATTCACTACAAATCCAAACATAACCCCCACCACCAAGAAGCTACTGTAGCATTTCAACATATTTCCAAAGGGGAGAGTTTGGATCTGTTTTGAAGTGAGGTCAGCTCATAGAGCTTGAACTAGATGCCATTTTAATACTGAAGACAACAAGTTCAATAAACAACATATTTGAAGAATTGAAACAAATGAAAAAAATAAAAAATATATACAACTTAATTCATTTTAAAAATTTAAGCATGTGTTATAGATTCCTAGAAGAATAAAAACAAAACAAGAACTTCAAAACAAAACAGGAGAGTTCATTTGTAAAAGAAAAATTGTAGGGAAAAAAAACCAAAAACTTGAAAAAGTCTTGAAGAAATCTTCCTCTATGGCTCCTTGGAAACAAAGGAACTCTTGCAAATGCGTAGGAATAGCAAACCAATCAGTTTGGAATGTTCACCGATCAATCTTCAACGCTATTTATGCAATGGCAAGCAAGAAAAGAGTTTAGCAATGATAAATAATATTTTTGTTTTTCATTCACAATATGAGAAATGAGTTTGATTTTGTCTTTTCGATGTCTTCTATACCACATTTTAGGGTTGGGGGGGTGAATTGCACTTTTTGGTGTAGGAAAAATGTTTATTTTTTTGAAAAAAGCTGAAATTCATTGGTTGGGTGTGGGTATCCTCCAACTTCGCCTTGGGTTTGCTTGGGACGGATCCACAACTGAAATGTGGGACCCTTGGTGGCCCCGCGGGCGGACCGGATCTAGACTTGAACTTGAGACTGGTCAGGATGAACATGGGATGGGCCGGGCCGAACCTGTACTAGGGACTTGCTTGTGGCAGACCGGTAACAGTTGTAATGTAAGAGGGATATTTTCTTTAGAACCCATGCATACATTAGACTTTACCTTTTGAATATGTTTGGCTTCAAGTGATTATTAGATCATTGTACACCATAATAACAATAACATCATAAAAAATTCAAAATATTTCACCCAGAATCAAATTTGGATGACTCTTGAATTTACTATTTGTGAGATGATTGTTGATGTTGATGTAACAGAATCTTAGCAGTTGCTTTAGTCCTCAAGGAGCCTGCAGTTGGCTTCAAAAATTTTTTGCAGGGAAATGAAAATCCCATAATCCAGACAGCTAGATAAAGAAAAATGCTCTTTACATCCATTTGCCAGGTGTGTCTCTTGAAGTGTAATGCCATAACTACATCCATTCTTATTGTGACCATTTTTGTATTAGGAGAGAAGGTCTCTTCATAGTCCACTCCCTTTATTTGTCCAAAGCTCATTGTAACTAACAAGCTCTGGCACTTGTGTCAAGGGCAGGGCTGACCTAATATTATATATTTCATCCTGCACGCCTATTTGCAGCCTACGAGAGACTTCAAGGTGACAATACTTGCAAAATCCAATGTTCCATGGTTCATGAGAGCACCATACCCTGTTTTCATTTACTACTTTCCACTTTTCCTTTCCCTTAGACTTCTCAAAATTATGTCTCAATTGAATTCAAACCAATAGACATTAAAGCACAGTTAAACCTTAAAACAGGATATGCTGCATAATTTGAATGACTTGCTCACCTTGACTCTGTGGTCTCCCACATGGTTGTGGTTAGTTAGTATGTTCCTGCAATCACCCCAAAGTAGCATAGAACTATTTTGGCCTCCTCTTTGCCTTTTTGTTAACCTGACTTGCAGCTTCAGAAGCATTTGCTCCTCAGTAAGGGAATTCACAAACTTATCCGATTAAAGTTCTTAAGGGCAAGAAGATGAGGAATTGTTTGAAAGGATTTATCATTAGTATCATGCATACAATGTTAGTTGCATACAATATATTAGGGAAACTAGTTACAGTGATACGGCTTTAGATTAGCTGTTTTCAGTGTCAAATTGTGGGAAAATCCCAAGTGTAAAATGTTCAAGAAAATATGCAGTTTAACATATACTCTGGTAATGGATTCTTGGCATTTGAGGTGGTCAGACTGTTTTCATGATTTGACAGTTTTGTTTCAGGCATCCTCAAAAGTAAAAGAGGATATCTGGAAATGTAGGTTATTTTCAAGTTACATTTGTGAATGTTCTGCCCTCTAGGACTTTGGTTGAGATCATGCTTAATACGGGCAAAATTCTGTAATTTTTCCATGGTGTAGCACTGTCATGGAATGCAAAATTGAAACATAGTGAATATGATATTGTAAGCAGCTTATAACAAGTGATCATCCCCTTAAGGCTTCTTTATATATTGAAGTTGTGCATCATTTTCTTGATCTTCGTCAATGAAGACTTATTTACACTGCTTTATTTACAGGAGAAGAAAGGTCGTGGTCCACCTCCGCACTGGTACATCAGCAGTAACGAATTTGAATCTCTTTCAAGGTAATTCAACAAATGAGAGTCTGGAGGGTGCAAAACTACATTCTATTTCAATGTCAAGTTAGCTAACTTGTATTGAACCAAAATTTGACACACATATGTGAGAACTATCAGGACTTACATGAGATTGCTGATATACAATTTTTTTGACAGCTATATGAGAGGGCGTCTCACTTTAGATAAGATTAATGCTGCTGTTGATGAGATGGCACAATTTGCCGAGGCTAATGCTCACCTGATAGCAGCACCAAGGAATAAGGTATGTGCTGCATTTGTTTCTTGATACCTTTGTGTTACACTATTAATTGTTGTTCCAATCTGTTTGCTTCCAATCTTACCATAGTAACTACTGTCAAATTGATGCTTGAGTTTGCATCTATCTAAATTTACAGTCCCTAAACTACTGGCTTGTGCATAAATGTATCTGCAGCTGGGAGAAAGTCTGTTGGAGAGAGCACTTGTAAGGACATGTATGCTTTAGCAGTCAATTATTAAGATTCTGTCCAAAGATACTGTATACCTATATTTCTGGATCATGTTTGGTGAGCAGGAAATGCGTGACATTTCTACAGCAGAGCCAGTGAAGGGAAAATATTTCTGTCTGGAGACAGATCTGAAGGGGCCTGTATTGAAGTTAGACAACACTGGCAAGGCAATACTTACTGTAAGTAGTGATGCATTAGAGTTCTGAATATTTTATTTATGAACGGTGGTTGCTTATGGTAAATATGGGATATAGGTCCTCCGTCATCTTGGGCGTGTTCATGAGGCCCGAATTGGACGCCAGCGAGTATTAATCCTTGCAAAACCTCATTGAAACTTTAATAGGTTAGTTTTTTGTTTGTTTGTTTGTGTGTGTGTTTAGGATATGCACTTGTTTTCTTTGTATTAATGCATTCATCTTGAAGCATGTATTGGATTGAAGAAAGCTTTGCTACCTGCAGCATTTATGTATTTAATATTTTTGGACTCTGAATTGTGAAATTTGGAAAAGATTGCATTTTTTATTCATCAGCATCTTACATTTGAATTATCTTGTTTTGTGTATTTCCTCAAAGGTATCTTTTGCACATTTTTTTGACTGTTTAGGTGAATGCTCGAAGTACACTCTTAGCAAATGTGAAAGGAATTCATATATCGAGTATCACTATGATTATTTGTATTATAACAGTGAGGGATGGATTTTGTTTCGACATCAGATGTGATATTTGATCACAGATTTCTTGATGTATGTCATGCTAAGCTTAAGCCCCAGTGAGCCAAAAGGATCTGGGCGCCACTACCTTGTGGCTCAATAATCGCTAGAGCAAAGCATTCACTCATAAAATACTATCATATAGCTTGTATGATAAGCCTGCAACCATTGGTTAAGCATTCTTTCATATTGTATCGATGTATTACTCCCCACGCATATCCGCAATAGGAGGGGTATACACCAGGTTTATTTTAATTGAAATTGAAATTTGTATGTCTTGGAAGGTGCATAGTCAAAAAATTAGATTGATTGCCTTCAATTGGAGGGGAATTGTTTTAATTGGTTGTTTGAAATTGGTTGAAGCATCTCTGCTGTAGAGTACAAACTTGTTTCTTCCCTGGGTATCAACTTAAATAAATCATTCAAAAGGATTAATCCAAGCAATAGCTAGAGCTGATTGGCCAAATCTCTTCAAATGTATTAGAAATGCATTGGAATCTAGAAAACTTGATGTTAAAGCCCGTTTTTGCCAGATGCTCATGTATTTTTATTAATTATTTTTTCAAGCACAATAACCTTATCTTGTGCTTAATTTAAGCACACCTTCCTGAAATTCAATTGGGAGAAAATAATAGGAAACCTTCATATTTGCTGTTACATTGAAAACGATATATCATACAATATTGTAATAATCGAGAAAAGGTACTTTTAGGACAATAACCTTATCTTATGCTTAATTTAACAACACTTTTCTGAAATTCAAGTGGGAGAAAATAATAGGAAACCTTCATATTTGTTGTTACATTGGAAACAATATATATTGAGAAAAGGTACTTTTAAGACACTAATGGTAACAAACATTGATGAGTCCTAATGGCGTATCATTCAATTCTTCAATTCACTCGTATTAAAAAAACACGATGATCACACTACATGATCATAGTTTTTAAATCTATCATAAGACTTGTTGCGAGAAGAGTTACCGAGTATACAAGATGAGTAGGAAAGTTCCAAATAATGTTGTTGCATGTGTTGTGAGTTCATATAAGATCAACAAATGCTCTGGGCTGAGTGCATCGCTAAGTACAACACTTGCCATTGCATGTGAATTTTTTGACAAGTATAAGCTTGAATCTTAGATTCTCCTAGAGGTGTTTCACATTTGCAGATTAGGATGTGCATGAAAAAATGTAGTTTTTTTATATAATAGTAGGCAATGGATAAAATGTGTATAATAAAAAGGAATGGCAGCTAAAATGTGTCATTAATTTTTTAAAATAGTATTATTATATAAAGATTGAATTCAAGATGTGCTTTGAGGGATGTGTTTATAGAAAAATGATTTTTTTAAGATGGGGTCACCACAACAAATTTTAAAAATAATAATTATCTTAAGTGCAAAATGAATCATTTATGGAATGGTTGTGATTAGAGAAAATTTATAAAATCCAATAATATTTTTATTTGTATTAAACTTACCTATTGCTTTCTATATATATATATATTCATTCTAATAAAAAGATTATCTATTGTTTCCAAATTGATGTGTTTAATTAAAGCAATTATAAAAAAATTATTTGAGAGAGAAACATATCAAACAAAACTGATCTATGAAATGTATAAAAATATTAATAGTAACTTTCTATTATTTTTTCCTTAAATGAAATGAATCCAATTCATAAAGTATTGGAGCATTTATAGTGAAGTCTATTTTTGAATTCTTTGGAGATATGATACATGTTGAAGTGTACAACATATTTTCAAAATAGAATTACACTAGCAATTGCACCTTGGTGTGCAATGGGTTCGTCGATGGTTGTTTGTTAATTTAGAAATTGTATGGATAGAGCTTAGTATTTGACATTAAGTATAGTGGAATGTAATTGTGAAATGCTTTGAAGTAAGAAGAAAAACAATTTGAAATAAATGTTTGTTTTGTGTAAGAAGATGGAATAAAAGTGCTTATATATTCAAACTATATATTGAGTATACATTCAAGACATTAAATTAATTGTTTTGCATGTTTATAATATAATTTATAAATTGTTAACATAAGTGGAAATTTAGAAACAATATTTTATTTTTTACTTTCTTTCTTTGTATAAAGTGCAATGATTATTTTGATAAGCTAAATTCAATGTATTTAAATATGTTTTTCTCAAATAGTATATTTATTTATTTGTAAAATATAATAATTTCATTTTTTTTTCGTATAATTTATTTATTTTTATTTTTATTTTTTATATTGTATTCTTTGAACGGTTAGATCTTTTTCAATAGTCTTGCATCATGCTAACACATTCTCAACCATCAATGCCTTTATAATATGATTTACGCACTTTGAATATTATTGAAAAATTAGAAACAATATCTATTTCCTTGCTTTCTTTCTTTGTATAAAGTGCAATGATTAATTAAATAAGTTAAATTCATTGTAGCAAAATATTTTTTGTAAAACATAATAATTATGGGTTTTTTTGTTTTTTGCTTTTGACCTTTATAATATGAACGTAAAATGTATTTTCTAGTGGAAATGTAGAAACAATATTTGATTCTTTGTTTTATTTTTTATATAAGGTGTTTTATTTTTTTAATATTATTTTTATTATTTTATATTGGGTTCATCGAATGGTCAAATCTTTTTTTAATGGTCAACCATCATTCTACCACATTCTCAACCATTGATCATTAAAGTTGGTAATGTTCATATAGGGAATGCCTTCAACGTAAATATAATATCAATAGGGACATATAAATTAGTATAGATATTTTAAATATATCTATATTTAAGAATTATTTTATTTTATTTAATATTGTTTATTATTTTTATATGAAGAATTATGTATATTTACTTAAGAGTTATTTTATTTATCAAGAAGTTATTCTATTTTGTTTTAGATATATTAAAGATTTTTGTTTTTGATAAAGTAAGTTGCATTTACAGGGTGCAATACCCTTTACACCAGGAGCCTAAAGGGCCAAAAATTATCAAAAGACAAAAACCATTATCAAATAGTCTAGTAGTAGAAACAACATAAAAACACTAAAAACTTACAATAACAACAAATCGACAACAAACATAAAACCCACCCACACAACCAACCCCTTACTTTGCTAAGCCCTCCCATTCCTTAAAAAGGAGATCCATAATCTCATCACCCACCCATTTGTTGCTAGGTCCTTCATCAACATTCTTTTTGTCCACCTCCTCATGCAACACATTTGACAGAGTAACAACAGACTTGTGGATGATCCGAACCATGAAGCGTATGAGCCTAGTGAATTTACTTTCCAGCTTTTCCACATGGGACCGTAGATTGTCGAGCTCCTCCTTCTCAATTTTCACCTTTTCCTCTTCCTCATTCCCAGCCTGGTGTTCAAAAGATTCCAGAGTGGAATCTTCACGAAACATTTTGTTTGTCTTCAAAAAATGGCTCGACCCTTCGACATAATCTTCGATTTCTTCAATGGTATCGTGTTTGCTGTCCTCCTTGCCCCCCTTTTGCTCACAATCATTGGATATCTCATCAATAGGGTCCATTTTGTTCTTGGCCAATTTGATAGAACACCTGACGCTAGTCGGCTCTTCCCTTAAGTCCACACTGGCAGCAACAACAGTGTCCCCTTGGGAATTGTTGTTAGCAGAGTCCCCCTCCTTAGTGTCCGTGTCCAGCTCCACCACATGGCACGGGGTGTCCTTTTGCTCTTTTTAGTATCAGTTTTGTTCTTGCCGATTGGTTTACACTCCTTTTTAGTGGGAGTGTTATTCAATTCACAAAGTCCAACAGTTGCTTTTCATTGGGTTAGACCCACACCCCCTTTTTTCTTCTTAGCTAGTGGTTTAGGTTTAGGGTTGTCAGGGGTTTCACAAGGCACAAGGGGATTCTTCCTTTTCTGTTCAACCAAAGCGGTCGAGGATGGTTTATCAAGGGAGTGGTCAGGGGCATCTTGTTCCACAATTCTGACAGTTCAAATAGGCTTAGGGGGAAAAGGGCTAGATGAAAGTGATACCAGAGCTAGAGGTAATTCAAAATGCCAACGAGAAGAACACACCCCAATTATCAACACCATCATACCATAATGGAAAATCTTGCCTAATTAAGGCAATCAGATTTTTGCACGTACCAGTGGCATTCCCAAAGAGATTGAGGTTGTGAGGCCAAAAACAATCTTGCTTAAGTACCTCAAAGATAATCCAAAATCCATCATGATATTAATTGGATCATTAATAACCAAAAATTTGAAGATAGTTTTGGCCTTATGTACATTTTCATAAACGTGATTATAAGATTGGTACATTTGACAAGACAATTCATGAATACTTTGAAAAGACCATCTACTCCCTGGAATCTTTCTTGACCCCCCTCCACCTCATCATGCAAATGCCACATCACCATGAGCCCAAGGGGGTTGTACCAAATTCCTGATTCCCAACCAAACTTTTGTCTGCACCCCTCCAACTCATCATGCATTGGTCCCATATCATGAGCCCAAGGGAGTAGTATCAAACGCACCCTGCAACAAAAGAAATGTTAGATTTCATCATTCACAGTAGTGATTATTTATTTTTTTGCAAGGATAATTTCTTGTATGTTCACGGGGAGGACCCCCAATCTTCTCCAACATTTAGTTAGCGTCCATGAAGAGCCCAAGTTGGCTAAAGAATCAACCGCCTAGTTACCTTCATGGAAAATGCAAGTCAACTTCTTTCTTTCAAGTTTGGTGAGCAGAAAGATAATATCCAATAGAATGTCTCTAATATTCAAACCGTGGCAATGATTAAGATTGATGGAATCAATCAATGCCTTAGAGTCTCCTTCAATGTGCAATTTTTTTATGCCAAGATTGAGAGCAATATTAACACCCTTAAGCAGCGCACTGGCCTCAACTATCATGGAATTCTGTGTTCTGATGCCACCGACATACCTTGCCACCAAGTTGCCCTGTGGGTCTCTGATAATGCCTCCTATGCTTGCCAACCCAAGGTTCCCTTTCTTTGCACCATCAAAGTTAAGTTTGTGCCAGTCAGTATCAGGAGGTTTCCAAATCGTAGCAAGTCTAACCAGAGCATTAGAATTTTCAAAGGAGTTGATCTCTAATTTCTTGTTCCAAGAATTAGCCATGTTGATCTCCCACTCAGTAAGAGCTCTGTCCAGGGGTTTCCAATCATATACAGAGACATTCTCATAAATAAGTTTGAGATCAATGTTGAAAACCTCCTTAGGGTTTTTTTCCACACTTCTAAAAATCTGGTTGTTTCTCTTTCCACAAACACCAATATAAAATAGGGGGGATTTGTCTCCATATTTCTTTGGGCAGATGGTGATGACAAGGGCTGACTCAATTCTCAATGAAACTCTTCAGGTCAACATTCATGGTCTAGTGAATCCCTAATCTTTCAAAAGTCAAATCCCAGACTTCAGTAGCAAACGAGCAATGGAGTAACAGATGAGGGACATACTCTTCAACATTCTTACAAAGCATGCATCTATTCGGGATTTGAAATCCCTTTTTCCTTAAGTTGTCCTAGGTGAGAATCTTGTTGTGACAAGCTAGCCACCAAAATAAATTAATTTTTGGAGTTAGTTGTCTATTCCAAACTTGTTTCCATAATCTATCTTGATTCCCTTGCATAGACAACAAATCATAGGCATCCTTGACAGAGAGGTTCCCCTTGCTCTCCTTAGTCCAATAAAATTCATCCTCAAGGTTTGAGATAGGGATTCTAGTTAATGAGAGGATGTCCTACAGGGATCTTGCAAGGTGTCTCAGTTGAAGGGATGGGCGGTAGCATGACTTCAACACTTTCCATTTCAAAGAACCAGGAAGACCGCACAATTAGTCTCTAAAATTCCTGCCAAAGAAGAGTTTAGTGGGGACCATTAGGTTCTTGAAGTCCGATTGAGAGAGGAATTTCCATCAACTAGGGATCCTCTTAAAATCTAATGTTGCTGCCATTCCCTAACTTCCATTTCAATCTAGATTGAAGTGAATTTTTTATTTTGCAAACATTATTCCAAGTTAAGGAACCGCTGGGGTGTTCATCAAAGAAACACTTAATCAGAGGGCAATTGTTTAGATACTTCACATTTAGGATTCTACACCAATCCTTCCCATTCCTTAGCTGATCCCATCCGACCTTAGCAAGCAAAGCCTTATTGGTAGGTTGGATTTTCCTTATGCCTAATCCCCCACTAGATTTGGGGAGACAAATAGTATTCCAACTTATCAGAGCCATTTTCTTTTTTTTGTCAGTACCGGTCCAAAGGAAGTTCCTTTGGATTCTTTCAAAAAAATTAGCTATAAATCTAGGCACTTTGAAAATGGAAAGGAAGTAAAGTGGGATCCCTTGAAGAACAATAGCGAGGAGTTGCAGCTTACTAGCATGACTGAGGATTGAAACTTTCCACCCAACCAGTTTTTTTTGAATTCTTTCAAGAACATAATTCCAGAAAGCAGGAGTGACTTCTTTACCAGTGAGAGGGAGACCAAGGTATATTGAAGGGAGAGAAGCAATCTTACAACTTAGAATGGTTGTCACTCTGTCCTGCAGATCTTGAGTACTTTAAAAAAAAATCATGCTCTTGTTGTAATTTACGCACTGGCCCGAGCTAGTAGCATAAATAGTTATTTATGTTAATTTAATTACTTAAATAATTATTTTCAGTTATAGTTTTTTTTTTCAAATTTATGTTTGTAGTAGTTTTTCAACAAATACTTCGTACATGATTACTGTGGAATTGTTTTATTTATTTAAGAGTTACTGTATTTATTTTAGAACTATTTTATTTACATAAGCCTCATAAAAATAAAATGAATAACATTGTGTAATTATGTAAAAAGAAAGCTTTTGAATTGAGAGTACATTACTGGAATATTTATGGAGTTAGGTTATATAACCTAAACCCTTGGCTAAGAAGAAAAAAGGGGGGGTGGGTCTAGCCTAGTCAAAAGCAGTTGCTGGACTTTGTGAATTGAAGAACACTCCCACTAAAAAGGAGTGTAAATTGGTCGATAAGAACAAACCTAAACCTAAAAAGAGCAAAAAGGACACCCTGTGCCATGTGGTGGAGTTGAACACAGACACTGAGGAAGGGGACTCTACTGACAGAGATTCCTAGGGGGACATTGTTGTTTTTGCCAGTGTGGACTTAGGGGCGGAGCCAACTAGCGTCAAACGTTCTAACAAATTGGCCAATAACAAAAAGGAGGACCTTGTTGATGAGATATCCAGTGATTCTAAGCAGAAGGGGCAAGGAGGACAAAAAATACGATACCATTGAAGAAACCAAAAATTATGTTGAAGGGTCGAGCCATCTTCCGGAGCTAAACAAAATGTTCCATGAAGATTCCACTTCAGAATCTTCTGAGCACCAAGCTGGGAATGAGGAAGAGGAAAAGTCAGAAATTGAGAAGGAGGAGCTCGACAATTTGGGGTGCCATGTGGAAAAGCTAGAAATGAAATTCACTAAGCTCACATGCTTCACAGTTTGGATCATCCATAGGACCACTGTTACTCTGTCAGATGTTTTGCGCGAGGAGGTGGACAAAAAGAATGTTGATGAAGGACCTAGCAAAAAATGGGTGGGTGATGAGATTTTGGATCTCCTTTTTAAGGAATAGGAGGGCTTAGCAAAGTAAGGGGTTGGGTGCATGGGTGGGTTTGCTATTACTGTAAGTTTTTGGTATTTTTCTGATGTTTCTGCTATTGGACTATTTGATAATGGTTTTTTAATTTTTATCCTTTCTGGCCCTTTGGGCCACTGGTGTAAAGGGTACTGCACCTTGTAAATGCAACTTACTTTATCAAAACATGGTTGGAACATACATAGTTAAAATATAAACATTTATATATGTAAATGAAAAACAAAAATCATTCCAATTTTGATAAATAAATGTACACATTAATAATGATATGCAAAAACCTCAATATTTTGCCAAATTTTTTACATCTATACGTGTAAAATACATTACTTTATATTATGGAAATATTTTTTTATTAAAAGCATTTTTGAGCATTATATTAAAGTTTATAACAATAAAAGTGAATAAAAGAAGGTTTAAAATAAAAAGTATTCACTTAGTATACATTATCTATTGGAGCACAAGTGAGAAACTAGCAACAACTAAGGGATCAAGTGAAATTACTAAGCTCATATCATCAAGAGTTATAACGAGCTTGTGAGAAAGATCCTTCAAAAACTTTTGATCCTTTGTATGAGATTGCTTGTGTGGTATGGTATTGGGGTACTTAGTCATTGTGCACTTTAGTCTTTGGCTATTGTTGACTTTTAGAATCAATTTGCCTATGTCGATAGTTGTGCCTAAAAACTAATGGTGTTGAAGAGCACCTTTGAGGGTTTGTTATAGACAAAGGAAAGACCATTGAATTGATTTGGTGGTCAATGTATACACAAAAACATACCAAGCAAATATACAAGAATGTTGATGTAATCACAATTGATATGAGATTTTGTCTAAGATTAATGTGACAATTTGTGGTCAATGTAAACAATCAATGACTTTTAATTACCTAGGATGGTGTCCTTAGAGACAAGTCCTAAACACACAAGTTGAGACCTTTGACACACAAGTTGATGGGTAATAATCATATCTGAAGAAAGTTGGCCTAAGAAGTCAAAAATTGAAAATTTAAACTAAGAGGACTAGATTGGGGTGTAACTTAGTCTAGGGAGGCAAAGCCCATTATATTTTGGATTGTTCTTGTCGTACAATGATGGATTAAGCATATTCAAGTGATGGATTCATATTTAGGGTCAGCAAGTGTACAAAATGAGTTAAATTGAGTGTTAAGAACATGCATTTACAACATCCACAAAAATTGGTGTAAAATAAAGGGGTGTGATTGTTGGCTATGCACTTTATGCATTACATTTTGCTTAAAATTTAGTGTTTGTAAATTTATAAGCAAGCATGTCAAAATAGTAAAAAAAGAACTAAATAGTCATGAAAAGGATAGAACTTTTTGGTGTTTTGGAAATATCTTAAGACTTGTCTCGACTACATGCTCCCTTAATGTCCAACATGTAATATGTGTATATTGGTTTTTTCATACCATAAAAGCAAAAGGACTAAGTTGTGAATGTTATTCATAAATTGAGAATAGAATTAGTAATGTTATGCCCCCTTGTATTGTATTTACTAGATGGAGTGTTCACAAATTGAAGAGGATAAAAAAGTAGCAAATGAAAGTGCATTTGACTATTGTGCTAAAGGCAGGCATGATCAAGTAAAGAAATTGAGTATAAAGTGCATACCTAGTTTGTACTTGCCCATGTGTGCACTGTGCATAATTAATGTGTACAAAAGATGCCCCTAATTTCCCCCAATAAAAGCAAGTATGGGCACATAGAGTTTATGAACATAAATGATACCTTGCCTCCCAAGTGGTAAGAGTAAGTGAAAGCAATGAAAGAACATGAAGATGGCATATGTAATATAATACTTTGTTCTGTAATGAAGAGCAAGTAATAGAAATATTTCAGAAGCTAACGAATAATGTCAATGCACTTAGGTGGTAGTGGGTCAAACTTAATAGGGCTAAAAAATGTCATAGAAATCATTTCCCCCATGAAACTATTCTTTATAATGCACATGTGACAATGGAAATAATTGATGTTCATGAAGTGCCTCTCTATAAACAAAATTCATGTATAATGACCTGGCACTTACGTGTAGGTTGATGCTTGTGTTTAAAAACCTCATTGCCCCCATGTTTGAAATTTGAGTTTCATTTAAACTTAGGGGAATTATGAAAAGTGTTAGAGATTCTATGAGCTTGAATACCCATATACATTAGCACATAATTCTGAAAATAAATTGTAAACATTGAAATTCACTATTTATTTGGCAATGGGCATAAGGCTATCAATAAATTAACCTTGAAGCTCACTATTTGGTGTTGAAATCTCATTTTAGCTAGCATAGTTTGAAATCTAAGTAAACAATCATTGAATTAGATTATGTCTTTGCTTACATTGTTTTGTCTTGGAGAATGTAACATTAAGCCCAGTATTACATGTTGAAAATGATCATTGAAAGCACTGGTTAAGTCTTGAAAGGAATGAGTAAAAGCATGAGGTGAAGAATAAAAGTGATTTTGTATAATCTCTCAAGCTTCGTGGAAATATTATGGTTAGCTCATAAATTATTTTTTATACTCCTTTATTAACAATTCCCTTATTTTAGGTTCTTTGAGTTCCTCAATATGATAATTAGTAATCAATGAGAATAAATTTTCCCTTTATCTTAGCCACCATCTTACTTCAAGTAGTGATATGTGTCTTTCCTCTTTCAATTTCTTGCAATTTGCAACTCTTTAAACCATTGTGCGACAATACCCTTTAGTTTAGTTTATACCAATTTTACCCTCTTTGGATATTTGATTCCATTAAAATCAAAATTCTCCATATTTGTTATCCACTCTACTAATTCTTTTACAATCAAAATCATAAAAAATAGTAGAACTCTAAGATTTATCCCTCTTTTAATCATTGATATGATTGTGAGAAACATACCTTCTCCTTTCTCCATTGACTCATCTTTTACTGGTCCTTTAGTCTTTGGTTCTTGATTATGTTTTGTTAGAAATCTGAAACAAATGCATAACCATTATTTTTAAGAGACAATCTATAAATTGTAAAAGAATAATACAAATATAGACCAAAGAATTTGAGAGGTGTACAAATGCCAAGATGATTGAATTGCATTAAAAGCTCACAAAGAGAAGCTTCATAAAAGAATGAAAATACAAGCTAGGTGGTGAGTTTTTATAGACTTAGGGATAGGGTGGAGGTGGAAATTCCAACCAATAGGGAGTGACCACCAATCAATCTAAAAATAGTAAATGTAACTCCCTTGTAGGATGCTGACACCTCAATAATCTACCCACTAATTAAACTTTTATTAACCTAAGTAAGCCTAATAAAGATGTAGGAAAAAAACTAGGATAAAAGGAAAATAACTATCCATGCTAAGAAAATAAAAACCTACACTAACACCCCCCCTAAATGTAGTTTGGTTGGATAAAGAGATGGGTCCCAAGAAATTAAACCTTATGAGGTACCCATTTACAAAGATATCTCCCCAAAAGGAAGAAGCCCTCCCCACAAAAAGTAAGTACACCCCCCATAACAGAGAGTGAAAAATGGAAGGACTAATAAGACCCTCGAAGAGGACACCTACCACACCCCTAAAGGAGCTCTTAAATGAAGGAAAATGCTTTCAATGAAGGGTTTAGTGAAGATGTCTATGATTTGCACTAATGTTGGATATTATTGAAGATCAATGATGTGATTGTGAATCATCTTCTTGATGTAGTGCATATGTATTTCAATGTGTCTTTTCATTTGATGATGAAATGAATTCGTTGAGATTTAAATTGCATATCAGATATCATAAAAGATGACTATGGGATTTTAGAATGGAATACCAAACTTAGTGAGAATATTATGAATCCAAATGGCCTCGAGAGAAACATTAACTACTCCTCGATACTTAGCCTCAGTAAATGAAAGAGCAATTGTATAATGCTTCTTTCTCAATAAACAAATTAGATCCAAACCAAGTGAGAAAAATACATTAAAGTAGACTTGAAATTCTAAGAATCACCTACCGAATTTGAATTTGCGTGTCCCACCAATTCAAAACCCACACCTACTACATATTAAATCCCATAACTATGAGTACCTTGAATATAATGGAGAATCCACTTAGTTGCTTTCCAATGTGGCTCATGTGGCCCCTCCATGAATTAAGATACCATGCCTACATTATATGAAATATCATGTCTTGTGTGTGTCAAGTAGATGAGACTCCCAACAAGTTGTGGATACAAAGTGCCATCAACCAAAGGGGAAGAATACTTACTCTCAAGTTTGACTCTTGATAGAAATGGAGTTGGGATAGGTGTACAGTTATCCATGTGAAACATGAAGAGCATGTCAAGTGCATACTTAGGTTGTGTAATGAAGATATGTAAAGAAGACTTAGCAATCTCAATCCATAAAAATTAGTACAATAGGACCAAGTCTAACATAAAAACTTGATCATGGAGGGAAATTTTCACTACCTGAATAATGGATGAGTGATTCTTTGTGATAGAAAGGTCACCAACATAGAGAATAAAAAATGTGAGAGTACATCCTATTACACAATACAAACAAACATATGAATTAGAATGACATCTAGTAAACAAGTGAAGGATCCTATAAAAACCCTTGTGGTTATTCCATGTATATCTCCTCCCGAAGGCTTATGTGAATAAAATAACTCTTCACATCCATATAATGAAATTCCCATCTGTGAGCCAAGTAATATGCAATTCATTTGGTGATTGGTGTAAAAGTCTCAAAGTAGTCAATCCAAGGAACCTAAGAGAATCCTTTAGTAACCAAGTGATCCCTACGCTTGTCAACTGACCCATCTACAAAAAAATTGGTTCAATTGATCCACCTACATTGAATGTTTCCTTCCCTTAGGAAGGGGACTAGATCTCGTGTATGGTTCCTCTTTGAGATATTGAACTCTTCTTGCACAACAACATCCTACTTTAGGATACTAAAAAATTCTCGAAAGGATCATGGATCATATGCTATAGTAATGAAGAGAGGTGGAACATATTTAAATTTTGACCTTATTCTTCTATTGTCTTCAAGATCACCAACCCAATCATGTGATGACTGCAATTTTTGATGAGATGAAAGAGTCCTAGAGGCTAAAAAGTGTGGAGAATTTGGAGGAGTATGGTTTGAGTGATGACTAGGAGGCGAAGGATGTGAATCCTTATCATCATCACCATATAAAGCAAAGGAATTTGACCCTTTGCCAAGACTAGGAGGATTAATATCATTTGAAGAACTATCATTTTGTTGTAGTGTCTCCAAAGTAACTAGTGACGTAGAAGTGGTATGAGAAGCATTCGAAGGACTCTCCTCAAAATGAGCACTCCTCTCATTGAATAACTTATGAGTGATAGGATGAGGAATCATGTAGCACTTGATACCATTTGCATACCCAACAAATATAAAAGGATTTCTTTGTGGATCCATAACTATGCATTTTTTTGCTAGAATATGGGCCCATGTGAAGATCCAAATACACAAAAGTATTTTACTGAGGGTTTATGACTTATTCAAGCATGGAAAGGAGTTACCCTCTTCATAACTTAGTTATGATTTTTTTTTTTAATATAATACACACAACTGATGGATTCTACCTAATATGGTGATGCCAAAGATTTGGAGTGTATCATACAATTAGCCATCTCTTTCAAGGATCAAATCTTCCTTTTTGTAACTCTATTATGCTAAGGAGTGTAGGGTATTGTGTGTTGTAGTTCAATACCTTTAGAAGCACAAAAATACTCAAATATGTGGTTGACATATTCGTCCTATTATTTGTACACAAAATCTTGATAGATTTCCTAGTTTATTTCTTTGTAAATTATTTGAAGTCTAAAAATGAATCAACGACTTCATACTTTTATTTGAGAAAATAAAAAAAGGTGTACTTGGAAAGATCATCAATAAAAGAAAACATATTAGGATCTATTGAAAGAAAGATGGATGTGGAAACGAACCAACCAAATCACTATGTACTAAGTACAAAAGTTTTGAGGCTCTCCAAGATTTTCCCTTGTCAAATTTCTCCTCTAGATGGCTTGTCAAGAAGGCATCCTTGACAAGCACCATCAGAAAATTAAATTGTAGGAAATCTAGAAAATATATCATGTTGATTGAGTTCATGCAAGTAGTGATAGTTCAAGTGGCTACACTGTTGATACCACAAATTGCTTAGTTCATCTAAATGAGTAAGCAAATATATCAAACAAGAGTTAGGAAAAAAGTGAGAAAAGTGATAGAGCCTAGACTGATTATGTATATTTCTCATGGCAATTTTAGACCCAATGTGCATCTCACTAATGACCACTATGTTTGAAGTGAATTCAACTCACTTGTCAAAACCTTTATTGATGATTTCGTAGAAAAATATAAAATTATTTGACAAAGAAGGAACACATAAAACATCATGAAATTTCCCAACACCAACACCAATAGACCCTCTCCCAAGAACTTCCTTTGGTAAATTGTTACCCATAAGAATTTTAGGCACAAAACATGGCTCCAAGGATGATAAACTTTCTTATGTATTGGCCATGTGGCGAGACGCGCCTGAGTCAATAAACCAAGTATCGGGCCATGTAGCTATTGCAACAAGTAATTTACCATTTCCTTTCCTATTGTTATAATCTATGGCCTTTGTAGATTTTTTGTTGAACCATGCTTTAATAAATATGGTACTTTGACGTTCTTTTCAAGAAGAGGTTTGAGATGAACTATTTGATTTTTTAGGAACTTATGTTCATCATGACCATATTTATTAAAAAAGGCACACTTAACCTTCTCCTTAAATTTTTTATAATTAGAGGAAGAAGTTTTAGAAGATGAATGCAAGGATGCCAGTTTATGGTCTTGTTTCTTCTATCCTTGGTTCTTCTAATTCTTATTTTATTTGCTTGATCTTTTTTAATATTTAGCACGACTTGATTTGTAGCCAAGGAATGAGACTTAAAGTTTTATAGTGCCCATCTCAACCAACTTATCTTGGTCCTTTTTGAGTTCATTAAAAAACACATCAAGAGAAGGCGTTGTGTATGAGGTTCCCAAAGCACTTCTAGTAGCATAAAATGTAGAAAAAAAATTGAATAGTTTGGACCAAGTTTAGAGAGAATACATAAAATTGATTGTTTGACTTCATTCTAAATCCCACACTATTTTAATTACAATATAATGGATTTTAATTTAGTGAATAAGTCAAATAATATCAAAACAAGGACTCAACTATATGAGATCATTCTCCAGTTGATGACCTCTTAATTCATCTTACAAAATATTTTTTCCAATGTGGTCCTTACATCATTTGGTGTAGAATTAGAATCAATATGAGAGAGTAAATTAGGAGATATAGACATACACAAGGTTTCAAATGCTTCATCACACCTATTAACACCCAACACCTTGGAAAAAAGAAAGAGCAAAGCCCTAAACCACCTATCTCCATTGATTGGGATTCACCTCAGAACTATTGCCTCCCTCAAATTAATCTACCCTTCACTATAGTTTGGGCGAGTGGTAAACTATAGCTTTGAGAGCAGATAGACAACTCCAGGATGATTTAGGTGGTTTCATAGTTTAGTTTAGATCCCAACCCCTTTCCCACTATTGTAGCTATCTATAGAGGAGGGGGACCGACTGCTGATGACCTCTAGTCATGAGAGGGTCTAGATCAATCAATTGCCTTGATCTACATCACGCTAAGGGATTGTTTAAGATAAGATTGATGTTTAAGAGGGTGAAAAGGAAAGGCAACTGATCTACCTCTCTCCTTTTGCCAACCCGAAAAGTTTAGGAAGCCATGTGAGTGGGTTCCTAGAGTCTAGACTACAGCTTCAACAACTCACTACTAGAGGACTCCAGTGCAGGTTATCAACAATAGCACAACGTGTTGGCATCCCAGTTGGGCGTTGGCATCCGTATGAACAACAAGTGTAAAGTATAGTCTAGAAAGTGAATAAACCTACTAACGACCTGACAAATATAATTTAACACAATAACATAAAACAACTAGATAGTTGAATAACAAGAAGAATACTTTAACTTGGTTTGATTTATGAATTGATGAAAAGGTGGTAAGGAAAGTGCACCTTCCTACCCACTAGTTGATGTATCCAAATTATTCAATCCACAAGCAACTTACACACACAAGATGGAAAAATGTTGGGGTTGTGTATAAAGGACTGTCGTAGTCAATCCCCCGCTTTGGTGTTTCCACCTCCACGGACAACCAATATAGAAATGATAGAGAAATATGATAAAGAAAGGTATTAAAATGAAAGAACTATGCAATATGCTAAACAATGATATGCTATGAAAACAATACAATGATGCTAAGTAAATGGAAGATAGAACAATATCACCTTCAACTATGTGCATTCAAGGCAAATGTGAGAAGGCGTGAACTCGCAAGCTTGCAAATATCAACGTTGTTGCAACAATGAGGAGATTTGAGTCCACAAAACACCAACTTGCTGCTTCAATGGAGGTTAGAATGTTTGAAAATGTTGTGGAGGGAGTGAAGAAAGTGTAGTCCAATGTGTGAATGATCAAGAAGATGAAGGGAATGAATAAGATAACAATTTGAAAATAAAATTGGAGGCAAAGGAGTCGTTTGAGGTCGGTCAAGGGCGCAAGGGCATTACACTTCATCACTAATGGAGAGTTGTAACACCTCTATAGATTCCAGAGGTAGGAATCCTATCAGGATGGCAACGTGTCATGCAGACGTTCGCATGTTGTACTAGCGTCCCCAACAAAAATTCTTCCACCGACACTAAAAACAATTGCCCAGTGGATGGGAAGAAAATGAGGGACATGGAATAGCATCATCAAATTTAACTTGTCTAAGGTAGGAGGTACGTAAGTGTTTAATTTTCCAGAGGTGCAAATTCGTGCCATTACATTTTCCCCCACTTTAGCGAGCATAAGTGTGAGCGAATCCATGGTAAAGTAGAGTGAAAGTTGAGAAATGTATACCTGAACCATCGAGGAGGTAGACCGTAATCTGGAAAACTCAAGTGTAGGAGGAGATGACTCCATAGGTACTCAGTCTTGGGGAGAGTTGAACAAATGTGCCATAGGTCCGCAGACCCACGAAAGATGAACAAAAGGCTCTATAGGTGCTTAGTCCTACAAAGGAGACACCCTAGGTGCTCGGTCTTGAGGGAAGCCAAATTTGAAAAGCTCTGTAGAGTCTGATAGGCCTTTACAAATGCTCGATCCTGCAAGGCAAGCTTGAGTTGCTCAGTCCTCCATGCTTGATTAAAAAAAGAAACTTTGCAGGTCCTGCAAAGTAACATGTTAATCCATAGACAAAACATGTTAAATAGCAAAAATCCACACAGATAATCAACAATTGGAGGAGATGCTCTATTTGAAAGGCATGATAATGATTCTAGCACCGAGGAATCCTTTTGAAAGATCTCTTTCATCAAGGAATTTGAAAGAAAGAATACTCCCTCACAAGGGCAAGTTTTTAGACTTCATTAGAAAAAATACTCCCTTCTCAAAGGAAAGTTTTTAGATTTATTCTTTGCGAATTCGTGATGAAATAAAAATTCTGCTAGGGGTCCATGTCGAAGAATACAATTTTTTGAAAAGTAAGGGATTTTAAATAGGGGATTCATTGGCCACCGAATACACCTTTTTAAAATCAGAGTAGTATGATAGCCCCCCTTAGGATGGTGCATGTTGAACACAAAGGCATGTGACATCCTAAGGAGAGAGAGGAAATAGATGTTGTGGCCTGTGATACATGATGGGATGTAAACGTGGAAATTTTGTTGCACACATGGGGGATAACACATAGGCACCACAACATCACGAAACAAGCAAAGAAGAGAGAAAGATGAAAAAGAAACATAAGAAAAGACGAAGAAACAAGAGACAGGGGGATTTGATATTTCAGGGTGAGAACTGTTCATAGATATAAATAGATAGATATAATATACTAATATATATGAACTGTCATCAATCCCCTACTATATCAAATCATGTGAAGAAAGTTACATGAAGAAAAAATAAGAAATAAAATATTGCGTCAACATGGAAGGGAGGCCTAAATGCCCCCAACAGTTTTCATCGTCCCCAATTATCAAAAATTGGGGTACAACACTTGGAGAAGAATAATGTAACAAACATAAGAAGCTTACAACACATTACACTCTTGTATCCAAGCACCTACAAGGGTCACAAGGGTCCTCCAAGAACACATAAAACAAGCACAGGGAAAACAACACACACACAAATCTAATCTATAGGTAAAGAAGAGGTGCCCTCCTAGTCCTCATCAACCAAGATGTCATCGTTCTCCCAATCTAGATCATTATAAGGGGAGGGTGGACGAGCCTGCAAGGGAAAGATAGCAAGGGGAGCACCCTCTGACTCTCTTGCGACAAGAGCCAAGGAAGAGGGCCCCTCGAGGTATTCTTCGCTCAACTCCTGTGAGGTAAACATTATTGATTTTGCAAAAATCGCTGACAGAGCCAGGATATCATCCATTGAGTTGAACATGCACTTGATAAGAGTGCCATGTGTCAATTGAGCGAGCGATGAAGGAGGCACTCGAGATCCACTACTGACCTCACTGAAATATTCAGGGGCAGTGACAAACTCAGGAGATGCCAGGGCAACCTCCATCACTAAGATGAAATAAGACAACACAAAACCAAATTTCGAAGAAGGTGATCCCTTCTTTTGGTCCCCATTAGAAGCAGGGTCATCCTCCACTTGCGCTTCATTGGAGGATGTGAAATCTTCACAGATGAAGTGGAAAGTGAGGAAGAAATGAAGAAAACCACAACATATATCATCAGGGTATTCGACATATCCATGGGCTTAGGAAAAGGTGGGATGTTTGAAGAGACACCAAGAGAGGAGGCTCAACTGAGGGAGCAATGAACACTTGCACCATTTTAGGGTGAGGATCATCCACACTCGCAAGGGGAGCCAAAAGAAAGATTGAGGCAACTGGAACTAAAGTAGAAGGGGCAGAAGAAGAGGAAACAACAAAAGACATCAAAATAAGACCTGTTGACTCCCCTTCCTCCTTCTGGAAAGTAGCCTGCTCAGTGGCCAGAGCCTTCCTCCAACGCTTATGCTCACGCATAAGGCAGTTTCTTCAGTTGTGAGAGCTAGAGGCTGCAACTTGAGGAGGAGCAAGAGTCTCATGTTTTGTCATCAGGGTGTCCATCATAGTCGTTGCCTACAAAGGGAGCAACTCTTGGACAAGAACAAGAGGAAGAGGAAGAGGTGCAGGAACAAAGGAAACAATTGACAGAGAATCAAACTCAAGTGCCTCAACGACGAGCCTCTTCCCATTCGCCACCCTAGGGGCAAGAGCAGTAGGAGGCTGTGGAGGCTTAGATTTAGAGGAAACTCCATGGGGACCCTTCCCCTTACCATACAAGACATGCTGAGGCACCATAGGTAAGACAAGAAGGTTGAACATCTAACGCTTGGCCTTTTGCCAAGCGGGTACTATTGGACTCCCCAAAAGACGCATAGGGGCGGAAGTCGACAATGCTTAGTAGGGCGAGAGGTAGAGGTAGGTGGAACTATAGAGGAAGGAGGCTCCAAAGCGCAAGCAGGCTTCCCCTTCCCATTTTGAGAGGAGGAAAAGACAATCTACTGTTACTCTCTCAAAGAAGCCTTAATCGAAATAGCATAAGGGGAAGGAGGATAAGTAACTTTTGAAACTATGCCCCCATTCTTGTATTTTACTTAAGTGCGATATAATAGGTCTATTCTTGGAGGAAGCATACCAATAAGGGTAGGACATAAATGATCTAATTAATAGGCCCCGCACGACACTAGGGGTTTGTACCCAGTGTCACACATAACATGCATAGATCCCTCATGGGAGAACTTCAAACATTTATGGATCACTAAAGGGACTGTGTTCATGGAAGCTAGCTAAGGAATGCCTAGCTTCACTCTAAAGAAGTCAAACTCCAGGATAATATCGAAAAGGGCATTCACAGTCCCGGGCTCAACCAAGAGGGTGATAGAATCGATGGGAGGGATGAAAATCCCATCATGTGTACGCATGGTGCTTTTAGACTCATCATACCCATCAATATGTAAGAAGTTTATTAACATAATTTCCTATGTAATAACATTAACTTGACATGTAGGATCAATGAGGACGTCAGTCACGGTATTCTTGTTGGTACGAACGGGAATGCACAAAGGAGAGGGTTCTTTATTAGCATTCATCAGCAAGTCCTACAACGTAAAGGTTATAGCAATAGACCCATTTGTAGGTTGCATAGAGGGGATGGGAAGATGCATGAAATAATCCATCTATTATGTACACCAAAAAGGAATTTCTCAGAAGCCCCCAAGGGTTTAACAATTAGACAGTGACCCATTCTAGATTTCACTTCACAATGTTTAGGGACTCTTCTAGCTACACCGCTAAGGGTCGTAGGTTGGGTTGCAAGGCTAGGCGCCCTACACCACACATACCTATAACACACATAGAAAATGAGAGAAGAATCCTTCAACACTATGAAATAGAACAAAAAAAATTCATGTCGGGTTCACCAAAATGTAGAGGAGGGGGATCGACTGCTCATAACCCCAGGTCACATGAGGGTCTAGAATAATCAGTTGCCCTAATCTACCTCATGCTAATGGATTTTTTAAGATAAGTTCAATGTTTAAGAGGGTGAAAAGGAAAGGCAACTGATCTACCTCTTTCCTTCTACCAACCCAAAAAGTTCAAGAAGTTAGGTGAGCAGGTTCCTAGAGTCCAGACTACAACTTCAACAACTCACTACTAGAGGACTCTAGAATAGGTTACAGATGATAGCGCAACGCGCTAGCGTCCCACTTGGGCACTAACATCTGTACAAACAACAAGTGCAAAGTACAATCTAGAAACTAAAGAAACCTACTAATGACCTAACAAATACGATTTAATGCAATAATAGAAAATAACCAGATAGCTGAATAACAAGAAGAATAATTTAACTTGGTTGATCTATGAATTGATGAAAATAGGGTGAGGAAAGTGCACCTTCCTACCCACAAGTTGATATCTCCAAAGTCTTCACTCCACAAGCAACCTACACACACAAGACGAAAAAATATTGGGGTTGTGTATAGATGACTGCTGCAGTCAGTCCCCCGCTTTGGTGTTTCCACCTCCATGAACAACCGGTATAGCAACGATAGAGAACTATGATAAAGAAAGGTATTTAAATGGAAGAACTATGCACTATGATAAACAATGATATGCTATAAAAACAATACAATGATGCCAAGTAAATGGAAGATAAAACAATATCCCCTTCAACCATGTGCACTCAAGGCAAATGAGAGAAGGCATGAGCTCACAAGGTTGCAAATATCGACATTGTTGCAACAACAAGGAGATTGAGTCCACAAAACACCAACTTACTTCTTCAATGGAGGTGAGAATTCTAATAAAATTCTATGGAGGGAGTAAAGAAAGTGTAGTCCAATGTGTGAATGATCAAGAAGCGAAAGGGAATGAATGTGACAATAATTTGAAGATGAAATTGGAGGCAGAGGAGATGTTCGAGGTTATTCAAGGGTGTAAGGATGTTACAATTCATCGCCAATGGAGAGTTGTTATGCCTCTACGGATTTCAAAGGTAGGAATCCTATCAGGATGTCCACATGTTGCACTAGTGTTCTCGAGAAAAGTTCTTCCACCGACGCTATACAAATTTCCAAGTGGATATGAAGTAAACGAGGGACGTGGAATAACATCATTAGATTTAATTTGTTTAAGGTAGGAGGTACGTAAATGTGGAATTTGCAAGGGGTGCAAATTCATGCCATTACACTATCCAAAAGGGAAACTCTAGTATCTCAACTCTTCCTCATTCATACCACCACGCTATACAAACTATCCTCAAGAGATTCTACACATAACATGCCAACTTTCCCCCACTATAGATAGGGTGGATAGGCCCAACCCAATACCAATTGATTGATAATACGAATATCAACTCCAACAAGCCCCCTCCTGCACCATGTATTGCTATCAATCAATGTGTGCACCACTCCCATCACCCTTTAAACCAACCGCTCATGGTCACATCTTAGTAATCTCTTGTTTAACAATACTTTGGAATAGAACAAAGGTTCTAGTTTGGAGGAAATCCTTAACACTAAATGGGAGGCAACTTTTCCCCTATTCCTTAGCTCCAAGAGCTCCTCACTGGAGACTAGGGTTATGAAGTCTTGGATGCGACAAATTTTTTTGGTGTCCAAAATTACATAACAATGATTGACACCATATCCCTGCACCGCCATAACCCAATTCATCCCCTTGTTCTGAAATATGGCTTTACTGCCTTCTTGATCGACTACTCCTTTTTTCCAAATGGGAATATTTATGAAAGGAAGGGAAGAGTAAGAGGACCCCCCTATTTCAATGCCAGGACTGATGAGGGGTGTAGGGAGTTGTGCTAGAGGCCTCTCCTCATCAATTGTCGATGGGAAGATCCCACTGATCCAACTCATTGATGGGCAGAACATTGAGGTCCAACTTTGGGTGCTCCATGGAGGAAGGCCCTACTAACTTGGCCCCGCAAGGAGGTTGGTGGGAGGAACTGTCGTTGTCTCGATAGTGAGCTTGGTCTTTCCATTGGCTAGCGCCCAAGATACATATTATTTGAAAGAGACAACTTCTATGACAATAGGTATAAAGGCATGATTGGTCCCATAGATCTCACTCTATTGACTGTAATAAACTCCTACCCAAGTACAACATCACATTTTATTCCAAGAGAAGGGACCGCCTAACTATGAAGTGCATCAAAAAATGTTATAATCAAATGTGGATGAGTCTTGGCTAGTACAATCACTCGATTTCCACTTCTAATAAACGTGATTGATCCAGGTCTAGAACCTCCTCTGGAATCATATAACTATCAAAAGTTGGTGAATTTTCATCGAAACTATTATGGTCTGAATACTCATAAGGTTGGGTTGGTGCCCCCCCACTATAGAATAGAAAGGTGATTACTCCTCCCCCCAAACTATACTTGCAAGTTTCCTCACATTCAACTCTCCATGCTTATCATTCATTAGCACTCATCCACTATTTTTTTTGAATCAGCTTAGCTAGTTTCCCTACTCTAGATAGTTCGAGTTGGTCGATGCCCTTGGAATTGGTTTGGTGATAAGTAGGTGTAGGCATATTGAACTACAATCATATTACTCATGCTTTCTAGCCACTATACATCTCCTCTGGAACTTGAATCCCCCCACCTTGAATTATAGTTCCTCGATTCTCTAACCCACTAAGATAGCCCCACCCACTTGTAGAACTAGGTAGGGGCTTGATTCAGTATGCCAAAATCTATATGTAACATGTCAAGGGGGTGGGAGGAGATAGTTGAGTCTAGCCAATCAATGATCTCTAATAATGATGGATGGTGTTTTAATTGATTGATGTCTTCCAGTTTATAGGATCATAGGGGATTCAAACCTAAACCCTACAACTTAGAAGTAGGGGCAACCAACTAATCTACTTCCTCATCCCAACCACCAACTATAATTCCCCCCACCCCTCGATAACGTCAAATGCTGAACCTCCCACTCAACAACTAGAATCCCCATCACTAATATAAAATCATGTTGGGGAATAAAATAGTGGGAATTGGCACATTTTCCTAATCAACTAATCTACTTCAACTAGAATCCCCCGCAACTAAAATTTGTTGGGGTTGTAGCCGACCCCCTATAGATAAAATGCACCGAACCCTTGCTTGGTAATCAAAGGGTTAGGTTGGGAGTAATAGTAGTTCCTAGGAATTCCATTGATCCTATTTCCTCAATGATTCAAGTATGATATGAGGGTCCATCCACCAATGAATATCGATTGGATGGGTCATGGCGTCTATTCACCTACTGTCCTCCTCATTGGTCAAGTGACTAGAGCCCAATGAAGTGAATCTGTCATTTGTTGTTGATCAGGAGGTGTCAATTAGAGCCATGAGAGGTGAGTAAAACCCTTCTAGTTCATTTTTTAAGTAATATGGAAGGGACTTCCATTTTTATTTTCCTCTTGAAGGATGTAGCAGTTGTTCCCCCATTCCTTGTTCCCACCCAGGTTGAATCAATGGATAAAGGGAGGGAGGGATAATGAATGGCTTGGGGAATAGGAATCGACCATTTCTCATTGTGGTACCATCATGGGTCTGCCTCTCCCCTCCCCCTCAACCTTCTTTCCAGATACCTTGGTAATCCTAGGCCTTGCTATTGATGGTGCACCAAGATCAAACTCCATGCATCCATCTCTCCCCTAAGTCCCTCGGTTCAAATCTCATCCAGACCGCCAATTGGAGGGGGAGAGCCCTTAGTTCATGACTTGTAACCTATATCAAAGCTTGTTCGATATTCAATATCCCTTCCCACTAGGGGGATGAACCACTAATAGTGGGAGAGTAGACAATTGACCCTTTCCCAGCATCCCTCCTAGCTCGGGAGGCAATGTGAGTTGCAGTACCAACATTTGAGTGAACATCCATATCGGTGCTAGTCATCTCCAGTCGCATCTTGATGCATTCTCCCACCATAGCTTAATCCCCCTCCCACCTTGTGTTGGAGCCATCTAGTTGGATATGTGAGGTGTAGGCATCATGATTTCACTCACAGTGGTGATATGAAACCCTGCATTGGAACTAGTGGTAAAGGAGCGAGTAGGAGGAGGGACAATAGGGCTTAAACAGTCATTCACTAGCATCACCTCTTTATTGATATAGAGGTAGCAATTCCATATCCGTTAGGAACAACTTGATATTGAGTCACATATCCTCAACCAATCCACTAGTGTTGGAATGGATAACTATAGCATCATTAGTAACAGTTCCACATCTGGTTGGAGTCAGAGCAAACCTAGTTCCATATTGGGTTCAATCCACCTGCATCTAAACCAAATCAAGAAGGTTAGTAGTTGGGGGTCGAGGTCACCCAACAATAGTTTGAGCCAATCCATCTCATGGAAGGGGCCCTGAACCTAAATTTCGTTCAAGTGCCATGGCAACTATTGCAGGTGGGAGGACATTTTGGCTTTTTTGCATCTACTGTAGATTCACTTTCAAGTCCCATTATTACCCTATGCAATCCTAGTTTTTCAAGTAGTTTATCATTATAATTTTCCATTCAAAATAATTTTATGGTGTTAGGACAAGAACTATTACTTGATCCATTTTAAGCAAGAAAGAAGATTGTTTGTGAGTGCATGAAGAAAGAATGCAAAATTCAAGAAACACACCGAAATACACCCTCCCTTTCCACTAGTCTCAAAAATCACGCACTAGAGATTACAATGTTGGCACTTTATAATTAGTGTGATTACGAGGCTTGTAAGTTAGATTATAATGTTCACTAGGCCCATAATGGCAATTTTTATGAGGTGGAATTAGTAGGGGAAACCCAATGACCTAGAGCTTAACTCTAGACAGGGCGACCCCTTATAAACACCTTGAGTTGTAGACCTGGCCTGATCAGGCCAACAACTAGGTGAAACTAGCCAATGAGAGTTGAACCTTGGACCTATATGGGGTGAACCCAAAGCCTTAAGACAACCCTACCAACTGTTTGAGCTAGGGGTGAACCCCTGCCTCATATGAAAGTTGTTCACTACATGTAAGTTTGAAATTCCATTTGTTGTTATGTCATATGGTGTCCAAATCAAGTGAAACAAAAGTCGATTTTAACTTTCTTGAACCTCACAAACACATTGGAATAGTAAAAAATATTTTCACTATAACCATAATAGTTGTAAAAGTCACATCTCACCAAAACACATATGCAAAATAAGGGATTGACAAATGTTCCTAATTCCCTTTTGATTCTCAAGATCATTTAAAAATGCAAGAGAATATATGAGAATTTATAAGATCATACAAAAAATTCTAATCTCTCAATTAGAAACTTTAGAACTCAAAAATCTAAAAAATAATGCTCTAATATGAAATAGATGCATAATACAAACAAAATTAAGAGAGATAAGCTATAAAACTATAAAAAAATAAAAAAATACACCAGAGAAATCAAGAGATGTGCACGCAAATTTCAAGATGATAGAATTACATTGGGAGCCCAATAAGAGAAGTTACATAAAAGAGTAAAAATATAAGCTAACTAGTGAGTTTTTATAGACTTATGGAGAGGGTGGAGGTGGAAAGTTCAAATAATAGGGAGTGACCACCAAGTGGTCTAAAAATAGTAAATGTAATTGCCTTGTAGGATGTTGACACCTCAACAAGTCATCTTCTAATTAAAATTTTACTAACCTAATAAAGCTTAATAAAAGTGTAGAAAAAGCCTAGGATAAAAAGAAAATAATGACCCCACTAAGAGTAAAAATCTACACTAACATGTTCTCCATAAATTTGACCCACTCTATATGTAAATATCTCTTTTGGTATTATTTCTACCAAGTCCAACCAAGTCTAGATCTTCCTCAACATAATCAAGACCTCCTCAAGTTGTTCCACAGAAATTATAAGTCCTCTACCTTTAACCAAAAATCTTCATGAAGATACCTTTTGACTTTCAATCAACAATTGACTTGTAGAAATTTATCCTGCTATGATAACACTTGGTGTAGTCAAAGATGTAGGTTCAATTAAGGGATGTCCAAAGCCACAACCTTAACACATAGAACCAATCAAATACTAAAAACATAAACAAAAACATCATTAAAACATAATAGAGTCTCAATAGTGTTTAGTTATGATACCTCTTATTGATTTTTAGAACTGCACCAAGTCACATAGCTATACATTCATACCTTTAAGCTTTACACTATTCTCATAACCTAAAAAATAACTTAATAATTCCTCTTGATCATGCTTTAATTGGAACTTTCTTTTGGGCCAACTATATTCAATCAACTTTGTTTATACTCTGGGTTAAATCATATTTACATATATCTATAAATAGTTTTTATAAAATATCATTACATAATCCTAATGAAGAGGGACAATCTTCCATTTATAAAATGTATGAGATCAATTCCTTAACTCCCAAGAAAGTTCATCCTTCTAATTGGCCAAAAAGATTATATATTTCCTTTCTTGATTTATGTGTTGTTTTATGTTTCTAAAATGGGATTATGATTGGTCCCAATGATCTTGCATGTTTTTGACACTCTATGCATTGCAACTTTTTTGATCACACATTGCACACTTACATTGACTTGTTAATGGAAACAACCCTAAAGGGAAATCTCACACGAAGTGCCCTATGGATCCAAGACCCAATATATTTATTTTCATGAAGGCGAAACCTATATATCTACAATTACAAACTATATTTATTATAATAACTAAACAAATGAATACACATGAATGAAAAAAAAAATGAATCTTCTTATTATTATCACAATTAACTAAATACATAAAAATGACCTCCTTTACCCAAAATATAAGGAAATAACTTAAATATCTTCTTTTTTTCTTTCTTTCCTCACAATAATGGACTCGCTTCTTGATCTCCTCTTATATGCACAAGACACATGCATATAAGAAAATCTTCCTATTCTAGGATAATGAAAATTATAATCATGCTCATATGCAGATTTATTTATGTGAAAGTAGCTCAAGTAGCTCATACATAAACTATACATTAATTTTCTTTGCACACACAATATTTTATGTAATGCCCCGCCTTGCAACCCTAAAGGAAGTTGTAATTAACAACTTAAGTGAACCAATTTTTATTTTTTTTAAAGTGTAATTAACATACACATTCACTTACTAATTACAACAACCTCTAAGACTACAAGGTTGGGATTACTTAAACCCACACAAACATCTACATATAATCATAACATTAAATACTTTATGAAATAAACATCATACATCATAAGGATACCACATAACATAATAAAATAAACATCCAAGGTACAATTTCATAATCATTAACTTAATCCAATAGTTACATCACTCATTCCCAGAATGAGGCAATAGTACAAAAGTATTACAATTACATAACTCCACCTCATAACAAAAGAGGGATAAATAACCTATACAAAATAAAATATTACAAAGCAAGAAATACAAGAACTGCGAGCTGTCCATTTGGATGTCTCACCACCAAGTACTGAAGATAAAGGGGATCCAATGGTGTATGGTGCATGTTCCACCCAACCAAGTGGTACTCAAAGGCCCACCCCCCATGCTAGGAGATAGTAACAAAGTAACATGGACAAAGATCTACAACCTCTAACCAAAGGCAAACTCATACTGACTCATACTGATATAACCAAACAAATGAACTAACCAAGTACAACTCAATTACAATACAAGTACAAATCACGTACAACTCAAACATCACTGACATAGGTCACATTGCTTCTAGACATAATATTAATTAAATATGTTCAAAGAACCATACATAAAACAATTAACCACTGTTGTCCTAGATAGAGTGTCATCGCATAGTAGTCATGAGATCTCCTCTGGGCATCCTTCATAGGCTCCGGTAATCCCGGTGGCTTCGACCGAATCCCGGCCCTCATACTCACTCATGCGGCATCAAATACCTCTCGTACCAACAAGATAAATGACTATGCCATTTCAGGCCTTCTCACTCATCCCAAGTCTAAACGAGCCCTTGTGTCTATGAGTGAGGATTAAATTATCTTGATTAGTGTGGAAGGCATCCTAATCATCTAAGTACATTACTTTAATTATCACTTGATTAACTCACTTCTGAAGGTTACCCGGTTTACCACTTTGGGCTCCGACGCCTAACAAAAGCCACTCTTCTATTCAACAACACACACACTCAACAATCCACCAAGAGAATCACAAGTGCATACAAACTAGGCATCAATACCACTCCAACACAAGGAGGAAACAAATAAAAGAACTCACTCCAAACATCTTGGAGGTAACAAACACATAATCCACTCCTTTCACAGGAGGTACAAAACATCCCCGTTCGTGGAAACCAACAAATTACTGAAAAGACACCATGCACTACCCAAGGGAAAACAATTGGTTGACATAATGAATCGACAACCCTCATCCTCTAAGATCTTCTGGAAGACTTACCAATTTGGACTAACACTTAATCACATATCCCACAATGCAACATGATGACATAGCTACAAAAGCATTCAAGTCATTAATCAAACCTAATATTTGGATTTTCTAAATCCATATTCATTCAATAGGTAAGGTTGACGAAGTCAAAGGCAAGATAACAAGGTTTACTCAAATAACCATATATCCCTTTTTTTCATTTTCATAATAGGCAATTTTAAACAATTTAACTCACATCCCTATGCGAAATACACATAAATAAAACATCTAAGGCAACCATGAAGATTATTACTATTTTCGGATATTCTAAATCCATAACTCTTTCATATTCCAATCACAATGATTAAATTGCTCTAATGGAAATAAATAAAACATAATAAATATTTGCCTTTTTAAATATAATTATTTCCTAAATTTACTTTTAATACAACATATAACTATTGCAAATAATCTTTTTAATTTTCTATCCAACTCCTATGTCTCTTTAGCTTTCCATTTAAAAAAACAAGTAATTTATAAACTATATTTTTCCTTATCTAATTGCCCATGCATTCAAAACTTATCATTTAAGATCTCCATGCAAAGCTAAATTACATGTACTTAAATAAATTAAATTAAATACTGATTATACTCCTAATTGAAATAAACATGTTTATATGCATCAATATAATAAAATATCTTCTTTCTTATATAATCTACCATGCACTATAATCTTATCTTTTAAATCTCTATTCACAATAATTACATGCACCTAACTAAGATAGGACAAAATAAAGATTGAGTATAATCCTTAACAAAAATACTCAAGTAATATATACATCTCAATATTTTCTTCAATTATATTAACAAATTAAATATTTCATTCCCATAATCCAATATGTTCAATTCTTCAATCAAATATTCCTCCTTACATCTTTCATTGCATGCAAGTAATTATTCAATTAAACACATTAGATATACAACTTTATCTATAAACTAAATTGCACAAGAATTCCACAACAAAATTAAATATATTTAAATAATTTATTTTACTCCATTAATCATATTGAAATAATATATAATATCAATATACTACATATATACAATATGTATATATATACACAATATATATATATATATAACTTTTGTTTATGCAATATATATTTTGTATATATCTTAATACATCTGGATTTCAAAATGGAATTGAATTTCCATTAACTGGAACTCGAATCCATACACAAAAGGAGCGAATGAAATAACAAATGTCGTTGTTTTGCTTTGTTCGCAGGAGGGAAGAACAAACCCCAACGCATTTTCATTGGGGAAAGGGCGGACGAAACCAGGTACGTTTTTTTTTTTTTATTACAATGGTGAATGTGGGGAGGGGCGACTGTCATAGCCGACCCTATCCACAAGTATTGTGGAGAGGGGCGGCTGTCATCACCGACCTTCTCCCAACAGGCCGCGCCAATAAGGAAAAGGGGAGGGGGTTGTGGAGGTCTCCCTCCACAGTCATCCCCTCATGGGGGTAGCTGTGGAGGCAGCGCCTCCCATGCCTCCTCCGTCCATTGCTTGAGCTTGAAACAAAAAAGGAAAAATCAGCGAGATTTAACAAAACAAAATTTCAAATCCCTTAACAATGGATGTCGTACGGACGACGATTCAACATTTTAAATCGAAATTTAATTAAAATAGAAACTGTACACATATATATAAATTCATATATATATATATATATATATATAACGGATTTAACCCAATAAACAAATTGGGGAAAATTTGTGAAAATATTCACCTACAGGTGAAATTGTAAAACTTTTCCCGAAATCTAGATTTCATAGAGACTTTAAAACTAATTTCTTCTAAACGATTTTTTTTTGAACTCATGAACAATAAAAGAACAATAAAACAAAAAGGATCTAAATTAAAAACCATAAGTTTCTAAATCCTCAAAGTTTCTCCACCTAATTTCTATAGAGGATTATCAAAATAAATTTGATTTTCTACAGAGGTTTTAAATTTTCCAAAACAGATCTATTGTGTTACTCAACCTCTAGGTTTGATTCAAATAACAAAACAATCCATTTCCTCAAATAAGTTAAATTCTATTGAGGTTTTCACAATCTTACTGAAGAATTTTCACAGAAAATCAAAAGCTTGAAATTTATTTATTTCCTTTCTTCTAATAACAAATTTCTTTTCTAAAACAGATTTATCAAACAAATCTTAAATCACTACTATTTTAAAAGCAACCAAGAACAATAAAAACATAGAAGAAAACCTAGTTCAAGAAGCTACAGGAAAAGATGAATTTCTGTTGCAAGCCTCCTCCACAGATTTCTCGAATTTTCTTCAATCATGCAACGAATCCAATCCAAAACCCAACAAATGCATATAGACTTTTCTCAAATCAAATCTACAATCAAAATTTTCTTCAAACCCTTCTTTGTGCAATTTTCTCCAAAAAATCCTTCACTGCTATGAAAAATGAATTCCTCTCCAAAAAACTTCTCTCCCAAAATTAAAACATGCATTTCTCATAAATCAAAAATATCTAATGCAACCCTAATTCACATTGCATGCAAAGTTGAAAATTAGATCTTAATTTCAATTTCAATTTCAATTTTCGAAAACCCACTTTCAATTTAAAATGCAATTTCAAATAATAAATTAATTTCCAAAGTTGCAACTAATTTCCCAAATAAACATTTAATTACAATTTCTAATTTAATTCCCACAAGTTGAAATTAAATTCCAAAATTAATTTTAATTCTTTTATTTCCTTTCATTTTCTTGCATCACATTTAATTAATTAATCTAATTATTTAATAACTAAATTCATCCTTTGGATTAAATTTAATTAATTAAATATTTAAATTTAATCAATTAATTTAAATATACTTTCAATCAACAAAATATAACTTTAATTAAATAACCATCAACATGATTTCATGCAATAATTCTAAAAATTGATTAAATAAATACACACCTTTCAGAATCAAATAATATTAAAATAAGGTAAACTATGACTCAACAACCAAGACTGATGACACACTAAGGCTAGGGCATAGACTTGACACATGTTACCTAGCTACTATCTCCCGTTCAACTTAACCGTTGGATCAACACGCTCAAACCTGTGAAACCAAGTGGAGTCGATGTCATGTACCTGCAATCCTGAAACCAAGTAAACAACATCATACAATATATCCAACATATAATACACACTATGAAGAAGAAATCACGGATTCGCAGGGCGCTCGCAAGCGAGTGATGCAAACCCGTCCTCTTCACCAATCCACTCATCAAAGACTGACATTAACATCATAATCAATAATCTCATAATAACATCTCATGTTAACTTTACAACATCATTAATCCATAATGCATGTGAAACAATAATTAGATAACCACATCCCACAATAATAGTTGTCGCTCAATAGTAGTGATCAAAACATCATAACAAAATGTATCTAGTATTAAAGTAGCTGCAACCAAACATAGCATAAAGCAAACCGAACAAGAAGCAAAACGGAGGGGTATTACATTTTACACATAATCATCTTTTAATTAAATAATATCTATCTCTCTTGTCAAATCCTAATAATAGATATTTTTTTCTAATTGGCTTATTTTAGGCACCAACACATGCAAGTGCCAACACATGCTAGAGGAAAAATCAAAGAGAGGTAAAGGTGAACATCCAAAGGCCCAATCCAAAAGTACCATGAACTCATAGATCATGTTGTGTTTGCACATTGTGACCTAATGGTGAGTGGAATTTTAGTTGGTACCATTATGGTTGTAAATTTCCCTAGCCAACTAGGTTTTAGGCAACAAGGAGTCCTAAATAAAATGGTCTCTCATTACTTTGGGGACTTTCATAAATTTTTGGAATCACATCAATTCAAACTCTAAAAAATGATTCTTGAACCTTTGAAACTTATATACAAAAGAAGGAAAATAAAAAAAAAATGTTTTTAGGGTGATGAAATATTGGCGAACCCTTGATATTATCCAACATCACTTTATGTGTTTATATAATATATTTTTTCTAGATTCTCAAGACGCCTCCATGTGGAGTTAATTTGTGTGTTTTCCTTAAGTTTATCTCACTTAAATTTATCAAGGGTTATTCAATTTATACTTGGTCTTAAGCTTATTTTAGGTATATATTACTTTTAAATTCCTTTTAAGTCTTCAGGATTTATTTTGAACATTAATATTCTAAATGAAATTAATTTTAAGGTTTAATATCTAAAGTTACAATTATTTATCATATTTTCAATATGTTGGTATTTTTTTAGAAATAATTTAATGTGAATCATTTTTTTCTTAAAAATAACGAGCTTAAATTATTATGGTTAAGTTTAGGTGTGTTATTTGAATCTTAAGATAATAATAGTTTTACAAGTGTCACTTTATAATTCCTTATTTTGTTGGTTAATTTAAGAGCATAAGAATGTGTTGAATTTGATAAGAAGGTTACATGTTATTAGAGGATTGAGAAAAAAATGCATAATCCTATGTGGAATTGTATTTAGTGGTATGAATGAATCTATTTTCTTTGGTCATCTATACTATATATATTTTAAAAACTTTCAATATTCTAACATAATTTTTTTTCTTAAATATAGAGAGAAAATAATATGGAAGATACAAGATTGAATAGGAAGATGCATTCATGTTCTTAATTTGATCCTTGGAAAACTGTGCTAGACTTCAACACTTTGTTGATTGAATTTTTAGACTATGGGTGGAAATAATGTATGCTACTAATCCAAGAGAAAAATAATGTTCTATAAAAGAAGTCTTCCACATATGTGTTTGATTGAAGTCTAATGAACATAGATATTAACATATAAAATAAGGAATTCAACATAATAAACAAGTTAAAAGTAAACAAACTATGGTTTAACCTAGAGAAAACTCAATTTGGGTAAAAAATCTAGCCTAAGGAGAAATCTACTCCCTATACCACTATGCAAAAGGAAAATACAAATTATTAATTAAACTTACTCAAAATTAATATCTATACAAATTTTAGAACTATATATACATTAACCATACACTCCCCTACTACATAGAATTTCATAGACTTTCTTAATCTCAAAACAACAATTTTTACATACAATACACTTAAGAGATCCACACTCTCAAAAGTGTAGATGAATCTTATGACATTTACACACCTCCCTAAAGGTGAGAAGATAAAATATAAAATATCCCAATCAAAGATGAAATAACATATGATCCAAATTCCAACTCATTGCTTACATAGATACATGTTTTCCACTTTACTAGTACTTTTTTCACTAATTTAGGATCAATTTTTTAAGATAAATGAATACTAATGTTGGTGATTAGAGACATTTCTATGATGATTGGAAATTTTGTTATGTTGAACACGTGTTCATAACTTGTGTAAGCAAATAATTCACAAAAGACACTTTTTTGGGTCATTTCTAGGTCTATAAATTTGAACAAAGATATTGCTTGTTACAATGAATTTACATTCAAAGGAAAGATCTTCAAAATTTATTGGCAATGGCCCAAAACATTGACACAATACTCATGGAGGTGTAATACATCATTAATTATTATTATTTAAATTTTTAATATATTATTATTATAGCTACTTTCAAAGTTCCTTTAGTGTTTATCAAAGTGTTGGTAAATATGGATGATGTTGTTGAATTGTTTATAATTTCTATCAAAGTATTGTTCAAGGATATCCTTGGATAGCAAAGATGACAATATGGCTATAAAAGATAAACTAAGCTACATAAGAGGTTTCAATTGTCATTGAAGTCACGTAGAGAGGCATGAGTGGTTGTAGAAGACTACACGTGCTTGGTGAAATTCAAAAGAAAGGTATAGAGGTTGTTGAAGCACACATGTTGCTATTGAACTAGCTAAAATACTATTGAAGTAGATGAAAGTGGGAAGTAGGAATTTTGATCATTGACCAATCATTCACTTGGAAAGGGCTCACATTAATTGGTCTTTTTCCTTTGTAGGCTAGTTTAGGGTAGTGAGATGTCAAACATATGTGTTGATTATTTCTAGCCACATCAATGTTTTTAGGTCGTAGCTATAAAAGTGTGTTGGTGACTAATTTTTTATTAACATTCTTTCTTTGCAACCTTTGTATGTATAAATATGGATAATTTGGTGGTTTCTTTTTTGGTTGGATAGTTGTAAATGTGCAACCATCTCTCTTCCACAATAATCACCTATCTTCTATGGAAATCAAGTAGCTAGAGATGGGATAAAATGAAATATTTGAGACCATTTAAAGGTTAAGATAGCTTATGAAGTGAATCTCATAGTAAATTTGAAAAAAATCAAAAGGTGTTGGAGAGTTCTTGTGGCTACATGAGTAGATAAGAGGAAAGGGAACATTATTTAAAAAATTTAATACTCCTAAAAGATCAATTTATTGGCATTGTACTCCTTTTGGTATTGAATATTTATGGGATGTTGAAAGCATAACTTTCTAGTTTTTTCACCTATCTTAGTTTATATCCAGAGGAAAATAATTGTCATATATAGTATTTATTGTGTGTGCTTTATTATTTTATTATTACTTTATTATTCTAATTACATAATTATTTGTTGATAGTTGCAAGAGAGTTAATTTGAAAAATCATAATTGGCAAGTCATTAGGATTATGGATCCAATGAATTATGGATCAATGACACATCCCTATTGTACCAATTTGATGATTAATTACCAGTTTAGGCTTGTTGGAAACACTCCAATGAGATAAAGTGACTAGCACTCCATTGGTGTTGCACACTTAGGACCTAAATTTTTGGATCACATGTCCATAAGCAAGAGGCTTTTGGTCCCCACAAGCTCATTGATTCAACAAAGGGTTGGGAACTCCTTCCTTCCACCATTATGCCATGTTGTCTTGTGCCACACTATGAACCCCACTAATTCTTGATACATTTTTTTCACAATTAAATTTTTGTACTTACTACTCCTTAAAAATAAAAATATCTCTTTCAACCCTATTTAATATATTCTCAAAATTTGAGATCATAAAGTTTCCACTTGTATTGTTCAAACACTTCTTTGACATGTTCACTTAGGTTAAACCCCAAAAATGTGTGTAAACAATCAAAGATAATATATCTAAACCATGCAAATGCTTATAGAAATTAATGGGCATAATAGATTCATTTACAACGCCAAATTTAAGTGTTTCCTTCCCTAAATGTGAATGATAAGAAAGGAGAGAATGTTCTAAGATGTTAAATGAATATAACTAAATGCCTTTGAAAATAATGATATAGCAATAAATTATACAAACTTGTGTTAAGTTGGGATTAGGTTGGAAATTATGAATAAGTGGGTGTGGGTCAAAGTTTGAATTTTTGAATTTTAAAATTCCAAGAGTTGAGTCTTTGACTATGGGATCAACCTCATGCATATGAAAATAGCCTAGGACATTAAAGGTCCTAGATTAATATAGATAATTAATGTATAAGGATAAGTGTGTGGATAGGTGTAATTAATGTGAAGTGGGGCAACATATTGAACTATGTGCATAAGGATAAGTGCATAAGGATTCATGTGAGTGGATGTGTAATTATCATAGGGAAAAGTGATTGAATTTGCACAAGCTAACACCATTTATGAATATGTAACTATTTTAATCCATTCTGTTGAAATGACCACAAAATTGAATGGTAAATGGCATGGATATGCATATTTCACCAATACACTACCTCCACTTTGAGGTGCATGTGAATCCTATAATGATCCTGTATCTCAAAGTATGTAGCACCCATAAAATTACATGTAAAGTAAATTTTCAAACACAAAAAGGATATCAAGGGGGTCTATAGAAAATGATGGACCATGTAGCGTGTGATTGTGTAGGTTTATTCTTTGGCATGTTCTCTCCATGGGACCCTACAAAACAAAGGAAACATATTCCATGAGTAACTTTTGTAATTTTTGTAGAAATAAGAAGAACTGTATTCCAGATCTCCCATCAATGATCATAAGTGAGAGATAGGATGAATTAGCATTTAATAGATTTTATCTATATAGAAAGTGTTAATTCTTTGATTCACTTGGTAACTAATGAGTGATAGGGTGCATGGGTCCATGACATGTCAAGTACTAAAGATGAGTGTTGTTATGCACCTGTTACTATTTTTATAGCTCAATATGAAATTGTTAGATACATAAAGCCCCTATAATTGGTTGCATCCACAATATAGAAGGATTTGTAGGAGAGGGAAAAATGTGTACATGAAATATAAATGTAAGCTACGAAATTCAAACATGTAAATCATATAAGGAACTCGTTTTAAATGAATGTATCATGCATCAATTAGATAAATCATATCAAATGATAATCATGTTAAGCACATGGGCTAGATATGGTATTGAGTGATATGGTTTCCTACATTGTGGGCATGGATAAGTGGTGGTGTGGTTGTCTATGGCCAAGAACACTCGCGTAAATGCATAAGGCAATTAGAAAATGAATATATCATTTTTGGCACAAGATGAGCATAAAATGGTATAATTAAGGCAAATGATCCCTAATGATGATGATATTGATACATGACATAACATGTAGTCAAAAATATGGGGAAGACTCATATTATCCCCAATGTAACTCTTAAAACACGATTAGGTCATGCAAGTATGTAATTGTAAAGTGTAACCATGCAGGTACGATGCCATGGTAATTTCCTCACACGGGCAAGATAATCCTATACGATATAAAAATTTGCATAATAGGGCAAGCTATGATGTATCCAATGTAGGATATGTCAATATAATGTATAGTGTGTAATGAGGGAATAAATCATGCTCCCACATGTGAAGTTCTAGAAATGAAAGCATATTGTGTAAAAAAAAAGGATGATGTGCCCCCAAATATAAAGATGTTGCAATAAAAGGCATAATGTGTAAGGCAAAGGAATTATGCCCCAAGTAAAGATATGCCTATGGAGGCACAATGTAGGTACAAATGTTAAATATAAGGCAATAGGAGTGTAAATAATAGGAGAATTATTGATACTCTTGAGTTTAGTGCAACAACTCTAAAAGTATGATATGGTAATAAATGTTTAATATGCAAATAAAATAGTATGATATAGCAATAAAGGCTCAACATGTAAGCTGTAAAAGCATGGTATGAAAATGTAAGATCATAACAAGTAATCAATGGTCAAATGATATGATATAATCACCATAGTATCGTCTAGATATAGGACATGCCACATGTATACACATTATAAAATATGTGGATAAGCACGAGAATTCAAAGAGAAGAATCACAATAAGTATATAAATGTATAATAAGCACAAGGAATAACAAGGTAACACGACAACCCAAAGTGGCAAGATAAGGATTGTAAGATTATAAATAAGTATAAAAAGTAAATAAGAATAGTGATGCGCAAAGTGCCATAGGAGGGTATTTAAACAAATAAGTGACAAAGGTTAATAGACAAAGCAAGTAAAGATATAGAATATACCAAACAATATAATGGTAGACAAATCAATAAGGAAATGGAAGAAACAAATTCCTCCCAAGTAAGGGGAATAAACCATAAAGGAAAATGTAGAAGGTGAAATGAGCATGTGGTCCACATGATAAACAAATCATAACAAAAAAGTCCAAGATATAAAAAGAAACAAAAGAAAAAGGTGGAATCTAAGATATAGGTATATATGCTATAATTGTGATCACATATCATGTAGCTAGTAGGTTTAATCTTTCTTTTCTCAATGATAATAATGTAAGTCAATCCAACACATAATTTTCACCTCAACATAAATAATCAATTTTTCCTTCATGGTTTCATGCTTCTTATTTTTTTGCTTGTCATTCCTATTTCCTGCATCTCTTGTTAATAAGCAATTGATTACACATTAGGTGGTTTCATTTTTATTTCATGTGTAACCTCGTCATGGAATGAGTTAAGACCAATCTCTCAATGCACCTCATTTTATTTCATATGATCAACCTCATCAAGCAAGGAGGTTGTGGGCTCATGAGTACGCTTGATGTTTATCCCCCCTTTTTATAAGATCTTGAACTTAATGCTTGTATGCAATGCATCAATCTATACAATGTCCATGTATGCAATGATAGGAACAAATATAAATAGCCTTGTGTGGTGTGAGCTTAGAGTTATCGACTAGGTTAATTGGAGTTAAAATAATAATATCGTGTTTCAAGAGTTGTTTTGTGTTATGGTGTAAAATTGTACCTTTATGCAATTTCCCATAACATCACCCTTTAATTTAGCTTAATAAGTCGGTAATGCAAAAAAGTGTCCTCTTAGCCTTCATTCCCATCCCTACCTTGTCACTTTTTGTCGGTGGGGGAATTTTTCCTAGCACTCTTCCACACTGTGTAGACTTTTGCACACTGCATGAATGCCCTGACAAGATTCCTCATCCTGTGGTTGTTGGGACATTACATTGTCACTTGCCTATGAAGTGTAATGCCTTTGTAGTCGTAGGCATGTTTGGGAACAACTTCTTTGCATACAATTTGACCATTTCTTTCCCTCCTATGCTCATTCTCATTCATTCTTGTTATTCGATCTCACACTCTCTCATTCATGCACTATCACTCTTTCATTCTCACTTCTTAGCACTTCCATTCTCTCCTTGCTATTCTACATCTCTTCTTGCAAGTTTCAAGCTATCTACACCACATTCTTGCACGATCATCTCATGTCTCCGAAGCTCTCGCTCTACCTCTCGACTTCACCAAGATTGTAGAAGGGAGGGTAACCTTTTACTTCATTTCATTATCACCTTTATTGTTTAGAATATTGTTGTCTTACATATTGCATGTCTTGTCTTATCTTTCTCTTTATCAATACTTCTATATATCGTTGTCTATTTGGTTATCTATGGAGGTGAAAACACCAAAGTGGGGGTTTGACTAAGGTAAGCCTCAAAGAGCAACCCCAACACTTTTTAATTTTCATGTGTGTAGGATCTTGCTTGAGAGGAGCTTGGGGAGGCTGGACCTACTATAAGTTAATCCCATTTCTATTGCTCTCACTATTTTGTTTAGTAGTTAGTTTATTCATTTTTCAAGTATTCTTATTGTTGTACTTCTTTATATTTTATGTGTTTTCAACATTCTGCTCAGTTATTTAAAACCATCAAACTTTAGCATTCAGGTTGTTAGTAGGTCCCAAGTGTTTATGGCAACAAAATTTTCTTCTGGTCCATACGAGACGACAATGTGCCATAATAACACCAACACGCCACACTATCATCCTTGGTCCATGCTCTCGTCCTCTAGCTGAGAGCCTGCTAGTCTGTTTCCTGAGACCTTTGAGGTTTGTTCACTTGACTCTTGAAGTCATATGCCATAAAGCATCCAGAAAACCCCAAAACATAGTTTAATCTTTCCTTTATCTGTCACCCCATCACTTGAGCTTCTATCATTGAGGGAACCTAGAGCTATTTGTCCCCTGCAAAATCTTCCTTGTCTTGGAGACTCGGGAGTGGCGAATCCTTTTGTTACATTTTGATACCATGTGTAGAGGCTCTTTCAAGTTTGAACTTTTTAAAGTGCTTTGATTTATAAATTGCATTATGATCATTGTGGATATGGTCAAGTACATCCTCATTTCCCCTATTTGTTGAATGGGATAATGATGTTAACCCATAGAAAAATGGGAAGTATTATAAGTACATTGGCATAAACGAGGTTCTTCTAATAAGGCATATTAAACTAACATATACTAGTGCATAAATTTGAAAATAAGAAATAAGGCATGAAATGTAAATAAATTTTAAATATTGGAAGTAAACCATCCATAAATATATAGTGAAGCTCATCACACCCCATGGAGGCAACATATTAGTGACCAAATCTTGAATTTAAAATTATAATCCTTAGCTGGCTCTTGCTCAAGTTTTGTTTGCATTGCATTAATTGAGTAATAAATATTTCATGGTCAATATTGTAATGAAAATGTTTTATGAAAGGACTTGCCAAATCCTTAAAGTACATGATAAAAGCATGAGGCGATGAATAAAACCATGTACATGCATGATCACTCAAGCTTGATGAGAACATCTTAGTGTTTAATTAATCCTAATGAAAATAAGGGGGCACATAACTTGGAAGTACATTGTACATGTCATAATAGGTCATCTCTACCATCATATTTTTTAAAACAAGGTGCCATGAATATATTTTGTGAAGGATAAATCAAAATTTCATATGATGAAGGATTGTGAAATATTTTGTATCATCTCGTGGTTGAACTCTTCACACAAAATTATCAATGCATTATTCTATATTATCAATCATAGTGACCATGCAGTTCATATAAGGTGAAATATCATGCTCAACATGTCTCATAGTTGTACATGTATGCATCATGTTGTATGTAATAGTGGTGAGAGATATCAAAGATGTATTGTATAATGATACAATATCCTCACATATTACAAGTAAAATTATAAAAGATCATCACATTGTTCTTCATCCTTAGGTATGTCTACATCATGTTTTTGTTTAATAGAAAATATATGTGAATGCATTCCACAATCACTTAAAGGTACATCATAGGAAAATGTGAGAGGATCTACATAATGATCTCCATCAAAATATGGTGTAGCATCATGATGCATAGAAAAATTCGTAGGATCCATTAAAGTCAAACCATTAGAAGGAGAAGAATGAAAATAATGATTAAAACATAGTCTAGGGACAATTGTAAAGTGATATATGAAAACACATGAAAAACATGGAAGGATGTGTAAGAATCGTGTCATGAAGTAAAGCATTATTTAGTTCTATCAATTAATGTATCACCAAATGTATTGATCAAAGTACACTTATCATGTATAGAAGCATAATACGAAGATAAGAATAATCTAAAGTGTATCTTTTCATCTCCAATTCTCCTAAATGATTCTATCACAAGTGTGAAAATAAAGTGCATCATAAATAAAATAAATATGAAAAAGGAGTCATCAATCACATTATAAGAAGGTAAAGATGATAACTAAGCATATCATCAATAAACCATGAGCGAGAAGGTAGAGAAGAGGGATCACCATAAATCACATAGGGATGATGAGTTCATGTGAAGGTGAACAAGTCATATTACCATTGATAAAAGTGTAATTATTGTCAAATATAGATGAAGGCAAGATATGTATTATAAGTGTCTATAGTTGCAACATGAGATGTAAAAAATGATCATCATTACTATCGTCATGTACAAAAGAAGTTAATCGATTCAAAGAACACAAATATATGGACATAGGGCCAACCAACATAACATGTAAGATATATATTAGTAAGATGCATGATAATGACATGAATATGCAAGGGAAGTGTGATATCATGAATATTCATCATACTAGATGCATCACTAATACATGATAAATCCTTGCTAGTTAGATGGTCATCAATATCATAACCCATATGATCATCATGAGGCTAATGGATTAATATCAATAAGTGTATCTAATAGGCATGTATGAGTCCCAATCAACTCTATGGAGGAAGGCAAATATGAGACATGCTAGAATAAAACCTCCATGGAAAAAAATCCTTATCTTATGAAACCATGTCATGAGAATATCAAGGACAAAGGTATGATATGTAATGAAAAATAAGAAACTACCAGAAATTAAAATCTACGCATTCAAATATTATTCAAAGAATAAGATTGAAAAGGAGCGATTTAAGGTAGAATATCTTAGCATGGGAAGGTTGGATGAATTATGTATAGATCACTATGTAAATCCAAACCTTAATCAAGGTTTAACAAGCACAAATCACAATAACATCAAATATGGATTACCCAAAAATAGTGAAACTATAACTCATAAAACAAACCCTAGGGTTGTGTAATATTGGACGAGTTCACCAAAATGTAAAGAAAAATAAGGTTTCCTCAAGCTTAATCTAGGCCAATCCAATTAAGTGCATACAAAGCACATATTAACCTAGATTACTAAATGAATGTACTGAGGGCATGTGTATTTTAAAATACTAAAGTTTGATGTACTTAAAGTGAATGAAATAAAATAAAGGTACTTAGTTGAATACTTGAGGAAGAGGAATAAAATTTTTCATGCATTGAACTTTGGATGCTTTAGGATTTGAAATGCGATATGTCAATTTGTTGTTTGACTTGAGATTAGAGAATTATGTTCACACTATGTTGTGTTGAGTCTAAAAATGAGGGTTATAATCATGTTTGTAGAAGCATCCTACACTTGTATAAATGATATAGCAATTTGTATCTTTCTACTTTTAGATTTGCCTAATTCACTTATAATATCTTCGTGGCTTATTCAATGTTTGAAATTAGCGATATTTATGAATACCTTTATGTCATAGGGGGACATGTTCACCATGAATACCTTTATATTTTTTTATGTCATAGGGGGACATGTTCACCTAGATCAATCCCCATAAATTTATTTAAAAGATCAAAACAAACAAATCTTAGCTATGTAAATGCTCTTATAAATGAATATGTAGATCTAAGTCCATTTTTGAGCATCAAAATGAAGTGTTTCTTTCCTTAAATGCAAATGCTAATGCTTGAAATGATTGGAGAGGATAGGATAGGATGTTTTGAGATGTGATATAGACCAAGGGCATAAAAGGGTTCAAATTAAGATAAACAACAAATGTATAATGATAAATATTCAATAGATAGAACAAATATGTGAATTGGGGGAGTATATGAAAATGTATGCATCTATAAATAACGTAAAAAATAAGTACATAAATTATGTATGAACAAATAAATAAATAATATAGAAAAGAGACCTCACTTTACATAAGATTATACTAATTATCAAATCTGAAAATAAAATGACAGAATATGCAATTTTCACCATTAAACAAATAAATAGAAGGATGTTTTAATTAAAAAAAACGGTTGGAAATTTTTTTGTTTTTATTTTTATAAAATATTGGGTAAACATTTATATGTTACATGCTTTGCCCGCTTTTAACTCATGCACGTTTCCTCCGCAGAAAGAAGCAGCACATGAATTAGACGTTCGAGAGCATTTTGACGGGCTTAATGATGAATTTGACGGTGTTGGGGCGTCGTCAAATTCACATTCTTCATCGAATTCGTGCTCTGGAGAGTGCTTTATCGTCCTCTACAGATGATCGAAGTGACGTTCGTTCAGTCCACGATGACGGAGAGCATGAAAACATTGAGCAGCGTCTGGGTAAACTGCTCGGAGCAGGCGGAGTGACCACATTCCAGTTTAAAAGAGTTCCACACGATTATTATGACAGGCCTCTCGAAGTCAGACGAGATTTACTCGCAGCGCATTCCATTCATCATCTTTGCAAGAGCATGGTCATGGTAGTTACTAATCTTGTCCTTTATATTTTATCATCTTTTAAAGCTTCTCTTGCCCTAAATTTTGACAATTCTAGAGCCTTAACTTCTGGATTGACCCTACTTCTGGATTATATATAAGACAAGTTCCAAAAATATGTCTTATTCATTTATTTTAATATTGTAAAATGCCCTTTCAGTTACACATATCACGTCACACACGTTGAGTTTCGGAGTGATGTATTTAACTAATTTCAGCACTGTATCATGTTTCTTGGGATTTGAACTTGGCTCCTATTATGCCAGTTCTGATGCTTTTATCACTTGGGTTCTTTCCATTTGACCACTAAGATCAATCTGCTAATACGTATAAAACTATGCATTTCATTTTATTGAAATGTTAATGTTTTTAGGGGTGGAACTTAGCCCACATGCTGTACATTTTTCTTGAACCTGGCGCAGAGGAGTAACATGTATTCAACAGCAAAAGCAAATAGAGTTACAGGGGATTCGCTCTTGCCAATTCACAAAAATAAGATGAAATCATTCTGTGAATGGCTTGGTAAGCCTATATAGCCCAGAGAATAAACTTATCTGGTCATGGTAGCCAATTGGTCCAAAAAAAATGCAAATTCAAAACAAAGTTAAAGTTTTCAGTGAAAGAGAGCTGGTTCCAAACAGTGATAGTTCCAACATAAAATAAACAGAGTAATACAGTAGCCATTGAGGGTATACCCTTTCACCTTCAGAGACTGCAAGAGAATAACTAAAAAATCAGTAAACAGAAATTCAATGTTGCCCGAGGCTGTCCTGTCCAGAGAGATGATGCTCTCATCACTAAGGGTCCAAGCTGATGAGGGGCCACTCTCCAATGCCAGAAGGGAACTATGTTCAGGCTGCTTGAATCTTGTCCTTCATGAAAGGGTTAATGATTTACTTGAGATGTAGGTTGTAAGTAGTTCTCTACTCTGATGTCCATGTTTGTTGATCTCATCAAAACACTGGTAAGTCTGTATCACTCTAGTTACAATATCTTTGACTTCTGCAAAGATTTGCTCCGCTGAAAGGGAGAATGAGTCTCAGTGTGTAGTGGGCATAGTAGTTTGTTTGAAGGTTTGGGAGTGCTCTTAATTGGCCTTGAATATTTATAACCACGACTTTTAGCATTTTGATGTCCGGTGTAATCTCCTATAATTCTTGGGAATGGGTGCAGGGATTGTATTTCTTGTTGGGAGAAGTGAAGGTCAAGTCAAAGGCAGGTTTGGGCTTGAAAAGGTTAGGAGTAATGTGGTCCTTGATCGTGGCGTTATCATCGACTATATGTGTAATCTCATTTTTGATGGAAGATTTTACATCTAGCCAGTTCACTGTAAGGGTGCTGACTGTTTAGCCCTGATTAAATTTTGTGATGGTGACTGCATTGCTGTAAATTGACCTTCTGGAATGAGTGTTTGCTGGGTCATGTGGGATGGGGACAGAGATAGAGGGAGTAGATATAGTCACCTCATTGGATGGGTTCATAGCAAGGCCAAGCTCCTTTATGTTTCTCATAATTCTTTTGCTAGTGGGAGAGTGTGTGTTAATACAGTTAACCAGCCACATGGTGTGAGGATAGGTAAAGTTTAGGGTTATGGATGTGCTTTTGCTTTGGAGAATGAAGGAGAGGCAATTTGCTTGTCTTTAGCACTATATATGAACAACTTGGTGACAACCAAGAAAAGACAGGTAACGTAAAGGGGAAATAGTGCAATTGCAGAGAAGTTTGAAAGATACAGAAAGAAAGGGAGGCACCACACCCTTGAAAAATCTTGTGGGAGGTGTTGCACAAATCTGGAGTGTTGAAGGGGCTGATAAAGCTGATCATCATCTGTCTTGACCGAGGCTGAAAGATAAAACATCTAGAGAATTGGAAACTATAGCAGAACATAATAAAGATGACATAAGGATTGAAAATAAAATTGACAAGGGATTTGCCTAGTCAAGCAAAGGGAGATAGGCATTGAATTCTTGAGACTCCTTGTGTGATACATGATGTCACATTTGTGTTGATGGTTTGGGGAGCATCGAGGATTCATTAAAATCATTGATGTTGACACGATCATGGAGGGAATGAAGGGTGGCAAAAGAAAAAACATTTTAGGTTTCCTAGTGATAGGTTGTGCACACGGGGAATGGAAAAGGAAAAACATGTAGGCATGAAAAGAAATGGATTTGAGGATAGTGTTGATAAGATGGTGACTTAAAAGGTCAAGAATGACCTTTGGAGGGTATGGGTGCCAATCAGTTTGATCAGTCCTTATTAATGATGGATATAAGGCTTACTCTGATCCTAACATAGGGAAGGTCAACTTCTTTTGCAACCCAATCCTCCACATTTTGTAAGTGAGAAGCATGTTTGGCAAGGGCTTCATTTACAGGGTTGACCTCTCTTTTCATGAGTTAGAAGATGCATTGATAGAAACCACTTGCAAGATGCGAGGTGTTTGCAGTGATTTAGCACAATTTATAGTCACACAATATAACTCTTTTGAGCATAGTGATCAAGATTTGGGAATCCGATCTAGTGATAAGTTTGTCCATTTTGTGTTGTTTTGCCAAAATTAATCCTTTTCCAATCACCAAGACCTCCACAATGTTGTTGGTGGTGAGGCTTGAATTCTAGGAAAATCTAAATCCAAGCTTATCACAATTGTCTTAGGAGAGACCCCTTGCTCCTGCATTGCTTGAGTCTCCTCTCAAGGCCTCATCGGTATTAATTTTGACCTAAGTTGGTTTAGATGACTTACACTTATATTTCATTGCTGGTTCCTTTGTAGCAACCACTTGATTGGGCAATGTGTTTGTAATAATGCTATCTATATAAGGAGCTCTAGTTTTTTTCTCAATACATTGTTCATCTTGATGATGGATCACAAAGTATGTGCATAAATGCTAGTTTCTTCAAAAAACCTTTGTTTGAGAGACTTGTTTTCATCAATTATGGACTATGGAATCTTGAAATCTGTAACAAATTGATTGTCTTCACCTAGCATGTAAATAACTAGACAATCAATATTGAGAAATACAAGCCACAATATAGCAATACATTTTCTAGTTAGGTTTAAACTTTATCCTTCTCAAACCTAGTGTAGAGTTGAAAAGTGCATACTTCACACTTTCCCTACATGTTTTGCACCCGTATTGGTGGTCACCCACCCTAGGTGTGATTAGGCACCATTTCAACCATTTTTGAGCGTCAAACCCATATGCCAGACTATCCAATCAGGACCCCATTTGCTGTCAAGGCCTCATTCCTGCTTGTTACCACTGTTGTCTCCTGTTGGACACTAGCGCAATTGCACTAGTGTTTCCCACCAATTTGAATGATTTTCTCTTGCCAACGGTCATAGAAAACCCTAAATTTGCATTACTGTGTTTCTTAATGTTCCATTCATACTGTGTAATGTCCCCTTTGCATTAATTCATCTTGTAGCATCTCATAAGTCCATTCCTTTATTTTTCCTGATGGGCTGGACAGAAATTCTCTTTAAGGGGGGGGGGGTGTTTACAATTTGATAAAATTGGCAATAACAAATAAATAATATTTAATGCCATTTTCTATTTAATAATTAATTTGAAATGTCTTTAGTTTCTGACAGTGCGGTATGGGTGTTCCAAATTGACTTTTCAAAGAGGGCAGTTATGCTATCAAAGTGGGGGTGCTAAGTTATGGTAGTATTTTGAATTGAATAACATTTTCTATTCTAGGAATACAGTTAGTTAGTTTATGTGAGTGCTGGGATGCGGGCCCTACTTGGTGCTATAAAATGAGGTGTTTGGCTATTAGAAGTCTCTCCCTTTTTGCTGTTATACTTCTGCATTAGTGTTTTGTAGTCGATTTGAGGATGAAATCCCTTGAATCTTGAACCTAGATGAGGAAACCCCTTTGGCTCCCTTCAGCAGTCTCATCTAGGGGCTGTGACTGTCCTAAATATATCCTCTTTCTTCATTTTTGGCTAGTGTTTGGTAGTCTGTCATAGCTGTATACAGTCTATAAACAATCAATTTGGAGAATTGTTTTCAGATCGTTGCATGTGTTGCAGGTTTGGTATGGTAATATGCTGTTATCTTTTTGTGTAATCCAGTTTTATGACACCAATGAAATACAGTATTTCAGTGTGGTGTGTTGTTTATAAATTCGGGTGTAGTAAGTTAGTTATACAATTTTTGTAGAGGTTATCACCGTGGTATTAGAGCAAACATCTTGCTAGCTTTTGGGTATGACAAAAAATGAAAGACTACAAGCAGACTTGTTTCAAGACACTATGATAGGAATTTGGATGGGGCAAGAATGATGACTGAGTTGCTGACATGGTTGCTGCAGATCTAGAGAAATATGCACACCACTGTCCCTTTGTGAAATCCAGGTTATCCTAGAACTTCACAAAATGGGGAAAACTCACGTGTGGATCATTGTCCAACAAGTTTTATTCCAAAACCCTCAAAACCTATGCTCTTACAGGAAGATAGAATGGAGCCAATAACTTATATGGAGTTGCTAGACAGATTATTTGGAGAATGTCAAGGAAAGACCAAGGATCTCAAGGTGGCTGTACCATTTGACAGTTCTTTGGAGTTAGCAGGAAAAGGTGGAAAAAGAAGATGTCAAGGAAATAATCAAGGCAACAGTAGACAGAAAATTGAAGCCTAAATTAAACAAATCAACTACACCCACATTTGTTGGCACAAGTAAGTTCTGTGCAGCTATCAAGGAAAGACCAAGGATCTAAAGGCAGCTATACCATTTGATAGGTATTTGGTGTTCGAGGGAAAAGGTGGGAAAAGAAGATGTCAATGAAATAATCAAGGTGACAGTAGATAGGAATTCAAGCATAAAATAAACAAATCAACTGACACTCACATTTGATGGCGTGAATAAGATCTCTACGAGGGCTTGCTTGTAGAAACTCCAAACATATTTTGCACTCAGCCCCATGATGGAAGAAGATTCAATTCAGTTTGCTGCCTTGCACTTGGAAGGTGTAGCCTATGAGGGGTGGCATCATGGCCTCATCACACAAGAGCATGGCCTTGTGTAGACCTTTGAAGATTTCAGCCAGAGGTTCTTGGACAGATTTGAGCGAAAGGTTGAGGAAAACCATTTTAGAGACCTGGCAAGAATAAAACAACAAACTTTAGTGGATGTGTATATAGCAGGGTTCCAAAGAGTTGTAGTCATGTTAGTAGATATTTTAGAGGAGAGGATCATTTTTCTCTTTATTGAGGGCTTATTTGAGCCTTTTAGGGGCCTAATTAAGGCCTTTTCACCACCCTCATTGTAGGAAGCTATCAAGAATGCTTTGACACTTGAGCCATTTGTGTTAAGGAATATATTTACATCACAATTAAAACTACCTACTATTGGATTCTAGAAGGGAAAATTTCAAAGATGTGGATTAAGCTCATAGCCACACAAGACTACACGACAACCCTTTACAATGAAGAAGAGACATTACTAGAAGTGAACTTAGGAGAAAGAAATTATGTTTCACTTGTAGAGAGCCATGGAACTTGGCCATAGATGCCTTGGCAAGGGCCAAGTCATCACACAGCAGTGGTGTTTGATGAAGCGAATGAGCCTGAAGAATTGGAGCCATAGCTAGCCATGAAGGAGCAAACCATAGAAGATTGCAACTCCATGGAAGATAGTAGCAATTCTTGTTGCTCTTTCAGGAGCACCATGTTGTGCAATAGATTATTGTGTTGATAAATAGTGGAGCTACCCACGATTTCATTGATGAGAGCTTGGTGACTTAGAGGGGATTGAAAGTGAAATATATTTTTAGGGTTTAATGTCATTGTTGTAGATGGATTCACAGTCCCCTACACAAAGATCATGACAAGTCAAACTAACCCTTGGTGACTATGAGGTATGTTATGATTTTGAAGTTGTGAGGTTAGGGGAAACAAATATGGTTCTAGGAGTTCAACGGTTGCATTCTCTTGGGAGATTCTCTTAGAACTACCAATCCATGGAGTTGAAGTTTAATTCTCAACGAAAAGATGTGACTCTTCGAGTTATGCTTGAGGGGTTGCCACAAGTGATAATAGCTAGAGGTTTGGAAAGAACATTCTACAAGGGAAAAGTTGTATGGAAAACAAGTTACTTGGTAATGGAGGGCATGTACACTATTTCATCTTTAGGTAAGTATCATAGTTATCATGTTGATATTCAAACTCTTTTGGATAAGCATAGTATGGTGTTTAGCAATATGCTTCTAGGATTGCCACTAGATAGAGGACTCCAACATATCATGGAGTTGGAACTAGGCTCTAAGCTTGTATTATCACTTTGGTAAGATCCACACATATGATAATTACAATTTTGTAATGTAGAATAAAGATCACACATATCACAAGAGATGTTCCTGGGGAAAGATGCCTAAATATCAAATATATATAGAAATAGAAAAAACACTATACAATACTCCTTATACAATATACAATATCATACTCATCACCTATGTCACAAGGTTTGTGTTCGTGTTAAAGTTTGACAAGGATCAAATTCAGATTAAATTTGGCAACTATAAAGTTTAAAATTTTTTTGGGATTAAATTTGCCTAATATAAATTTTATAAATATATATATATATTGCTTGGTAAATTTGGTCTAAGGGGGCCATACATATTAAAGTTTTGAAAATATACAATTTTAAGGCTACTCCATAAATGGAGGGCCGTCATACAAAACTAGGGGGAAAGAAATCCAAAACCACCTTGTTGATATACATCAATAAGCTTAAATATAGAGTAATGAAAACCACCACATACACATTTCCTTGCTAAACCTTAAATTTTGGACAATTATTTTTGTCATAAGAGGTGTCATTGATAGAAAATCTGAGTCAATCCCTAAGGACGATGCAACACCCATAGCAAACTTTAGAAAGGCTAAACCCCATTTAGCCTAGTGTTTTCAATGAGCTTCACTGTGACCCACAACACAAAATGTCATGCCTTCGCCATTTGCAGAACACAACAAGCTTCAAAATGACAATAAATAAATAAAATAAATGACGTTTTCTCTAGGGGTCCGATTCAACCACCGATCGCTTATATTAAAACAAGTATAGAATGGCGATTTGCTAAAGACCGATCAAAATTAATTAGAGGGGTGCAACGATTAAGGAAGGGATAATATTAATAAATTAATTATCCCTTAAGCGCTTCCCCAAAAGTCACAATTAATTAGAAGACATGCCTTTTGATATGAAGCGATGTGACCTTCAACCAACGCGGGCATAAAAGAAAGGACATTTCAAAGGCAAGGCATTCGATCAATCAAGAGGCATTATTCTCTTGGACATTAAGGCAAAAAACACCCTCCAGAGTACATTCGCAGCCCAGGTATAAAGGATTAGATCTGGGCATCGTTAACAGTTGAAGCATACATCATCGCAGCAGGTTCAAATCAGAACAATAAAATAATCCATCCTTGTGGTATGCCAATAGAGTTGTCTATGCTATTTAATAAACAAATGTAGATATAAACAGATATATAAAACACTGATATAATGTGTGCCAATGTAGCCTATATTGCTGATGTTATGAATAGTGATATTACTCTGGTTTAGCAACAATTGGTCATGAAGGGATAAGGCAGGACTGCAAAGGGAGAACTGTGAGAAGGACACCCTATTATGCAAAAGGGAGAACTGTGAGAAGGACACCCTATTGCAGCCTCCCAACTATCCCCGCTTGAATCAATTGTTGAAGTAAATAAAGAAAGGTCTTCAATCATAAGAGGAGAGGTTGGCATGATGGAGGAGAACTGTGTAAAGCCCTTACTGGGTACACCACCTCATGATGATGGTTGAGGACCATCAGTTAAGGATCACATGAGGCCACAGAGGATAAGGTCCTGCTGTTGGGCCGAGGGGAGGATATTTGGGGCACCTTATCATGTCCTCCTCATTATGGTTGAGCCCATGTAGTCGTTGGGACTTGTTGCATTGATATGTATAATCTTTCTTAGACTTAGAACTAAATGTATTTCATGGATTATGTCTGTCATATTCATCTAACATGGTTGCGGGTTTCCATAACCAGACTTACATCATCTCAATTTTAAGTAGGAATTATATCTTTAACTACAATCTGCTATTGGTTTCATTTGGAATTGTGATTTCAGGGCAAAATATAAGGTGATCCCAAAAGGGGACATTACACAGAAGACAAAGCGAACCCACTGAGCCAAGGGACCAATGCAAAGTGAAGGCCACAAGCAACTATCATGTGGAAAACTAGCACGCGGAACTGCAACATCTTGCACCTTGTGAAGACCCACATGCCATTAGGGTTTAATCAAAGCCATTGCAGCCACCCTGACTAATGCCTTTAACCCACTGGCTTCAACAAAATGACAATGAACATGGAGGAAATGTCAATATTGACACTATATTTATGCATCGAGTAGAGAAACAATTCATCCAAAACCATCCTAATTGCATGGACCATAACCTTAGCATTCAGTTTAAAGATAGTTTTTAGGTGAATCTCCAATACTTCACCAGGGAAGGAAATTTGTCTTTTCTTGGTGATAGTGTAATAGAAGATTCCATATTTTTCTGTAGTGAAAGCCATTGAAAATAAAAGCAAACTTGAGTCTTAAAACCACATAACTCCACTTTGGCCCATAATAATCCCTCTATCATATTCACCTCCTGAAAAGACCATTCTCTTCATAGAAAATCTTGTTGCTAGTTGAAATCGCTGCCATCTTGTATGAACAAAGGTTGTGGAAAGATCGGTATATTATTGCAAAAATTGGGCATCTGGCTTGCTCATAAATTAATGTCCTCGCCATAGATAAAACTTGTGTCTACATTCAAAGCGAAGTTGGCAAGGGAGTCCGCATGGAGGTTGGCCCCCCTATAAATATGGCATACGCTAACGTCTTCCAACACGTCAAGCAAGGGCCATGCCTATTTTAATATGTTGTTAATCTTCCAATTTTGGGCCCCTTTTCTCCTTAGGGAATTAACAATAACCAAATTGCACTTTTTTAATGCCAAATTTAAGACATGTTTTTAGACCCAGAATAAGAGCTTGTGCCTTGGCCTCATTGTTAGTTCCAAATCCCAAGCCCTTGGACATAGTGCCAACAAGGAAACCCTCATGATATCTAATGGTACAACCAACACTTGAATTGTTAGGATTGCCCCTATTAGTGCCATCAAAGTTAAGCTTACACCAGCCCCTGGGAGGAGGCAACCAACGACATCCTTGCCTAGGATTTGACTGTGGATGATCTTGTCTAGCCTCATGAATGGGGGATAATGAATTTAATATTAATAATATATTGGTATTATTATATTATAATTATAAGTCTAAATTAATTTTTAAATATTTTAAAACTATAAATTTTAATATAATAATATTTGAAAATGTTCATTATTAAAATGAATGTATTAAATTTTGAAAAAAGATGAAATAAATAAACACAATAAACACCTAAACAAAATCAAAGCAAACTCATAAGAGTTTGTAACATGCTTCAAAAACTACGACATTGCACTTGTTGGAATTGAAATTGATGGCCCATAGATCACAAGCTAACAAGGATGCTAGAAAATACAATGATCACCTCACCCTCCTTTGAAGTTATTCTAGAATATGGCAACTACAATCTATAGTGCCTCTTGATCTCTCTATCATTGGTTTGATCCTTCTTTTGCACTAGGGGTCCTCAACTCCTTTGCTGTTTTAACACTTGCTCCAGGACACCAAAGAAGAAAAAAACAAAGAAATAAGAGGATGCAAAGGAATGCGTGGCTCGCTTCCATCTCTCACAGTTGCATATTGCAAGCATCTCCACTCTCACAATCACTACTACTTGTGGACGACAATTTTGGATTTATATTGCTATGTAAAATCAATAGGGCCAACTCCCTAGTTGCTCATTCATCATTAATTTGACATCAACAGTCGCTTCCTACATCCCACAATGCAATTCAATGCTTTTAAAAATACATTTTAATAAGCCATAGCCTTTTTCTATACGCTTTTTGGGGCCAATTCTAACAATTTTGCAAAGTTTTTAAAAAGTTCACCGAATTTCAAACTTCAAGGATTAAATTTGGTGAACCTTGTGACATAGCTTATCACATATCCCTCCAATAATATACACCTTCTTGATATAGGCCTCCTCCTAATAACATAATGGGGTGGTAAACCACTAAACCCATGCAAGCATCCTAATTACCTAATATAATTCATGACCCAATATAACAAAGGGATGTGTGCCACATGTCAACATCTCCATCCACTTATACACATTATAATATCATATTGGAGGTACATAACATGCCATCCTTCCTTGATCTGTTTCGTCCCTAAGACATGAGAAGCCAAATAGTAAGACTATTGCAAGGCATTACAAATACGGGACCATGTCCTATCATACAACCATCCACAAGTGATTTTTGTAGTGGTTTTAGGTTGATGGTACCTAGATCTCATTCTTGATCCACACTTTGTTGCACCCATCTAATTCCGTTCTTCAACATGGTACATCCTCCTTTTCTACCATGAATAGCCATTACTTTTATGATGCCATGGATTGTTGTAATTGCTCCTTTTAGTCCATGTAGATCCATATTGATTGGCTTGTTTATTCCACGTAGCATCATTCCTCTATGATTCTTGCCTCTCACAATGATGCGAATGCCCATATATTGCACCCTTTGCTATCTTTGGAAACTTATTTAATATTTTGCACTTTTTTGCCACTTGTTTGGTTGGCTTATGGTGGGAAATAATCTTATCCTCTTTTTTCTTTACATCTTGCTCCCCTTGTTTGTCCTCTAATTCTTTAGTGCCATCTTTAGTAGCTTCTTGAACTTGCTCTACCTTGACTTTGCTTTGGTCTCCATTATGTGTTATATCTTGTAATGTAACTTTTTCCCTCCTTACCCCAAAGTTTCATGAACTTCATTTACACATGAATGTTTAGTGTTCCAATGATTCTAACCAAGGATAACCAAGAAAAATATCCAATCTATCCATATCCAAAGCATAAAAATTTGAATGCAAAACATATTTATCCACAGAGAGCTTTAAATCTTAAGAAATTTGAATATCCTTATGCATTATTTGACTGTCCTTGATGTGCTTTTCTTGTACCTATACTTTCTTGGCTAATTCCATGTTGATGAAGTTATACTTGTTGCTTGGGTTTACAAAGACAATAACCTTTTGCTTTTGAATAACTCCATGAAATGGAAAAATGAATCTTCTTTCCATGGAGCTAAAATGCATGTAATTTTTTCTTTCATCTTCTCTTCATCATCATCTTCTTCTCCTTCTATTATTTCTTTTAGTGCCCATCTATTTAAGAAAGCTTTTTCCAATTCATCCAAAGAAGAAATATTTTTATGGAATGGCACATAGTATTGGTTTGCCTCACCTTTTAAGAGCATACAAAAATATACATTTCATATTATTTGTTGACTATAAGCTCTTTTGTATTGGGGTCACCATTCTAATGCATCTTCGCTTCCATCAAACCTAGGACACCCATTGAAACTACGGTTATAAGAAAAAAATCTTTCAATGGAACACCTTTCTACACATATTGTTGATCCAACTTTGATCATATTGTTTCATAGTTTGTTGGCCTCTAAATAAAAAATACAAATAAAGACCCCTAATGAATTTTGATGAGTTTTCCAAAAATGTAAAAAAATACGAACAATTCTCTAATTTGAGAGAGAAATTTTGAACAAACAGAAAATTGCAAAAACTCACTCAATATTGATGATGAAAAGCTGAATTCTTAGATTCCTTATCTAATCCTCTAACTTCAGTAAAAAAATTGTACAAAAATTTGCAGCCATTTGGAAGATATAGGCAAATCTTCAAAATTTAGGGTTTCAACTTAAAATTGCAATAACTCAGCTGAATTTTGGGTTGTAGCTTCCTTATTTGATCATCCAACTCCAATAAAAAATTTATAGAAAAATTTGCAGCCGTTTGGTAGATACAAGTGAATCCTCAAAAAATAGGGTTTTGTCCTCACCTTTGCCCAAATCATAGCTCTAACACCACTTGGTAAGGAAATGGAACATGACGTGATCATCATCCTTGAAGATGTGCTTCTAGAGTAGGATCATGCAAGATATATTTAGGAGGAAAAGGAGTATCTATGATTAATATGGTTGAGTTTCAATGAGATGGAAGACTATCTAGAAACGATTAACTCTCACTAGTGTTTTCTTTGCATGCAACTCAAAGTCTTCTTGAGCCTTTCTTTGCAATAGATCTTTCACGTTGTTTTGCAAGTTTACATGTTGCCACGACCAGATTCTCAGCTTATAGGGAGAGGTTGCTACTTTTTCCAACCTATAAATGGTTGTGTAACCCATTTTGTTTCCTTTTGTTGTTGCTTGTAAAAGAACATTTTTGTTTTCCATGTTATGTTTCCTAATTTGTGATGTGGTGTGTTTTTGTTATCATTTAGTAGTTTAGTTTGATCTTATTCTAGCCCAACTCTATACAATAAAACATTGGTCTACTATAAAACTAGATATTTTAAGATTCTCCATGCCACAAGTATCTACTGTGGTCCCCACATTGAGCGAATAGTTGCACCCATATCAATTTTTCTTATTTGCAAGAAGTTTCTAAACCAAAACCTTGTCATTCTGTCAAATGGACTAGAGCCAATTTTCATACATTATCTTGTTTGTTCATGTTGTTTTGTTGTTTTTCTTTGTATCTTTGTAGATGAACAATAGAGTTTTCAAATGCATTTGGGATGGCGAAATATATAGTTCAAACGGAAAAGAAATTGCTGAAATTTGCTAAGATAGGGAAAGATGGCAGTTACATTTGCATGCGCTAGTATGAAGAATTTACAGAGTTCAAGAAATTGTAGCCATATTTGTGTGAGAGGTTGCTGAAATTTGCTAAGACATGGAAAGATCCTCACCCAATTACATTGGCACACACTAGTCTGATGAATTTACATGGAGTTTAAGAAATTGTAGCTGTATTTGTGTGAGCACCCATTGTTGAAAGGAGCATATTGTTCAAGTTTCAAAAGTTGAAAAGAGGGGGAGAAGCTCACCAAACATGGGATTTGAAAAATTTTCAAGTTAAAATCTGTACAACATTACACATAGGTGTGTCTATGGGGAAGAACAAGAAGTTTTTGAATTGGAAATTCTGTCGTGCCATAGTGTATATATATAAGTCAATTTTTGAAGCTGGAAAAATTGTATGCCCTTTCTGAGGTGTGCACTACGCTGAAGAGGCCATCACTGGGGAGAAGTCATCAAGAATGTGTATATAGGTATGCCTTTCTATGAATGTACAGATTTAAAAAATTAGAAATAGCATGGATTCTGTGTGAGCTCTATCTTTCTCATTTTGATCTTCATTGTTTGGGAGCAGCAGTGGATCTAGTTTGAGGATTTTTGTTATATCAAAATGACTTTCATCATGTCAGCAGCAGTCTTCAGAAGAGGGTTTTGTGGTTGATTTTTAGACATTGACGTTAAATATACAGCTGTGCCTTCTCTTGAAATTTGCCTACAACTTAGCTAGATTTTTATTGTTTTCCAGCAGGGCATATGATATCAGATTCTTCTGTAGCACATCTGTATTCATTATTGAATGAGCTTCCTTTGACTTCTAGTCGCCCAGGCATTCATTGATTGACAGTAGTAAGCTGATATAGTTTCAGTGACTAAAGTCAATGTTTTCTTTAAAAATTTTGCCACCTCAATCAGTTAACATTATTAATTCTTGACAGATATGACTGAGTTTTGGTAGACTTTCATGTTTGCTGAAAACAGTTTTGGCATGTCAGTCATTTGAGAACAGTTTTAATATCAAGTTTCATTCATTTTCAACCAATGCTCAGTGAATGTTAGGTTAATTCTTGGCAAGGTGTCTACCTTTAAGCAAAATTCATCAAATACATAGGCAGAGCTATCGGAGTTTTTGAGTAGTGTGTAGAGGTGCATACATATCTATAGAGGATTTTTGTTTGATAAATGATCAATCAATAGCATCAGCCATAATTGTGCATACAAAAGACAATTTGATCACTTCATGTATAAATGAAAATATATTCATATGCTTTAGAGTATTAGAGCACTCAGACAAGCATAGTCCAATTAGGGTTGGATTGTAAGATGAGTAGAACAAAAGGTAATCAGATTCAAAGCATCAGATTGTCAAAGTTTTCTGAGCTTCTTCAGAGGTTTTGCCAAGTATAGAGAAGAAAAGTTTGATCAGAATTGCCTCCAGGGCCCCACCTAAATAAGCTATTTTTAGTCATCATTATTTTTGAGGAGATGAGCAAATCCTGGAAAATCTATTTTCAACTATTTATATATTAGCAATTATTAGATGATCTAGAATTTCTAGTGTTACTGTAATCTTTACTAGCAGTTTAAGTACAGATTGGCTGAGTTTAGATTAAGTATTAGTGGGTTAAATTTTGTAATAAAGCTTGCATTGCATGCAATCAGGCTATTCTTAGCACAAGAGTTAATTAGCAACACATTGTAAAACCTTATAAATAAGTGCTTTTGGCACCTATTTTAAGGATCGAGAATTCAGTGTTATTCAATAGAATTTAATTGTCTACTTTGCTGCTCTGTTGTTGTTGAAGTATTTTGTGTCTGATATGCTTTTATGAGTTGAATATTGCTTGGCATTTACTGAAAGCTTTATATTGTAGTAGGTGTCAAGCTAGTCCTATGTTTTTTTATGAGTTGAATATTGCTTGGCATTTGTGAAAGTTTTATGAGTTCAATGTTTGGTGGCTTCTTTTCAAACTTTAAATGGACGTTAACTAGCTGCTTTTTATAGGTAAACACACAAGCTGATAAAAGTATTAAGGATTGTAGTGACCGCAACAACTCAAAGTATTATGTCATTGTTATACAGGTATTGTTTATGTTTTTCTGCATTTGAGTATTATATATAAAGTCATGCTTAATTTTTTATAACATACAGAGCCATGTTATATCCTTTTCATTTTTCAGTACTCTGCTCGTTTGAATGCTGATAAAGTAAGGAATTTTGTATATTCTCTCAACAATGGGAAGATTCCGAAGAAGAGATTAAATAGTAAGTACTTTCAGATTCTTTACCAGTGGTATTTATTTGCACAATTCCCAAAGAAGAGATTATACAATAACAGAATCAGTATTTGCTATTGGTAGTGTTATTGGTAATATTTGTTATTAATTACCTCAGGCTTTGGCAAAGTTTCGGATTACTGTTGGATGGGTCAAAGGATTAAAACTCAAAAAGTTAAAAAGTTGAACAATATAAGTTAAATGAAAAACAATCCCCTTGTGAGCTTTCTACAAGGGGGGTCCCATACATCAAATTGGTGTCTTACTCGGTGGTGACTTAAATAACATGAGTTCACATGCATTTGTGTCAATTGAGTATTTGTGAAATTCTTGCATTACCTATAAATGAATAACTTAATTTTTAAGGAAAATCATGCGTAATCAAGTACAGCAAGTGTGCTGTCACATAAATTTTAAGAAACAGACCCTGCAACTTTTAAATCCAAAAAAAACCAACAAACTCTAACACTAAAGCTAAAAGGTGGGGCCCACCAAGCTCCCCCACCTTGAAAACTTGTAAAAACTCTTTAATTTTTTGACTACATGATCCCTCCAATGGTAAGCAACATATGCCTTTACCAGTCAATCCATATACAGTATGTAGCTCTCACGTGACTCCACTTTGTCATTGTTACAACCCTGATCAAACTTTTCACTTTGAAAAGATATTAATTGCATGTTCAAAGTTCAAATTCCTAGAGAAAAGCTTGAATCTGGAGATGTGTTGGAAGATATGAATTAGACATAACAGGAGCTAATGACATCATCATAACTCATTCACAAAATCATTAGGAATTTTGAAGCATCATCACATCTAAAATGAAATTTCTTATTTTTTAATTTAAAAATGCCATTTTCTCCTTGGTTGACCTAGAATTTAGGACAGCATATCTTATACCAATAATGTTGATTGGGACAAGTAGTACCAGTAATGTGGAGTGGGATGAGTAGCCTCATGAAATGACATTTACAAACTATAAATGAGTAGCCTCAAGGGAAAGCCTTATTGTGAGATAATAGAAAATTTAACAACCAGTTTGCTTTATCTTCCCAAAAAGTATTCAAGTCTTAGGTTCATAAGATATTGGAAACCACATGTTAAGAGTCTGTAAATTTAAATGGGTCATCCTTAGTACAAGCCATATCCCTAGCCCTTAATGGAGGACTATAAGTAACCTTAAAAGCTCACCCCAACAAGGAAAATACTCACTATAAAAACAAAATAGTGAAAATAAAATAGAAACCAATTAAACTAGGATATGAGGCACATGCTTTTGTTAGAATATTAATATTATATATTTCTTTTATTTAATGGTCAATTATCTACTGTAGAAACAGTAGTCAGTAGGTAGATAGTAGATAGATATAATTAATATCTACAGTTACTTGTATTTTCTATATTATGTAACCTCTTTTTCAGTTTAATAAAGAATGCTTTTACCATTTTCATGGTATCAGAGCCGACTAGGGTTTCTGGGCGCCTTTGTTTTAAAAGAAATTTCGTGAGCCTTCTTTTGGCTATAATTCGAAAATTTTAGTGTGCCTGTGGGTTCTTGTCTAAGGTTTTTCTGATTTAAAATCGTGTTTTCTAAATCGCGCGACCCTGTGAGAAGAAAAATTGTGATTTTTTGCCTCCAAAAACGCGTTTTAAACCCTTTGCTGGCGTTTTCATTTCTAGCGCAATTTCTAGATCTGGGTGCCATTTTTAGATTTTATTTTTTAGCTTGAATTTCTGATTCAAAGTCGCGTTTTTTTCCTGGGCGCGATTTTCTTTAACTTGGTCATTTTGTGGTCTCTATGCAGTCACGTGAGGTCTTCTTGGGCTTGTGTTTTTGCCTTGGCTGATCTGGTGGACATTTTTGTGTTCATTTGGCTGTTATTTTCAAAGATATTATATCTTTTTGTTCGAGTTTTCTCCAAGACGTGTTTTTCTGTTTTTCAATCCACGTTTTTGCTCTCAGATTGGACGCATTTTTGTCTTCCTCTTAGTCGCCTAGGGTTTTGACCTTAGTGTGCTGTGTCTTCAGAAATTTCGAGCTTGTTTTCTGCAATTTTTCTGGTCTTCAATGGTGGCCTAGGGTTTTTGCGACTCGACCTGGTTTTTGATCAGTCATTCCAACTCGATTTTTTTTTTTTGATCGCAGATTCTTGGTGGGTTTTTCGAGAGCTGAACTGGGTTGTCTTTAGTTTTTTCTGGTTACCTCGTTTTTTCGTGCCTCGAAATTTGTGCACGCGTGGGTGTTGCTGAAAATTTCTGGGTATTCAGAATTTTTTGTGTTTTCAGCATCCTTTTTTGGGTACTCTTCAAATCTTTTGGGTTTTATCTTTAAAGTGCCTCGAAATCCGTGCTAGGGTTTCGTCTTTGAATTGGTGTTATTTTTGTTTTCGTTTTGCCTTCACCAGTTAGACCTCAGTGTACGTGATGGCATCTTTGACAAATATAATGCTCGAAAGCAACCAGAAGTTCAACGGGAAGAATTACAACACCTGGAAGCAGCGCATGATTACGATCTTCGAATATTGTTGCCTCGATTAGATCGTTTTGGGGAACTCGCCTCGTCCCACTGTAGTCGGAAAGGACTAAGACAAATGGGATGAACGCAACCGTCTAGCAAAACTGCTCCGAAAATATGGGATCATTTGAAGGCCCTTCATGAAACCTTCGACAAGAGCAGAGCGTTCTTTCTCAAGAACATGCTCTTTTCCATCATGATGGATGGCAAAATGTCCTTATAGGAACATTTGACGAAGATTAAGGACATTCGTGATCAGTTAGAGGCGATTGGTCGAACAATGGAGGAAGAAGACATGGTTGTAAGAACCCGACTAGTTCTCTGCTTCTATACTATTTTACTACTGAATGCACTGTCTCAATTTGTTTTGGTGTTTTGAATAGATATATCGTTTTTTTGTGTTTTGCGGGTTTATTGACATAAAAAGCAAATAACATAAAACTGAAACTTATTACAATAATCTGAAATTTCTGAAACAACTGATCTACTGCTGCAATTAATCTTTATTTCTCGAGAGAATGGAAAATTACGTTATTTTCAAAATAAAAACAATGGCAACAACATGGAACCTGATTTTTTTATTTGATTTTTGCCTTGACTTCAACTGGAACTGAAGCATTTCACTATTCATGACAGCACTGTAGCATTTTACTGTTCACGCGTCACTATTCACGCATTACTATTCATGTGACACTATTCACACATTACTATTCATGCGTTACTGTTCATGTGACACTATTCATGTGACACTATTCACACGTTACTATTCACGGCCGTACTGTAGCAGCAGGTACAAACTTAAATAAGCAAAGGATTAATCTTTAAATATTCTGATCTGCAATGAAACCCCTATTAATCTCTGAATCTTCTTCACAACTGCTGAGGCACAAATCAGAGTCTCTATATGAAACTCTCTAGATACCAAATTCGCTGGATATTTCACCAGTTCAAATGGAGACTCACAGAAGAACTACATTCTTCAATGGCAATGGTTGAAACCCTTCTCAGAGCACAAAACCTGTTTTCAAAATGATAGCAATAACAATGGATGCCGAGAATGAGCTCTTAAGTCTCTTTTTATTCTTTCCTTAGGAGAGCTCAAACACCTTCCTGGCCAATGTGGGATAAAAGATTTATTCCCACATTAAATTATTCACTTAACGCACTTTATTATATTAAAGTGACTTTATTATTATAAAGTTATTTATAATAATATTAAAATATTAAATAAATCACTTAAGTCACTTAAATTTTAATATCTCTTGATTTACTTGTCTGATTGCTAAGCCGTCTGAGCCAGGAGTCGAGAGACTAAATCCACATGTGACTAAACTGAGATTCTAAAAATAGCAGGGTGCTCCCATGACTTACTAAAAATAGTAAATCTAGCCAAAAGATGTCCGATTGACCCTGAACGAAAGCCAAGCAAAGAAACTCCGCTAACCGAGGCTGAGCCATGCCTCACAAGACCTCCTAATCTCCTCATTAGCCTATGGAGGTCGCATAATAGGCTAACTCTACTTGCAAAGAGATGTCAACTAGAAGGGGACATGACAATGGTCGTCATTACTCTGAAGAGTCTCCTGTGTTAGTATGAGCATTTCATTAAGACGCTGAATATCACCTCCACCAATGTTGATCTCAAATTTGAAGATCTTTGCAACAATCTCTTGCAGCAGGATCGATGGCGACAACAGTTTGGAAGTAGTACCAGTTCCACCTCCACAGAGTAAGCGTTCTCTGCCAAATCTTCTGCTAAGAACAAAGGGAAGGCTCAATCTTCTTAGCCGAAAGGCTATGGTTCTTCTCAGGACAGCAAGAAGAAGAACGTTAAGTGCAATTTTTGCCATAAATATGGTCAAATGAAGGCTAATTGTCGAATTCGGATGGCTTCTGAACAAAAGAAGCAGGGAGGGTCTCAACAAAAGGCACATGTCGCGGAGCACACTGAGTAGAAAGAGTGCATTCTATGCTTTTATGGCCAAGAGAACATCAGATCCAGTACAATCTTCTGCTTGGTATATTGATTTAGGGGCTTCTCGGCATTTTACTCATCGTCGAGATTGGTTCACTAAATATGAACCATTCACTGATTCAGTGATCTTTGGAGGCGGCGAAGAGTACACAGTTGCTAGTAAGGGCAATGTTTAGATTCACTCTGGAGGAAGAAATTTACTCTTTCTTGATGTCTACTATGTTCCAGGCATGGAACATAATCTTCTCTCCATCAGCCAGATCATGAAGCATTCTCCCCAGTTGGATGTTATTTTCAGTTCGTCCACTTGCAACATTGTTGATAAGGAGACACGTACTACGTTTGCTATGGGACTTGAGGATTATGGTCTGTATAGACTTGTTGATTCCGGTGATTCTCAAGAGCACGCTTTGGCAGCCAAGAGTACTTCCATCAACAAACTTTGGCATCAACGTTATGGGCACTTGAATGTGCACTATCTCTCTCAATTGTCTCGGGAGGGTTTGGTTGCTGGTCTACCTGAGATCCAAACTCAAAATCATGGAGTTTGTGGAGCTTGTCAAGCTGGAAAGTAGCATCGAACATCGTTCTCGGATGGTGATTCTTGGCGAGCCTCCAAGGTACTTCAATTGGTTCACGCTGATGTATGTGGACTAATGAACACCCCATCTGTTACTGGGTCCAGGTACTTTTTATTATTTGTTGATGATTTCAGTCTCAAAATGTGGGTGTATTTTTTGAAAAATAAATCCGATGTGTTTAGTACATTTCAGTAGTATAAGGCCTTGGTTGAGAAAGAATCAGGTTCTCACATTGTTACTCTAAGGTTAGATAATGGGGAGGAGTTTTGTTCAACTGACTTCTCTACTTTTTGTGCTAAACACGACATCAAACGACAACTCACCACACCATATACCCCTTAGCAGAATGGTGTCGTTGAACGTAGGAATCGCACCATTACTGAAATGGCTTGTTCTATGATGGAGTACAAAAATGTCCCCAAGAAATACTGGGCTGAAGCAGTTTATACTGCAGGCTACCTCCTGAATTGGTCACCTACATAGGCCGTTAAGAAGATGACTCCAGAAGAAGCCTAGTCAAGACGTAAGCCTAAGGTGGGCCATCTGAAAGTCTTTGCTTCTACAGCTCATGTATGGATTCCAGAAGCCAAGCGTGCCAAGTTGGACTCCAAGAGCCAGAAACTTATGTTTACTGGTTACAGCGACAATCACAAGGCATACAGGTTGATTGATGTGGAGATGGATCGTCTCATATTCAGTCGTGATGTTGTGATTGATGAATCATGAGACTACTGGTCCATTTGTTCCTACTACCATCCCTAAGGATCAGCCTATGAAGGTTCCTGATGATGGTGTTCGTCTTCCTCTTGGTTCTCCTGATGGGAGGGCTTCAGAGCATTCTGACTCTGAAGATGAGGAGTCTACCGGTCATGATCTAGCACCACCTGATTTTCCTCAGGATACATCTCTAGATGACTCTGTTCCAGAAATTCCAGAGGATGCTGTTTCTCCTATTCTAGATGTTGGTACTTCTACTCGTCGGCCTAAGTGGTGGCTCAAGACTATCAGAGATCTTCATAATGACGAACTCATTGAGGGTAGATCAACTCGCAGAAAGAGCAAGCAACACAACACAGTCAATTTTGCTCTTATGGCCAACATACATAGCATCTATGAGCCTCAGACATATTCAGAGGCTAAAGGAATTCCTGAGTGGGAAAAGGCTATGGAGACCGAATACCATAGTCTTTTGAAGAATCACACTTGGGTTCTTTCTGATCTTCCTCCTGGGAAGAAACCTATCAGTTGCAAATGGGTTTATAAGGTCAAGTATCATGCAGATGGCACTTTGGATAAATACAAGGCCAAATTAGTTGCTTGGGGCTTCACATAGCGGGAGGGCATTGACTATGAGGAGACTTTTGCTCCTACTGCCAAGATGAGCACAATTCGTCGTCTTCTCGCTATTGCAGCCCAATTCGGATGGACAGTTCATCAGATGGATGTCAAGAGTGCCTTTCGCAACAGTGAGTGTAGGAAGAGGTCTACATGATGCAACCTCTTGGTTTCAAGGTTGCCGGAAAAGAACATCAGGTTTGTAGGCTTGTGAAAGCACTCTATGGCCTGAAACAGGCTCCTCGTGCATGGTACATCAAGATTGATCAATACTTGCTTGATCATGGTTTTCAGCGCAGTCCTTCTGATAATAATCTGTATGTCAAACACTCTGGTGATGATATTCTCTTTCTTGTTATTTATGTTGATGACTCGATCATTACTAGCAGCTCAACACATTTGATTGCCGCAATCAAACATGATTTGTGTCACGCTTTTGACATGACAGATTTGGGGCTTCTCCATTATTGTTTGGGTATTGAGGTTTGGCAGACCGCTGGCGATATCTTTATCTCTCAGTCTAAATACGCTCAGAGTCTGCTTGACAGATTTCGGATGCAGGATTGCAAACCTACCTCCACACCTATGGAGAAGGGGTTGAAGTTATCGGCCAACTCTGATTCACCTCCAGTTGATGAAACAACATTCAGGCAACTAGTGGGCAGTCTCATCTATCTCACTGCCACTAGACTTGACATCAGTTTTGCCGTGAGCTACATTTCTCTTTTCATGATAGCTCCAAAAGTTGATCATTGGCTTGCAGTGAAGCAAGTGCTGAGATATGTTAAGGGCACTTCAGATTATGGCATTCTGTATGGCAGATGCAAGGATCCAAAGCTGATTGGTTATACAGATTCAGATTGGGCAGGTTCAGTGGATGACATAAAATCTACTTCTGGGTATGTATTCAATTTGGGTACAGGTGCTGTAACATGGACCAGCAAGAAGCAACAGGCAGTGGCTCTTTCCTCGACTGAAGCAGAATATTGAGGAACAGTTAAGGCAACATGTGAGGCAGTTTGGCTTCGTAGGATGCTTTTTGACATGCACATGTCACAAGCAGGTCCTTCTCCCTTGTACATTGATAATCAAGGGGTGCCCAAACTGGCCAAAAATCCAGTCTTCCATGAACGTACCAAGCATTTCGAGCTTCATTGTCACTACATCTGCAAGTTGGTAGAAGACGGATCAGTTCAGCTGCAGTATGTTCCAACAGCGGATCAGACTGAAAATATTCTCACCAAGTCTTTCAACCCCGATAAGTTTGTCAAATTCAGGGGGCAACTTGGTGTTTTTGACAGATTGACCATTAAGGGAGGGTGTTAGAATATTAATATTATATTCTTCTTTTATTTAATGGTCAATTATCTACTGTAGTTTCTACAGTAGTCAGTAGGTAGATAGTAGATAGATATAATTAATATCTATAGTTACTTGTATTTTCTATATTATGTAACCTCTTTTTCAGTTTAATAAAGAATGCTTTTACCATTTTCAGCTTGACCAATTCACAACTTGCTGTTACAATTATAACAGGCATTGTGTCAGACAATGTTTACAGAATCCATGGTCTATAGAGCCATCATGTGATTTTCTTGACGGAGATGACAATGTTATGATGTTCTTTCTCCCAGACTTTTCTTTTTAGAGTCACAATGGCATTGTTTGTCAACTCAACACTCCAAGGGACATAACTACCGATAGTAGCTTGGCTGAAATAGAAAAGATCACCTCTGAAATCTTGCATAACTCAACATAAATCAAAACTCACAAAATATCTATATATCATGAATGCATTTAGAAAACAATGCAAATTTCAAAATATCAAATGGCACTATAAGGATCTTTGTTCTACTTGCAACGAGTCACCTTGCAACTTGCCAAATAGGATTCCATAGTAGACCGCAAGTAACCACAATCTTAGGTGGGTTACTACATCATGATGTCATGAGGATATACTAAGCCAAGCAGATGTTTGTGATCTGCCTTCACTTTGACATTCTAAGCAATAAGTGTAGATAGTTAGAACACATATTAGTTTATTTTAGTTATATTGTATGTTGGCAAGTGTAGTTAAGACTTGTTAGTTGGGTATAGTAGTTTTGGGTAGTTGTCGACAATGGGGAATTCCTTAGCGACCGTTGGCAAGTTTAAATACTTCTTTTGTAGTCAAGACAAGGGATTGCATTGTGCAAGAAGTTCCTGATCCCAATTTTGTATGAAGAGCATTGATAAATAAAATACATTTGTTATATTATTTCAATTAATATGTTCATTATGTTCTAATCTAATTCAATCTTACATTTATCATTTTGTTTACTTTATTCCATTAATTTCCCAAGTGTAGAAGTAAACATTTGGTGTTGTTGTCCTTCAAGAAGTCGGGTTAAAATGACGAGATAATGGGACAACTAGTTGAAGAACCTATCAAATCTATCTAGGAAAGAGAGGACAAACTCATCCAAGGCTTGGTAAAATTGCGGGATATATCAATCAAAGAGCACATATAGGAGGAAGTCGAGTGAAGGCAAACCCATAAGAGGTCATCTATGATAACTTAAGAGTAAGTGAGGAAGTAGACATATTTCTTGATCATAAGCCACAAATACTTGTAAAACACTCGATAATCCTTAAAGAACTTCATGTAGAATGTGATCGTGAAATATAGAGACAATAGATAAGACAACACTATGAAGGTGGCAGTCGAAAAGAAGAAGAGAGGAATATAGAGTGATGTTAGATCTCCCAAAATTAATTCCTTTATACCTAAACAAGAATTGGAAGATTTCAAAAAGCAATCTAAAAATAGAACAAGAGATAAGGCGATCCATGAGGACCTTAGAGACAAGAGAAAGAAGGAGAAGATTATGAGAAGCACTGAGGAAAATACAATTGTAAAATTCCAAAGTTGGAGACCATCCCAAGAATGTAGTCGGAGTTGTAGTGTAAGCCGAAGTCAGAGCCTCAATCCCCAAAATAAAAAGCACTCCCACCACAAGAAACCATACAAGTGAGGAGTGGCAAGAGATAGCAGGACATTTACCCTTACTAGATGAAGCGTGGACCGATCTTTCTGACCAAGTAGAAAAACCAGTAGATGAATAAGAATGGGAAATAGAGTCTAAAGACTTAGTATCCAAGAATAACATTTGAGGCATTGAACGATCGTTGATCGAAGAACAGGTGGTTGAAGGATGCGAACCTAAAACTCATGGGTCAAAGGCATATAAGAAATAAATTGTATGGAACACACAAGCATGAGGAGTTGATGATTCCCACACGGTTGATAGTGCAAGTGAAGCACTAGAGCGTTTGAATCAAAACCCCCTAATAAGTCAATTCCAGGAATTGATGTTGCACCAAAATAGGATGGTGACCCATCAAGTCTTAGTATTGAAAGGTAGAAGTTGCCTAAATTCATAGGCAATGGGTTAGAGGACCTCACACAACATTGCAGGACCAATGAAACGATCTGGACAATAAATGACCAAGAAGATAGAGCCTATTGGCTACAATTCTTTCCAACAACCTTAAGAAGTATAGTTATGGACTGGTATGCAAAAGCTGACCCAACCTCCAAAACTACTTGGGAAAGATTAAAGAAAGCTTTCGAGGAAGAATTCAAATTGCTAGGAGATGACAATGAAATCATTGTAGAGATCTATAATACAAAGCAAGGAAAGCATGAGAATGTAAGGGCTTACAATCAAAGGCTTAAAGAACTCTTGGTGAAATTAGAAAAGGAACCAATTGATGGCCTTAAGAAAATATGGTTCATCAAAGGCATTATTACCTCATTACGAAAGAAAATGAAGGTAGTACCACCATCTTCCTATACCGAAGCATAGAATTAGGCCACAAACATACAAAGTGAAGACAAAATGTTGTCACGTGGAAAAAGAAAAATAGAAGATGATGACAGTTCAAATGACAGTAGTGAGAGTGAATCAGGGATAGTACAAACACTTTGGAAAGATATTCTCCGGATGATGAAAGAGCTAAAGGAAAAAAAAGATAATAGTAAGGAGAGCAAAGAACTTTGGTGCACAAAATGTAAATGTGAAGGACAGACTAAAACCAATTGCCCAAAGAAGCTATTTTGTAACATTTTTCAAGTCTTGGGCCATTCAATTAAACAATGCCGATACAATTTGAATCTAGGAGTACACAAGTACTCTTCACACAAGGAGAATAGTCCACTCCACCAAGAATGCCACCAAAAGTACACAATACTAATGCATCCCTGGGTGGATATCAAAACAAAAGATCTAACAATAATATATATTCAATGACAATAATAGTGGAAGTGAGAGGAGGATACAATATGATTCAAAAGGGTGTCCTAGTAGACAATGCAGGCAATGCAGTGAGTGGGGGCACTTCGCCAAAGATTGTTGGGGCAATCAAAATAGGACTAGACTTCTCTACAAATGGTATGTACCAGGAGACCATGAAGATGTTGATTGCCCAAAACAAAAATCAACTATGGACATGATTGATATAGAAGGGGAAAAAATGAGGTTTTGACAATCACAAGAGCACAAACCAAAAAGGCATTATACTCAAACCCATGTATGGATAAAGAATGACTAAGGGATGCAAAATAGAAGTTGAGAAAGCTATTGCAAAAGGATGACAATATTTTGATGAGAATACAAGTACTACCATGAGAATCCAATCGGATCGAAATATCATAAGGTAAGTATTGCAAACCACAATACCCATCAAGATGGCAAATCTTTTGCAAAGAATGCCCTAATGAAATACAATTATTGCTACAATAGTGAATAACCAACAAAAAGGGGTAAGCCACGAAAAAATTGAAGATACAATAGTAGAATCTCCATTGCATAGTGAACAAGTAATCAACCCCATGTTGCTGATGGCTAACATGACGAAAACTTGTTGTAGTACATATGGAAATCCTTGGGAGGACTCTTAGGAACACAATTATTAATGGAGGCTCGAGAGTGAACATACTTCCTGAAGATACTAAAGAGTCTTAGGAAACCCACCATTTGGCCACCAACCTTCCAATTGGTAGGTTTTGATCAACACGAGATCAAAGTGTTAGGGCTCCTAGTGGGCCAAAAGGGACAAATAGGAACTTATTTTTGTTAAATTTTGTTGTTATTTTCTTGCATAAAAAGGCATTTGATGCATTGTTGGGTTGAGGATGGCTCATAGTAGCCAAAGATGACCACAACTACAAGAAGAATACAATATCCATTGAGAATACGGGAAGAAAATATGTAATTGATTTGAAAACTCAAGTTGTGAGTGAGGAAGTAGCTTCCTCAGATTTAGACTCAAACTTAGGGGAAACCTAGAGGGAAAAGGAAAAATGGCTTATGAAGCTGAATGAAGAAGGAATCTTGGACCTGCAACATTGCTTTGAGGATAAAACAAGTTCCCTTAGTGAACTATTTTAATGGTAGGTAAATGACTACGAGCTATTCAACTAGACTATTACATGATCCAAATTATGGAAACTATAGAGGATTAGAAAGAAAAAGGGACACAAGGAGATTGTTTGACATCTATAAATCATACATTCACACTTGAGTATGGAGAATATAAAGAAGGGAATGCAAGGTTAGAGAAGACACTAGCATATAACTTTAAGCAAAGTAAAGATATAAAGTATAAAGAGCCCTTGACTAGAAAATTGAACTTGGGAGAAGATGGAAGTTTTGAAACTATAATAGTTGGTGATGATTGGGACCTAGTATTAAAAATTGCAACATTTAAAATTTTCACAAAATATAAGGATGTTTTTGAATGGACCTATAAGGATCTTAAAAGACTACCTTTGGAGCTATGTGTCCACCAAATCCCTATAGTACTATAAGCGTAGCTAGTAAGAAAGAGACCAGATTGGATGAACCAAAATTATATAGCTAAGATTTAGGAAGAAATAAATAAAATCCTAGAAGTAGAAATCATATTCAAGGTGGAAAATAGCGAATAGGTATCGCCCATAGTCATCTCACTAAAGAAGGATTTAGAGAAAATCAGAATATGTGTAGGCTTCAAAAGTCTCAATGCAATTTTCCAATACCATTTACAGATTCCATACTTGAGGAAGTTGCAGGGCATGAGATATACTTCTTTATGGACGGATTATCCAACTACAACCAAATAAGTATTGTTGAAGAAGGTAAACTAAAAACTACTTTTGTAGTAGAAGATGGAGCATATGCATACAATTGAATGCCATTCGGATTACGCAATAGTCCTGCATTTCAAAGGATATTTTTGAATATTTTCGACAAGATATCTGGAAGAAAATTTAAAGCCTTCTTGGATGACTAATCAATCTCTAGTGATCAAGAAACGCATTTAAAAGGCTTAGCTGAGTGCATGGAACAATGTAGATCAACAAGATTAGCCTTAAATCCAAAAAATTGTCGATTCATGGTTCCTCAAGGAAAGCTCCTAGGGCATATTGTCTACAAGGTTGGACTAAAAATAGACATTGACAAAGTAGGGGTGATCGTAGAAATGGAAGCTTCGAAGGACATCATAGGCATCAAATCATTCTTAGGACATGTCGATTACTATCGAAGGTTCATCAATTTTTTTGTCCAAGTATCACATCCTTTGGACGTGCTAACAAGGAAAGGGATTGCATTTGTATGGTTGAATGAACAAGGAAAGGCATTTGATGAATTAAAGGTATGTCTAATTAGTTCCCATATTTTAGCATATTGAGATTGGAGTAAAGAATTCCATGTTAACGTAGATGGATCCAACTTTGCCATTAGAGCTACACTAGCACAAGTCGAACCACAAGGGTTCGTTCACAAGACATCTATTGTCAAGTGTAGAACACAACTACAACACTACGAAGAGAGAAGCACTAGGTATGGTCTATTGAGTACAAAAGTTTAGACACTATCTACTGGCAACTCCATTCACCTTTTATTTGGATCACTAGGGCATTGGTCTATCTAGTAAACAAATTGATTATTCAAGGTTGAGTAAGTAGATGGCTACTCTTACTCCAAGAATTTACCTTCACCATTATCGTTCGAATAGGGAAGAGCCATGTTATTGCAGATCAACTTTCAAGAATGAAATCAAGAGAACCGTCCAAAGGCATAAATGAAGACTTCTCAGATGCTCATTTATCCTAGATAGTTGCACTACCCTTGTGGTACGAAAGCATTAGAGAATGCATTTCAATAGCAACATTTCCAAAAGATATGCCACCACCAGAAAGGAAGAAATTGACACTTAAAAGTAAAACATTCCAATTAACTAATGGATTACTCTATAAAATGGGTCTCGACCACATTGTGAGAAGATTTGTGATGCGGGAAGAAGTGAGAGGTGTGTTAGAAGAGGCACATGAGGGATTGGCAGGCAGTCAAATAGGACTAGATGTCATTGCAAGAAAAATCCTTCTAGTAAGCGGTGGCCAACACAACACACAAATGCAAGGGAGTGGGTTGTGAGATGTGACACATGTCGAAGAGTAGGAAAGTTGTTGAAGAGAAATTTTATGCCACTTTCACCATTCCAGCCATAGGAATTATCTGAATAGTGGGGGTTGGACTTCATAGGTTCTTTTATAGCTAGTCAACTTCATAGATGTAAATATATCATAGTAATGACATAATACTAGACAAAGTGGGCGAAAACAAGAGCATTACTAGACAACATTGCATTGAGTACGGAAAGGTTCATCCATGAATAGATTGTTACAAGGTTCAAAATCCCAATAAAGATAACCGATGATAGAGGGGGGCATTTTGTAAACCATGTGATTTGGTTGATGATGAGTGAGTTCTAAATCCTTCACACCCTCTCTAGTCCATACAACCCAAGAGCAAATGGTCAAGCAAAGTCAACAAACAAGGTGCTTATTTCGGTTATCCATAAATCCCGTGGCATCAAAGGTGCAAATTGGAAATAAAAGCTATCAACAGTACCGTGGAGCTATAGAATGATGTACAAGGTAACCATGGGGCATACACCTTTCCAATTGATGTATGGACAAGAAGATATGGTTCTCATGGAGTACATAGTATCTAGTTTGTGAATAGCCATATGTAATGTCCCTAGTCCTAATTTGCCCTAGAATTCGCCTATTGATCACAAATCCCACAAACTAGGGTTAGGGCTTTCGCCTTATCAAATGAATAACTCTTTAATGATGTAATCTTGGGATTGAAACCTGCATTCACCACATGAACAACGTTTCCCAACATGCATATATATTTGTTAATATTAGACAATTACAACACATTTATAGATATTCAAGAAAGCAACATATTACAACTAAGAGGAAGGACATGGAGGGTTCGCCCAAAGCCATATGCCAAGCCTAAGAGGTTGTATGCCACAACACTCCCTGCTGGTGACTTGTACCTACTTTCCCCATCCATGTCACCAGATCAAGCATGTAAGCAATTAGTTCAAGCAAGCAAGCAAGCAACTAGCTCAAGCAAGTAGGCAACCAGCTCAAGCAAGCAAGCAACTTAGCTCAAACAAGTAGGCAACCAGCTCAAGCAAGCAAGCAACTAGCTCAAGCAAGTAGGCAACCAGCTCAAGCAAGCAAGCAACTTAGCTCAAACAAGTAGGCAACCAGCTCAAGCAAGCAAGCAACTAGCTCAAGCAAGTAGGCAACCAGCTCAAACACACACAGGATGGCAGGAAAGATGCTCTGATACCACTGTAATGTCCCCTTTTGGGATTTTCCATCTGATTTTCTGAAGATATCTTTTATGATGGTCTAGTGTTCATATTATATTCCTTTTCTCCTTTTTCCTAATCAATCATAGGATAAAGACATTCATAAATCTATTAATGTTTTCTATCAAATAATCACAATTACTTATAAGGCTCAATAATTGCTGCCAGCATCATTATTGCATGATCATATATATTTATATATCCTATATAAACATATACATATTACTATTTCTAGTTGGTTCCCATTTACAATGATTACTTTGGCGTATATACCCACACACACACACACACACACATATATATATATATGGATATCCAATAACATATTAGCAATAATATCATTATTGCCTCATTATTCAAATGTCCATTTATTTATTCAATATCTACTTTACTAATGCATCCGACTTATTGTTATTTAATTCATAGAATATTTGTTAAGCATCCTTATCTAAATCCTAAATGTGTTTATCAAACTAGTTGAATAAATTCATGAGATACTTATCTCTGATTTCTGATTGGTCTGCAAACCTTTCCTTTTTCCCAGCCACGATGCTCTCCCTCTTATTTTTCCTCCCCATCCCTTCATTTACATCTGCCCATATATATCTTTATATTCCAATGAAGAGATGCTTCCTTATGAAGAGATGCGATCCTTTGAATAGAGACAACCATTTGAATAATCTTTTGTTAACAAATGATTTCTACCTTTTAAAGTAATCGCTGCCTATAAATGCATGAAGCGCTGCCTTAAAAGGGTATTGTTTTATGTTATAATAAATTTTTAATATATTTAATATTTATTATGTTTTCATTTTATTTAAATATTTGTTTGATGTATTTTTATATCTTCTTTTGTGTGATATTTAATATTCATTTTATATTATCAATATTTATATTTATAATAATATTAAATCATTATTATTTCTTCTTATATTTTCAATATGTATTTTTGTTATTTATTTATTTTATATTTGTTTATTTATTTCATACTTTATATTTGTGTATTTTATATTAATTTTATCATCTATTATGATTACATTATTTAAATTGTTTTATATTTTAGTATTTATAATATTGTATTTGATAATTTAATTATAATATTATCTTGTGATAATTATAATTAAATTATTAATGCTTATACTTTTACTATGTTTTGATTTATTTGCTTATTTCAATTATTATCTTCGTGTTGCGATTCCGGGGACATGACACAGGTGGTCTTGGCACTTCCACCCCTCCATGGCCCATCCTTTACTTTAAGTTTGAGCGGACTGTAAGTGGGACTTCAACCCCTACATGGCTCATCACTTCCCTTGGATTGGGCGGACTGTAAGTGGAATGCACCGCTCTTCTTAGGCTCCTTCCCCCAAGTGGGTTTACAATCAAATTCAAACACTCAGATATATTCTTATTTATTGATATTAATATATAGCAGTAGCTATAAACCTTATGGCTTCCTAATTATGCATGAAGGACAGTACAAAGTGACAGATAACAATACATATAGAATCATATCGATGCATGGAGTAACAATCGCTAATGCATATAAAATCAGATCGATGCTTATGAAGAAAGGCAAATAACCAAATTACACCTGATTACATGAGTCGACCTGCTAATGGCCAACGGTGTTGATAATCCCCTGGCTTTCCTCTGCTGGTATCTATTTTCTCCTTTCTTGCTTGATGATCCTTCTCTTGTTCAGTTGACTTGTTCTTAATACTTGGAAGATATTGTTAGTGTAAATCAAGGAAATAAGAATCTATTATCCACACTTATATTAAAACATCATAATTACTTATAAGGCTCAATAATTGCTGCAAGCATCATTATTGAATAATTGTATTTTATATATATATATATATTCATATAAATATATAACTATAATTATTACTAATTAAGCTTTACAATAATCACTCTTGCATGTATACATCAGCTACATATATATATTCACGTATTTATACCTATATATATATGTATAATATATATATTAAAATATCCTTTATTATATTATATTTACTTGCTAATCCTATATCACTTTCCAAACCTGTTATTTACTTCTTCAGATCTGCACGTATCTCTCTTTATCTTCCTTGCTGTCTACATTCTAGACTTCTCTATTTATCATTGGTCTGCATATATCCCTTTTTGAGATCTGTATATTTCTCCTTTAGATCTGCCTATTTTATTTTTAAATCTGCATATTATATTCCTCCTTATCAATTGTTATTTTTCCTTCGTTTTTCCCAAATAATATTCTGCAATCTTCTTCATTTTATATATCTTCTTTTTCAGATTTATACCTGCAACTTATATGTTTTGCCTGTGAATTATTTTCATTCCCTCTTTCAACCACCTTCGTAATCGCTCCTTATTTGGTTTGACTAGTCTTCCCTTTATAACCTGATCTGCCAAGTCATACCCATTTTGACTAGGGACATGGCATTTCAAGTGAATCACTGCATTTAGAGATTTGTTTAGGAATCGCTGGCTTGAATGCTAATGGGAATCACTGCCTTTAGGAATCGATGCTTAATACTTTTGTTTGCTGTTAATATAGTTTATTAAATATTTCATGTTTGATACATTGTTATTATTATTATTTTATATTGTTGCTTCACTAATATTATTTTATGTTATTTTCTCGTGAACAATATTTTTGTTATTATGATATTTACAATTAATAAGATTAATTGTTCCATTATGATAATTGTATAATTATAATATTATCTTGATATATGTACTTTGTTATTTATTTATTTGCATTTATGTTTTAATATGTATTGTATATATGTATTTGTATTTCAATGCTTAGTAATTTTAGTGTTCCATTTCGGGGACATGACACCATAGAAAATAGATTGGGTGATAGTGAAATCTTGAAGGAAAGGTTCCTTCAATTGAACAAGCAAGATGAACAATGGATATTGGCACAGTGGGCAACTGAAGTTATGCAAAAGAGGAGGAAATACTAGCGCAATAAACAACTTTGGAGAATGGACTTCAAACATGGGTAGTTAGGATTGAAGTATAAAAGTTGTAATGAATTCAAGTCAGTTAAGTTTAAAATCATGTGGTTAGGACCATTTAAAATCTAAGTCCTAACAAATGGGTGCATAAGATTAGAAAATTTAGATGAAACCCTAATAAATGACATTGTCAATAGTTCCAAACTAAAAATATATAAGGAGAGACAAGAAGCCCACATTGCCATGAATATGATAGATTGGAAGAAATAAATGACAGAATCAACCAAGGAAATCTTGGACAAGCCTTAAGAAATAATGGGAAGTGCCATAGCTTGGTCATACCTGCACATAATCAATAGTTTGTTTGGTCCACCAAAGAAATTGATGTTGCATGCTCCCTATTTTGGGGTACAATTTAGGTATATTAGTTGCAACTTATGTCTAGAAGATGTAGAATTAAATCAATCTTCTAGAGTGGTGGTGGAAAAGATTTTAATGAACCAACTGAGGAATATTTGAATTTCTTTCACCAATACCCGTATTTACTTCCAAAAATGTCCCATGTCTTTGTCTACTAGTGATGGTAGAATGTTGCATTGTGGTAGAACGATTGGGTTATGATCAAGCCGTTTGAAAATATGCAAAAGAAACATCACTTAACAAAATCCAATGCACCAAAACCTTGTGTACCTTGAATATTTGGAGTTTGGTGAACTATACACATTCCCTTAGCCAATTCATCTATACAGGGTAAAGAAGTCACAGGGTGTCAAGAGCAAGCAAAAGGAAAATCGATTGACCCTCGACAAAACAAAATTGATAAAGGTATGACACAACTTCCGATGGTTGAAGAAATTTTCCAATTAGAATATGCAAAAGCATTTACGAATGAATGTTATAAAGGACCATATGCATGTTGTATAATTACAATATGTGTATGGTCCTTTATAACATTCATTCGTAAATGTTTTTTCAATGAAGGCAAAAATGAAAAAAGAATTAAATTAAGAGGGTGACAAAAGAAAACGAAAAATATCAGAAAGAGAGGAGAAATTAAAAATTAGAAAAATAAAATATTATGTAGGAATAATTAAAGGGAAAAGTAAAATTTTGACGAGATAGAAAACAAACTAAAAGATGAAAAATTAAACACCAAAAGTACGATCATCATTCTTAAAAGCATAGTATGGTATTCACTCATTTTGTACGTTTCCCTCTTTTGTTCACCATACACCCTTTACAAAACCTATGATCTCCATTTTCCTTGCACATTGTACAATATCCATTCCTCATTGTACAACCTCAGACCAACACTATATGATTTGCTACTTTTCGCACCGTTGTACCACCTTTGTACATTGTATGACCTCCATCCCCTCTGCAAGTTGTATGAACCATAAATTTTTCACTAGATGTATGATTTGAATAGAATGTGCTAGTTGTACGACCTCTAACCATTGCATCATACAGTTTAGTGATTGGTTCTCACCATATTCCATACAATTTTACCTTACACCATATGACCCTGCTCATTTTTTGCCGTACGCCACACACCATACGCTCTATTCAACCTACAAACTCCACATCCTACTATTGTATGCCTTCCACGACCATATAACCTGTGCATCCTATCATTGTACGGTTACTTTATAGAAAACCCCTCTACCATACACCTCACTCAGCCACAGATCGCCTCCAACATTGTGCAATGGGCTGTAGTACAAGTTGATGATTGCCTAGTTTTGAGTATTGATGAATGCTCTCGGAAGTATTCCACAATCCATCCCCTATAGTCAATTCCAATTTTATGATATCGAGAGGAAAAAAATCAAATCAGTTATAACTATTTGAGCAAACTAGGTACAATCAAACTAAATTGTGAGTTGAGCACATATTTTTCTCGATATATTGCAGTTTAGAAAATTCAATAATTGATAATGGTTGGGAAAGGAAAAAAGATAGCTACAAAAAGTGCAACCACTAGTAGCTCAATGTATTGACCAAAGATTTTGACATTGGCAAAAACAAAAGGGAAGAGGAGTCATTGGGAGCAACCAAACAAAGAAGCTAATACAATGGAGTTGCTCACATGGGAGAGTTTGATAACCATTGAATGTCGATTGTGGTGGGAAAATAGTCTTGAAGATCATTTGTTGAAGGATGCATTGCAAGATGCATGGGTAGATAAAGTAATACAAATTCCTTATTTCAATTTTCAAGAATTTGAACAATACTTAACAAGCATGGTTGCCAATTATGATAGAAAAGAACAAAAATCTATCATTCAATACATGAACTCCATAGTAATTATTACATATATCGCAGAGAACTTTTATTGGGTATTGAGTATTCCATGTTTAGGAATTTTAGTACCTAAACCCTCCACAAATATAAGTTAAAGACAAAAAGAAGCAACAATTCAGGTAACATGTTAGGATTATCTTACTCCACAAGAATAGAGAAACATTTGGGGCAAAGGTAATAGAGGTTTGCAAAATGACTACCTAGCAAATGAAGAGTAGAAGTGAATATTAGACCTTATATGGAGTAAATTAATGGGGTCAACCAGTTTGGATTATCAAATATATGGTTGGACTTAGTAAATGAGTGATTTTTAATTGGGTCAAGATTCTATTAGCACACATTCATGAATTATTTTCTTCGAAACACGAGCTTTTATATGACACAATAGGAAATCACCTTATTCTTGGATGCAATTCACATATGTACCATCAACTGCAGTGGGAAAGTTCAAACTAGACAAAGTATGATCTCTCCTAGCCATCTATTTTTCAATGGAAGACTCTGAGAATATAAAAGGAGAGAAAGCCAAAACAATTCTACGAAAGAGGGAAAACAGACAAATTGATTCCTCTTTTGAAGATGAACCTACATAGGGAGGCAATCGTGAAGAAGATGAGGAAGTTGAAATCATTGAATTAACACAGGGTTACCCCAAGTTTCCGAGACGGGGATGGCGGGACGAGTCCCCAAGTTTCCGATTTTGGAGGCCAAATTTGGGGACGGCAAGGGACGACTATATAAAAATATATTGAAATTTTAAATATTCATATGATAACATGGATAAGGCATGCATAATATACATTATAGAACCTTAACATATAACATTTGTGTTCAACATTATGCTAATACTCAATACGCATTCAAAATTAACATACACGAATCATGAAACAACCTCCAAGTTATAACTTATAAAATTATATCAAAATGCCCAAAGGCTACATTGCTGCCATATAGTTTTAAAGTTTTCTATGAAAATCAAAATACAATATCATATGTCAATAATGAATAAACAAAGAGCACTAATGCCCCTAATCATCTCTCATAATCGCATCAAAATCAAAGTCATCCTTTGAGTCATTGCCACTGTGATGGACCTCCTCAACCAACGAAATCCCAACCAAACCCTCAATTGTCTCCTCCTCATCTACCTGGGCCACGCCCTCGGGATCAATATCCCATTGTAGAGCTAGAGTCTTTCGATCCTCTGGAGTCTGCCAATCTTGAAGCCGAAGAACACTATGAACGACCACTAGCTTCTCTGCTCTTCTAGAGGAAAGTCTATTCCTCTTGAGGGAGTGGATAAAGCTATATGTGGACCAATTCCTCTCTGCAACAGAGGAATTGGCAACCTGTGCAAGAAGGCAAGTAGCAAGTGTCTTCAACTGCGGTGTATCCCTCCCATGATAGGTCCACCATCCAATAGGGTTCGATTGAGCTAATATAGCTCTATCCAACCTCGCCTGTGGTTTACTCAAGTTTGGGCCAATAAGATTTGCAAAGTTTAGGAATTGTGTCCGAAGTAGTGAAGCTTGCTCTGCTGGATAAATCTTTTCAATGGCCCATGTGAACCCATCTAAAACCTTAGGGTCATCACATGGAGGCACCCTACCAGCCCTTGGTGCATACCATTTTGGATTTAGAGCAAAAGCAGCCATATGAAGCGGGGTGTTCATTGTATTCCACCTCCGCGTCACAATGGGCCTAATATGTTGCTCATATAAATCCAAAGTGGGATCCTTTGCCGAAATAACTTGCTTGATCTTCCCAAGCATACTGTCAAATGTCTCATATATCTCTCCAAGACTAGGAGAGTCTATATCAACATATTGGATGACATCTACAATAGGTTAGATGAAGGAGCAAATATATCTGCAAAATGCAAACAAAAAATTCAAAATAATTAGTTGACAAGTTAATTGACATGTTAGAAACTTGAAAAATTGGAACATTGGACAATAAAATTAAAATATTAAAATAAAAAATTTAATATGAAAATCAGCCATCTAATATGTCTTACCTCACATTGACCCACCAATCGTCATTATGGATCTTTTGTTTGATGGTCTTTCCTTGAGTAGAACTTCATTAGGCCATCTAGTCCACTCTGCATTGATCATAATCGCTTGTAGAGGCTCGTGCACCTCTAGCATCCTCTCCAACAAGATGAAGTATGTGGCATATCTACATTCATTGATTCAATGATTCATTAAAAAATATGAATTTAAAACAAAATCAGATTATGAATACAAATTGAAAGTGAAACAAAATGAAGTAAGTGGCATACCTTGTCTCAACAGGTTTGAGAAACTCCTTTGAAAATGTTTTGAAGGGAGCAAGTGAGGTGTGGTGATTGCAAATGAACATCTGAATATCTCTAGCTTCTGCCACCGTTTGTTTCGTCCAATCCAACTTCCCTATGTCTTTCAATGCATTGTTCAATGCATGAACACAACATGGGGTCCAAAATATGTGCCTATAAGAACCCTCCACCATCAACCCAACATATTTGCACACACATGCTGAATTGGTGATCACCTGCACCACATTTGCAGCCCCATTCTCCTCTATGGCATCTCTCAAAATGGAAAACTGGAAGTCTGCATCCTTACTTCTCCTTGAACAATCTACGACTCTAAGAAAATAAGAACCAGCAGGGCATGTGACTATGACATTGATAAGTGGCCCTTGTCTAACATTAGTCCACCCATCCATCACTATAGAGCAACCTGTCCTCATACACATTTGCCTCATCTCCTCCATTAACACATTAACTTTGGAGTACTCTTTGTCTAGGAGGGTGGTGCGTAGCTTATGATCTCCAGGGGGTATGAATGAAGGACCAACATTGGCTATGTCTTTCACCATTTGTTTGAAATAAGAGGAACGAGCCACATGAAATGGGATGGCATGGGCAAAAAAGAATTTGGAAATGGAAGATTCAGTGGCTTTTGCTTGGTTATTAAACATGGACTCAACTGAAGATGCCTTCCAACTACCACTCACCTTCCTCTTTCCTCTTGAGGCAACTCCACTACTACCAACCATGGAAGGACTAAGAGTAGGCATAGATGATTGTGAACTTGGGAAAAAAGGTGACCCACCTTGAACCCCACCATCCAACTCCATTTGAATTTTTTGGCACTCTAAAAATAGTTCATCTGTCAATGCAGGACACTCTCTAACTCCATGGCCCACCTCACCCAAAAAATGAGACCTAACTCTTGTGTGGCTGCCCCTAAATGCCTTTTCATAAACATGGCAAAACCACACCCTACTCCCCCTTGAATTTTTTTGTCTCTCACCCACGAGTGTAACATATTAAAGGAATGGTTTTTTTTTGTCTAATGGGTGTTTTGCATAGTCTTCCATGGTCTTGGTATTGGTTGTTGAAAGGCATTGGATTGGGTTTCTTTGCTCTCTACTACCACCCCCACCACTTTCCCTTCTAGTTTGCATTTCAACTTCGCTATCACTCCCATCCTCACTGCTGCTCATGTTTTTTATATTTACAATGCAAGTTTCAACTGAAAATGCAAAAAAATAAAAAAAGTCAGACAATGTATGTGTTGATAATAAATAGCATCGGTCAGATAAAGGTTTATTGATTGCTGATTAAACAAGTAACAAAAGGTTAAATAAAGAGACACATCCCTTGAGCCGACGTGTCTCCACTTTGTGGAGACACATCAGCTCATGGGATGCGTCTCCCACATTAATACTTATATCGTTTCCTTCCTCATTCGGAAAATATAGAAATCAGAAAATGTTTACCTATGAGGACTGACACATAGAAGATAACAAATCTGTTGCAATAACATGGTATCAAAGCAGGTTCGGGGAAATTAATCAGATTTGTTTAAGTAGTCCAACAGAAAATTTAGGAAACTGATAAGGGTAGCATGCTGGGAGTCTAAATAGCCTTCGAGAAGGTTTGTTGGTAACACATTGAATATTCGCTGCAGAACAATTAATCTTCAAGCTTGGGATTGAATAAAGGAATCGAAGGCAAACTTGGACAATTTTATGGAACCTGTAGAATGGGGCTTTATTGAGTATTTGAGCACTATCCTACAGCATGCTTGCAAAGCGGTTAAATTCATCACTCTTACCGATATTAGAGGCTGGACGCAAGTGTCTTGAGGAATAAACGATTTATGAAATATATCAATTTAATTCCCAGGCACAGCGATCTGGGAATTATAATAATATGGAGGTTTTGGCCGCATAGCAGGTCTGACCGGTCATTCAATGGTAGTGGTGTGAGGGCAACTACATATTGATTGGGCAGCGTTGATCTACTCCTGGAGAGTTGCCATCTAGGCTTCAGTTCATACGCCATGCTGCACGAGTGAACAATTAGCTTTCGTCTTTGTGTTTGGCGATCCAGAGCATCGGGACTCTGTATTCTCAAGCAAGTGTCATCTTCGTAATTTCACAAGGCGAACATTCTCCCATTCCAGATCTCCATGGGCAAGGTCATTGTCAGGCGCACAAATGAAAGCCTTCATCTCGACATCGTGAGTAGCATGCAGACAGTTTTTATCATCCTTCACTTAGGATTGACGCGCTTAAAGCCGTATTGTGTATGGTCTTCTGGCGATAGCGCATACGGTGATTAAATTCAAGTATCATCCAGGCCGTGCAGTATTGAGTCTCATCCATGATTCCAAGTGCGACGGAATCCATTGATGCCTTGACGTGAGTGGTTCTGTCATCTATCGAGCAACAAATCTGGGAGACGGGAGTGCGAGTTCTTCCCGAGCGACATTCATACACCCAGTTGAGTCCCCCGCGCCACTACAAGGAGTCGTGCATATGGTCAAAGATATATTCCTGAACATTGGTCGGAGATACGCAAATTGACTATATTCTGTGCCAACACTATGATCCGCGTATAATTCTTGGAACTGCTTGTGAATTTCAGTGCCGGGTATTTTGGTACAAATAAGTGTCAGAAGTTGGATATTGCGTGTGAATAGACTGAAGCCGCTCTATATAATAAACTGGAGTCGATATGAAGGAGTGCCACGACTGGTCAAATGAATCAACACCAGTCCACTTAGATCTGTAATACCACGACAACCATCTGGTTAGATATATGATCTAAAAGGAGAAAACATTTAACAACCGAGGAGAAATTGCAAGACAAGCACCTAACTGCATCTGTAGAATTGACCAATATAAAGAGATAAGTATTCCATGCTTGAATAATGTTCATGAATTTTATGTAGTTATAAATTCATGCAATAACATTGGGAAAAGTGAATCATGTATGCATTGGTATTTCTCTTCGGATAGTTGAGTTCCATGAACTATTAGTAATCTCTTCTTAATGCTTTCAGGACGGATCAAGAAGTGTAAGAGATTGCTTCAAGAAGAGCTTGATGCATCCTGTAGGAAACACTGCTTGCAGCCATGTGACTGAATGAATGGTTGAAGACATCTCTTCAAAGAGGAAGAATTAACCTTCAGAGGGAGTTCTATGACTCGCTGAGAATAAGTAAGGGTTGCAGTATTGCAAGGCCAGATTCTAAATCCTTGAAGTAACTCTTCAGTAGTTGAGATCAGAAATGCTCAAGTCAATCAACCTGGATTTAACATTGGTACCTCTGCAAACCTATTTATAATAAAGGGATCTGGGATGAGGTTGAAAAGGACAACCCTGAATCTCTACAGAGGTGTGCGTTGGAAATCCATTTCTCTAAAGCAAGTATTGTAAACATTTTTTGGTCAAGGAGGTCAGGAGGCGGATGCAAGTACTTAGAGCTTCAGAGGGAGTCACATCTTTACTTGTTGTAATGCACAATTCTCTGAGATAGAGAGATATGAGATGAAAGCCCTTGTTCATCTCTGAGACTGAGATGAGGCGTCATGTTAAGAGACTTCATGATGACAGTTCCCAGGATCTAACTTCAGAAAAGCCCCAAGCACCCGCAGTGTGGCTTAAGGGGGGGTGTTGGATATAAGCCACACCCGGACTGATGATGGGCTGGCCACAAGAGGCCAATAGCTCAGTTGATAGAGCACTCCAGCAATGAATGGAAGGTCCTTCTGAATGCTTATATCCAGTTCATGTGCGAGCCAAAGGAAATTCACCTTATGGCTGTAAAACATATATTTGAGATATCTTCAAAGCACTATTGGATTTGATTAGGGTGGGAGTGTAACCGATCAGAAAAGCACATCAGGATGTTGCTTCAGTTTAGGATCGGCTATGATCTCTTGGATCTGCAGAAAACAGTCTTTAGTGGCACAAAGCTCGACAGAAACTGAATACATTGCAGCCTTTATGAGGGCAAGAGAAGCAGTTTGGCTTCATAAATTGCTTGTGGGACTCCTTGATCTAAGCACATTGAGATCCCCTACCATTATGCAAGAGACATGGTAGAAAGGAATGCAATCCAGTTGGAGTATATTAGTTCAAATGATCAAACAACAGACATACTCAACAAACTCTCTCTAGAGTTAAGGTTGAACTCTTCGGGAAGAAACTTGGTATGTAATTTGATATTATGCTTGAAATTCAAATTGTTTATAAATTGTACTAATATATAAAGATGTTCAAATGTGTAAATTCTTTTGTCATGTGTGTGACTCCATGACCTTATGGGCCTACTCCCCCTGTGTACATTATTGAAAGGTGACGATCTTTCTAATAATGAACACTTGTATTTGACATTGTAAAGTGACGACTCTACAATGATAAACTATCATGATAGATATCATGTGACTTGATATCTGTGGACATGTCATGATAGTATCTCTTGGACACTTTGATGGATATCATGGGACTTGATATCATCTGAAGATCATTGTGATCCTTAAGAGATAATCATGGTGGATATTTATATTCGTGGATATGCCATGAATTATGGTAGACTTCATGTGACTTGATGTCAGTGCACATACCATAATGAAGATGTGTTATGAAGAATGTCATGTGACTTGACACTTTTAGAAGCATACCATATCTTCTGATATCACGAGTTAGGTGATATAACTTTTACTTGGTGGAAGTTATTTTCCTAGCTAAGAGGGAGTGTTGAATAATGAAGATGTGTTATGAAGAATGTCATATGACTTGACACTTTCAGAAGCATACCGTATCTTCTGATATCACGAGTTAGGTGAGATCTCTTTATACTTGTTTGGAGTTTATCTTCCCTAGCTAAGAGGGAGTGTTGATAATAAATAGCATCGGTCAGATAAAGGTTTATTGATCGCTGATTAAACAAGTAACAAAAGGTTAAATAAAGAGACATGTCCCTTGAGCCGACGTGTTTCCACTTTGTGGAGACACATCCGCTCATGGGGCGCATCTCCCACATTAATACTTATATCGTCTCCTTCCTCATTCGGAAAATATAGAAATCAGAATATGTTTACCTGTAAGGATTGACACATAGAAGATAACAAATCTGTTGCAATAATAGTATGCTTGAGATTTTGCAAAAAAAAGAAAAATAGGGAAAGGAAATGCATACTTCTTTGGTGGATTTGCACTCCCAACAATACTAATTTCAACCTCCTCTCCTCCTTCAAGCTGCTGCTCCTTCTCCTTCAATGGCTGCAACTTATTTTGCTCTCAAACCCTTGGCTACTCAAACAAACAAATGCATAAAATGAAGGTTAGAAAGGCCTTTTTTTCCTCATAAAAGAATCAAAACCAATGGGGACCACATATGCCTTGTAGGCAGGGGCGTTTTTTTTTGTTTTGAGCTTTTTTGGCATTTTAAAAACAATTTAGCTGCGGAGCATGGCCGTCCATCCCCGAGACGGTCGAGGGACAACTCAACCGCCCCTTGGCCGTCCCCGAGACCGGTCAGTTGTCCCCCATCTGGTCAATAGCGTCCCTCCGTTCCGAGGACGTTTCCTATTTTTTTTTGCAAAAAAGGGGATGGTCCCCTATCGTCCCCTTGTACTGGGGACATCCCAGGGATAGGGATGTGGCATTTGGTGTGTGGGGGGTGGGGCGGGGGATGCGTCCTTGGGTTTCCCTGAATAAACATAATCTCCCTCTAGCACTCTACTTATAGAGCTTCCCCCTGATACTACATCGATTGAGCTCTGAAAATATGCATTAGAACAAATTGATACATGGTTGAGTTTATTAGAGGCTCCCATCGAGGTCATGGAGTATCCCCCTTTGAGTCCTCCATAGGAAATAGGGCAGCTAGAGGGAGATCTATAGCAGCTTGAGGAAGATCTACAGCAGCTAGAGGGTAGCTTATTACAGTTAGAGGCACATATTCCACCATCACTAAAAGGCAGTTCTCCAAAATTGCAGACAGAACTAGAGTTTCATGAGGAATCACCTGGCCCAGCTCATTAGAGTGATGAGGAGATTACTTTATATCTCTCTAAACCTAATCTGAGCAATCCATTAGGGAGTATTCAACAATACCCATAATATTTGGAGTCAATGGCATATATCATGAGTGAGGTTGTGTAGATGGCGTGCATATTGGACAATACTCATTCTCCATTGGTCCTATAGGAAGCTTGGTGGATTCAATGCTTTATTGAGGGTGAGTGCCATGAAGAGTTCACCAAATTTTTTCTCTCATGGATGGCCCACCACTAAGACACTTGAGATGACATAGACTTGGCATCTCACACAAATAGAACCTTCCTTTGGAGGCTTATTGGAATCTCTATACTCCATTGAGTCTAAATTCTGTTCTTTATATCGCCCGTGACAATGAGAAATAGCTACCCACCAAAACATTGAAGCAGGCATTGAGGAGTACACACGTATTTCTCAAAAGCCAAGACAGGAGCTAGATAATCCAAGTTAGAGGTTCCAGGCCTAGCTAGCCCAACTAACACTCCTCATTGAGTTTGAGAAAATAAAGGTCATAGAAAAGGAGCAGGCTATTTCTCAAAAAGATTAGAGACATTGTGGATAGAGACAAACAAATGGCTGGTAAGGATAGGGTGCGGAATTGAAACTTGCCAATAAAAAGTCTAAATCTCAACTCCTAGAAGCTGTTCAAATGGTCAAACTTTCAAGGGAAAGAGAACTCCTGGTAGCTCATCAATTGAAGCAATTAACATAGGAGGTTTACAAATTGTTTTAAACTGCTTCTCCACACTCAACTCCATATTCTGTATCTCAACAACCAGTGACGTCTTCTCACCTAGCCCCTCAATCCTAATCATGTTTTGTTTACTTTCTTTCATCTGGAAGACAACTTTTCTTTTAGGGGGGATAATCTAGATAGTTAAAATACATATTAGTTTATTTTAGTTATATTGTACGATTGGCAAGTGTAGTTAAGACTTCTTGTTTGTGTATAGTAGTTTTGGGTAGTTGCCAACATTTGGGAATTCCTTATCAAGCGTCAGCAAGTTTAAATACTTATTTTGTAGTTGGGACAAGGGACTGTATTGTGCAAGAAATTCTTGATCCCAATTTTGTATGAAGAGCATTGATAAATATAAGGCACTTGTTATACTCTCTCAATTAATATGTTGTTCTTTATGTTCTTGTCTAATTCTATCTTACATGTATAATTCTGTTTACTTTATTTTATTTAATTGCCCAACTGTAGAAGAATTAAACACTGAGCTACAAATTCTACCCATACACCAGCTATTATAAGTCCATATACTTTTCCCTAGGTCTGTTGAATAAAACATTCTATGTGCCTCTGCGATTAACCAAATTTTAAATTCCATCATCTCTAAGATCATAGAATTGCTGCTACTAATGGAAAAGTTTATCGTCATCCAAAGCATAACTTGTTTGATTGGGCTTCTAGCCTACATCACTTTGGAAAGGTGGTTGCACTTCTCTGCTCCATTCATCATTCTTAAGTTTGAGAACTTGACATTGCACGTCCATTTGTATTTTGTTCGCTTCATAAATACAAGATGTTTAGCTCAGGGCATCTGTAACTTTCTTCTCCTTGTGATGTAGGTGATCTCAACGTCATACTAAATGAGGAACTCTATTGATGCCTCCTCCAAGAGTAAATATGTTGGCTGTGTGAATATATATTGCATGCTTGGATGTTTTTATCTTGGTTCAAATCTAGAGCGAATTAGGTAGTGTCTCCACTTTGGCAATGCATGTATCATTGCTGCAAGCTCTAAATCATGTATCAGCTAGTTTAGTTGATGGCCTGTGAACTTTCCCTACTTTTATGAAATAAATTTTCCATCTTGCTTAAGTATTCCCCCAGTGCTCTGTAATGATGCATCTGTACACTGCAAAATCCTTGTCCATATTTGGTATCCCTTAGGCACAAGTCAATAGCCCCTTCGACATTTAGGAAAGATGACATAACGCTAATCTGTACACAATTTTTTCCCCCATTCCTCTTTTAAGGCATGTGACAGGACTTTCTCTCTATGAAAAGGCCTTAGTAGATCTCCTTTAGCAATCCCATGAAACTTGGAATCTCAGATATGCTCTTTAGTGTTGACCAGTTTATAGTAGTGCTAATCTTCATTAGGTTCAGTACAATATTCCATCTCTTGATATAATAATGCCCTAAATACTGATTCTCTATCTGAAAACATAGTGCACTTCAACAACTTCGCATAGAATTGATGGCTTGTTAGGCATGTTGAAACAAGTTGCATGTGGTCATGTGCTTCCCATACTCCCCCTCTATCCTAGAGTAGATCAAGATATCTTCCAAAAATACAAATACAAACTAGTTTGATTAGTTTCTAAAGATTGGTGAACCAAGCACATGAATATTGCTGGTGCATATTGGAATTCTGGCTACAAAGTTTACACAACATAATCTTGTTCTTCAATATTTTTGTTCAATGAGACTTATTACAAATTTATACGACTTTCATCTCCTATATTATAGAAAAGCTCCTATAACAACTCCCTTACATAGATAATCACAAGATGACAAACCATAACAAACACTCGTGGGAATAAACAGAACTCCTAACAAACTAACAAATAATTATTGTATGTATCCTAAAGTCTAACAAACCTAACTATAGGAATATGAATGATGTAATATTTCTAACATCCCCTTATGACATCATTCTCCAAAAGGAGATAGGTGGACTAACAACACTTGATGAATGTGTTCAGTAGTTCATTAAAAACACAAGCTATGAGTAGGGACATACACATCTTATTCATGACAAGAAATAATGGAACCTGCTTCACTATGCTTCTTCAATAGGACTGACCATACTAGACTTTTATCCAAGGATAGGGAAAAAAACATCTACCCATGGAACCAAGGATAGGGACAAATACATCTATCTTTCATTAGTCATGAGCAGGGATAATATTTCTGTTCACAAAATTATGATTGGGGACAAACACATCCAATCATAATCACCCAATTAATGTAATTAGGGACAAACACATCCCACTCAACAAATGTGATTGAGGACAAACACATCCAATCACTATTACTCAACAAATGTGATTGGGGACAAATGCATCCAATCACAATTACAAACTTTTTATTTATTTAGAAAATTTATTCCTTCTCATTGTTCTCGTGCGGAGGGTCTTCAATAGCTACTTCAAAAAGACATTCTTCATCATTGTCTGCAACCGATGCCTTATTTGTATTTAGCTTGCTGTCAAGGAGATCCTTGGCACATTAAATACAATTCATAATAATATGCCCCATTTTCTTGCAATAGTAGCACGAAATTTTGTCCTTGGAGAACTAATTTCCCTTTGAAGTAGAAGAATTTGATTGAGAGGAACGATTAATCTTGTTTTTGACAAGCATTGCAGTTTCCTCTATAGTCAAATCATTTTCTTTAGTTCCTTCATCAATCAAGGTAGAGATTATCTCTTCTAGAGTAACATTTGTTCTGTTCAATGTGAATACAAAATTACCATAGCTAGAAGGCATGCTATTCTACAAAATAGCTTTTGCATCATCATCATCATCTACCTAAGCTTTTATTCCAACTAGTTGATTCATCAAAGAACGAAACTTATTGATGTGTTGAACAACATTGTCACCTTCTATCAATTTTAGCCTGAATAATTTTTGCTTTAGGCCCATTTATTCACTTGATGCTTGTGGCCCAAACAAAGCATTGAGATCATCCCGTACTTGCTTTGAGGTCTTTGAGAAATCAATGTGGTGGAGGTATGCATCTGAAAGTCCAAGGCCAATCAAAGTTGTTGCTCTTTGATACTTTGTAGTCCATTTTGTGATTCCATTAGCATCGGTTGGCTTTAGTGTAGTTCCACTCACTGCATCCCATAAATCTTTTTCAAAAGAATTAACTGGAGCTTGACTTGCCAAGTGTGAAAGTCTTTACCTTCAAATTTCTCAATGGTGAATGCATTGTTTTTCTCCATTTTTGCTAAAATAATTTATAACTTCTCCCCTTAATCAAAACAAAGTTTAAGGTGTCAGGTTCCACCGATAATTCACCTTGACTTGATTAGGAACATTGTTAGGAATTATAGTGCATGACATAGAATAATGAAATAGATAATAAATTAACATGTTAATGTTAATTTATTGTATGTTAGTTTTTAGTTAGTTATTAGTTATGAGTTAGTGGTTTGGGTAGTTAATAAGTTGAATGGCTTTATAAAACCATAAAATGTAATTATTTGTGTTGTTCATGAATAAAGAATTTACAAGTTTGAGCCTTTGGCTTTCTCTTGTCACCATTAAAATATGGTATCAGAGCAGGTTTCAAAAGAGGCCTCTCTGAAGTTTCACCCGCTCATGCTTTGTTTGTCAAGTTGATTAAGGTAATGGGTTAGTGGATACCACAGACCTTCGCAACCCCAATACCTTTTTTTGTGCCATCCATTTGTTGTAAAGTCAAGTAGTGCAATCAAAGGACTAGTGTATACCACGGACCTCATGCGAAATCTGGAGTTTGCAGTGTCCACCCTGTTAGTGTTTTAATGATCAGATAATACAACTGAAAGCACTCAGAAAATTGCAACACACAAGACAATAAACACAACAAGATACCCTGGGAAAACCCTCCTCTTGAGGGAGAAAAAAACCCAGCAAATATGTCTCTTATATAATGAAGGAATGAGAGCAGAAATCTGCTTACAACTCAGGCCCAGCACATGGCCGAATTTAATACAATGAATACTAGCACCTCTCCTAGATGCGAATATGTCTCTGCTTGAAATCGGCCTGCTGCTGCAAGATGAATAGCTGCTGCTCAAGTGCGAACTTCTGCTTGAATGCGAATTATGCTTGAATGAACTTGATAATCAAATGAACAAAATCGACCTTGTATTTATACAAAATGAGGTGTCTCCTCAAATAGGTCGGCCACCTCAGGAGAATAAATAATTTACAAAAAATGCCAAGGAGGTCGGCCCAATACAAATAATATTCATGAACTCAATGAGGGTCGGCCCTCATAAATTAAATCAACCAAGTACAAATTAAATAGGCGATAGGCTATTATTTAATTTGATTCATCTTGAAGTGTGTGCGTTGGAAGCAACCCGATGCTGCTTAATAACATCAACACTCCCTCTCAGCTAGGGATGATACTTTCAGCTGCACAAAGCATAGCACCTCATCGTAAAAAAGGAGCTTATCACCTCATCATGAAAAAGGAGCTTATCACCTCATCGTGAAAGCAAATAAGATATCACCTCATCGTGATATCAACCATCATGGCTACCTCCATAGATGGTATGTACAAGTGCTCATCACTCAATGTGATGTTGTCACCTCATCGTGACTTTCACCATGGCTCTCCCAGAGGGTGAAGCACAAGTACAATAAAATCATCACGGACTCCCTCACGTGATGTTGTCATGGAGTCACACACATGACATCCACCATGGCTCTCCTAGCGGGTGGAACAAGGGCTTTCACCTCAAACTTCTCCTAAGAGAAGAATGCCTTAACAAGGGATTTCACCTCAAACTTTTCCTAAGAGAAGGACTCATTAAGAGGATCACTGACATTGAGACTCCTTCTCAGTCAAGGCTGCATTCTCCACCATACCAAGCTTTTCTCGAAAGTACACAAACTTTATCCTGGAGAGGGGCTTGGTGAGAATGTCTGCCGTTTGCTCATCAGTGTTGATATATGTTGAAATCTGGTAGCTTTGGTCAGAGATCAACTGATATATATATATGTCTTGATTATGATTGATTGTCGGCCTTGCTTAATCGGAGGGATGTCAATCGAAAGGTCACGTCTTTTCTCAAACATATATATAAGAGTCTTGATCTTCAAAGTAGAATATAGAAATCAATAAATGTTCTGCTCTTGTAGATTGAATCTCTCCAGAAAGATATTAAGACTTGTCTAAGTTCTTTGATCTTCAACATGGTATCAGAGCCAAGTTTCGAGGAGACTGATCAGATTTATTTTAGCAGTCAAATCAATCGAGCCTGCCTCAAACCAATCTTGAAGAAAGTCGTTAGCATTGTCGAACATCTCGAGTGAGTTCGATGTCGCCATTCCCTATCTGTCATTGCTTCAACATTTAGAAATCATGGTTGCTGGTTAGTGGGAGAACACGCAGAAATTGTGGTAGGCGATTAGAACCGAGTTGTGGCGGAGCCTGTGGCTCCCGCTAACCTCCCGAGTGCATTCATTGAAGAGCACTGAGACGACATCTTGTTTGCCTTGCGGGGCTCTAGTGCGTAGAAAGTCCACCAATGTCGGAATGGTGTTTGGTTTCTGGCCTATATGATCGTTGACGATGGAGAGGCTAAAGAGCGTCGCCTCTACGTTTCCTTGGCTTCCATGTTGCCCTCGGCTTTGAGGCCATTGATTATGAATCAATGGAGTCTGTGGCCTCCAAGATGACTTTCTTGTTGTTGGCGAAAATGGACAGATGCCACAGTGCCGTCATGGATTTTCTTGAGTTTTGGCATCAGGCAAGGAGAGAAGTGGAATCAGTAATGGAATCGCTCTGGCCTCTGCGATGCAGGCGCGATTGTCCATCCCGCACTTTGCAAGAAGACGATGCTCCTAGGTGACCTGTTTTCTTTTCACCTCTGGTGTGCCGCTGCAGAGCTTCTCCACCAGAAAAGCAGTGGTCAATTTGGTGGCCTCGAGCACTGCTTTGGTGGTGGCCAAGCCCACGCTTTCTAATGAGGCGTTATGGTTGCTCTTTTCCAGCTTGTCAAAGGGGGAGCCATGATTTTTGCACCAGGGCTGTATCAGGTTTTGCAAAGCGTAGTTTGGAATGAGATTGTCGTGTAGCAGAACCTGCCTGCTTTTGGGACAATGTAGAATGGTCTTTGTCGATCCAGAGCAATCTATGTGTGCATTGTGACGGCGCGGAAAAACTGGTGACATTATCGCCAGTGATTGCGGGTGGCGAGAGCCGAGGGCTATGCAGCCGCTAGCAAAGAGATTTGCCCCCAGAAAATAATAATAAAAAAATAAAAATAAAAAATTGATTATTAGCTTTGGGCGCAAATCGTTATTTTAATCTATTATTAAATATTTAATAATTTTTTATTATTTATTTAAAATAGTTTTTTGAATGCAGACTTGGTATAATCAAGAATACATCCTTCAACTATTTGCTTCGGTGCTGACTGTGCGCAAAAGGAGCCTTTAATACAATCGAAGGGAAACTCCGAATCGGACTTATTATAAATGGAAGAAAGAGATAACTCAGAATATTTAAAGAGATGAGTATTCTTTGGTCGCTGAGTTATATCATTTATTTTTGATCTTGTGAATTCTCTTGAATTGTGTTGTGTTCACTAGCATAAGATCCTTTGAAAATTTCATTCATGACGTAACTTGTATGATTTTTTACCTTGATATTTCTTTGGATAGTTATGAACTATTTATAATCTCTTCTAAATGCTTTCAGGATGGATCAGAAGCATAAGAGATTGTTTACAAAAGAAGAAGAAAATGAAGACTCTGCTTGCAACCATTAGACTGTGTGGATGGCTGAAGTCATCCCTTTTAAAAGGAAGTAATTAGAGCTTCAGAGGGAGTCTCATCTTCACTTGTTGTAATGCTTTGAGATGGAGAAATATGAGGTGAAAGCCTTGTTCATCTCTGAGACTGAGATGAGGCGTCATGTTGAGAGACTCCATGACGACAGGTCCCAGGATCTAAAGAGCCCCATGCACCCGCAACATGGCTTAAGGGGGGGTGTTGGATATAAGCCACACCCAGACTAATGATGGGCTGGCCACAAGAGGTCAGTAGCTCAGTTAATAGAGCACTCCAGCTACAAATAGAAGGTCCTAGTGAATGCTCTAAGCCAGTTCATGTGCGAGCCAAAGGAAATCCACCTTATGGCTGTAAAACACATATTGAGATATCTTCAAAGCACCATTGGATTTGTTTAGGTTGGGAGTGTAACCGATCAGAAAAGCACATCAGGATGTTGCTTCAGTTTAGGATTGGCTATGATCTCTTGGATCTGCAGAAAACAGTCTTCAGTGGCACAAAGCTTTTGGCTTCGTAAATCGCTTGTGGGACTCCTTGATCTAAGCACATTGAGATCCCCTACCATTATGAGACATGGTAGAAAGGAATGTGATCCAGTTGGAGTATGTTAGTTCAAATGATCAAACAATAGACATTCTCACCACACCTCTCTCCCAAATCAAGGTAGAACACTTCAGGAAGAAACTGGTATGGTTGAAATGTAATTTGATATTATGTTGAAATTCAAATTATTTATAAGTTGTACTAATACATATAAAGATGTTTAATGTGTAAACTCTTTTGTCATGTGTGTGACCCCATGACCTTATGGGCCTACTTCCCCTGTGTACATTATTGAAAGGTGACGATCTTTCTAATAATGAACTCTTGTATTTGACATTGTAAAGTGACGACTCTACAATGATAAACTATCATGATAGATATGTGACTTGATATCTGTGGACATGTCATGATAGTATCTCTTGGACACTTTGATTGATATCATGGGACTTGATATCATCTGTAGATCATTGTGATCCTTAAGAGATAATCATGGTGGATATTTATATCCGTGGATATGCCATGAATAATGGTAGACATCATGTGACGTGATGTCAGTGCACATACCATAATGAAGATGTGTTATGAAGAATGTCATGTGACTTGACACTTTCAGAAGCATACCATATCTTCTGATATCACGAGTTAGGTGATATCACGTTTACTTGATGGAAGTTATCCTCCCGAGTTAAAGAGGGAGTGTTGAATAATGAAGATGTGTTATGAAGAATGTCATGTGACTTGACACTTTCAAATGCATACCATATCTTCTGATATCACGAGTTAGGTAATATCATTTTTACTTAGTGGAAGCTATCCTCCTTAGCCTAGAGGAGTATTGATTAAAGAAGATGTGTTATGAAGAATGTCATGTGACTTGACACTTTCAAAAGCATACCATATCTTCTGATATCACGAGTTAGGTGTTATCACGTATACTTGATGGAGGTTATTTCCTTAGAGGGAGTGTTGCATAGTGAAGATGTGTTATGAAAAATGTCATGTGACTTGACACTTCCAGAAGCGTACCATATCTTCTGATATCACAAGTTAGGTGATATCAATATATATATACTTGATTGGAGTTCTCTTCCCTAGCTAAGAGGGAGTGTTGAAATCTGGTAGCTTCGGTTAGAGATCAACTGATATATATATATGTCTTGATTATGATTGATTGTCGGCCTTGCTTAATCAGAGGGATGTCAATCGAAAGGTCACGTCTTTTCTCAAACATATATATAAGAGTCTTGATCTTCAAAGTAGAATATAGAAATCAATAAATGTTCTGCTCTTGTAGATTGAATCTCTCCAGAAAGATATTAAGACTTGTCTAAGTTCTTCGATCTTCAACAATATACCTCAACTGTATAGCTTTCCTCAATACTATATCTCTGATATAATGGTACTTGATCTCAACATGCTTTGTTCTGTCATGAAACACAGGATTGACATAAAGCTTCACACAACTCTGGTTATCACAATGAATGATGGTAGGCTCCATTGATTGTCCAAACAATCCTGCTAGGAGCTTACAAAGCCACACTGCTTCACGAGCTGCCATACAGGCTGCAATATACTCTGCCTCGGCTGTACTCAATGCCACTGAAGACTGCTTCCTGCTGCACCAGGATATCATAGCAGAACCCAAACTGAAGCAACAACCAGAGGTACTCTTTCGATCTGTGACACACCCTACCCAATCAGAATCAGTAAAACCATGCAGCTCCAAGTCCACACCTGTAGAATATCTCAACCCATATCCAATTGTGCCACACAAGTATCTCAGGATATGTTTAGCTGCAACAAGATGTATCTGCCTTGGTTCACACATAAACTGACTAAGTGCACTTACTGCATAACAGATATCCGGTCTATTGTTAACTAGAAACATCAAAGAACCAATCAGCTGCCTATACATCGTAGAATCCACCAGTTCTGAACTAGCTGCAGCCTCCTTCAACTTGTGTAAGTTTGTCTCCATAGGTGTAGACATAGGTTTGCAATCAATCATACCAAACCTCTTTAGAATGTCAATAGTATACTTTCCTTGACTTAGAATCATCTCATCTGGCTTTTGCCAAACTTCTAAGCCAAGAAAGTAATGCATGAGACCAAGATTCTTCATCTCAAACTTAGAAGCTAACTCCTTCTTACATTTTAGAATTAGGTGTTCTTCTCCAGTGATAATCAAATCATCAACATATAGAAATAGAATCAATGCTTCACCATTTATTACCTTGAAGTAGAGGTTAGAATCTGCATCATTCTTTGAGAACCCCAGACTCAATAGGTAGTGATCAATCCTTTCGCACCAAGCACGAGGAGCCTGCTTAAGACTATACAAGGCCTTCTTCAGCTTGCAAACATGAGACTCCTTCCCATGTACCTCAAATCCATCGGGTTGCTCAATGTAAACCTCTTCTTCTATTACACCATTTAGAAAGGCTGTCTTTACATCCATTTGGTGAATCTTCCATCCTCTAGATGCAACAATAGCAATAATGGTTCTGACAGAAGTATAACGAGCCATAGGAGCAAAGGTTTCTTTTTAGTCAACTCCCTGTTTTTGTGAGAATCCTCTTGCCACAAATCTTGCCTTGTACTTCTCAATGCTCCCATCAGCTGCATGCTTGATCTTGAAGAGCCATTTAGAAGACACCACAAATTTGCCTTCGGGTCTAGGAATGATATCCCAAACATCATTCTTAAGTATGGATTGATACTGCTCAGTCATAGCATCTTTCCAAACTTGTTGACTAGAAGCTTCCTCACCACTGGAAGGCTCTGACTCATCAAAGCTACATAACTGGAAAACTTATTAGGTCTCTTACTTTCTTTGAAGGTTCCTTTTGGGGCTGTAAAGCTTTCTGCATCCTGCATTATTTTCCTAGCCCAAAGAGGTCTCTTCCTTCCAATCACAATATCTGTAGGCCCATCAGTAGGCTCCAAGGGTTCAGCTGGATCATCATCTTCTTTAGGTTCTGGAACCTCCCTCTGATTCTCAGGAACATGATCAACTTCCATATCCTGAGGAGGCTCTTCTTCATCGATCTCTATATGAGTGCCCTTGGATCTTCTGAATGCAACATCTTCCTCAAATGTGACATCTCAACTGATCTCAATAGACTTCTGACTTGGAATGTAGATCCTGTAGGCTTTAGATGTCTCACTGTAGCCCACCAGCCTTCCCTTCTTACCAGAAGGTTCCAATTTTGTTCTGTTCTCTTTTCCTTCGGAATATGAACATACACTAGACAACCAAAGATCCTCAGATGACTGACTTTAGGCTTCACCCCTGAGAAAGCTTCTTCAGGAGTTTTATTCTCCAAGATTCTGTGGGGACTTCTGTTCTGAACATAGACGGCTGTCCTAGATGCCTCAACCCAAAGTGAGATTTGCAGGTCTTGATCATGTATCATTGCTTTAACTGCTTCCACAATAGACCTGTTCTTCTTTCAACAATACCGTTCTGTTGAGGATTATAAGGAACACTGAACTCCTTCTTAATCCCTGCTTCAATACAAAAATCACGGAAGGTGCCGAAAGTGTATTCTCCTCCGTTATCGGATCTCAAGACTTTGACCTTTTTCCTGGACAAATTTTCCACCTATGCTTTGAATTCTTTGAATCTTTCTAATACCTCCTCAGACTCCTTGGATCTCAAGAAATAAATCCAAGTCTTTCTAGAGTAGTCATCAATAAAAATAATGTAATACAAGAAACCACTAGAAGATGCAACAGACATTGGACCACATAAATCAGAATGAATGAGATCAAGAATACATTTAGATCTACTTTCACTACTATGAAATGTACCTTTTGTATTCTTACCTAAGGCGTAGCTTTTGCATGTACCTTCATGTTCCCGGTTGAATTTCGGAAGGCCGATGACCATCTTCTCCATGATAGGTAGTGCTTGAAAGTGAATGTGAGCCAATCTTTGATGCCAAAGGTCACACGCGCTAGAAGAATCATGCACAAGTGCCTGAAGGGGACAAGTGCATAGCCTGTAGAGACACTCATGTCTAACTCCAATTATCCGAGCAGACTTGATGTTGGAGTTCTTTGCCCATATAAGAACTTTTCCTTCTGAAAATACAACTTGATAACCCTTGTCTTCCAATGCTGAAATGGAGACAAGATTTCTCTTTATGCTTGGAATGAATAGCACATCATTCAACTCCAATGAAATGTTGGAATCCAAGTGAAGAGAGGAGTTCCCAACTCCTTTCACAGAGTACCTAGCATCATCTCCAATAATGACTTGTTCATTGGAATCTGACTTAATCAAATTAGATAGATGCTCCCTGAATCCAGTGATGTGGCGAGAGGCACCACTATCTATTAGCCAAGTGTTGGTGTCGGTGGTTACATTGCTTGACAAGGCTGAATAGAACAGATAATCACTTGAGTCCTTCTGTGGAGAGACTTCTTTAACATTTGCAATGGCAACCTACTGCTTAGGCCTGAGAGGACATTCCTTTGCAAAGCGACCATACTTGTCACAACGGAAAAATTGAACTTTGGATAAGTCTCTCTTCTTCTTGAAGGCTGGAGCACCATCATTTCCATTATCTCGATTCCTCTTGAAGAATCCTTTCTTCCAAACTTTTCCTTTCTTCGACGAATGGGAGGCGAGAACATGTATATCTTCATTCGTTGAACTTTGACCAATGCCTCTAGCCGCCAACCTTGACTCCTCTTGAATGTAGTCGGCCCTCAATCGATCAAACTTGGGAAGTTTAGATCTTGCACTGATTCCTTGAATATATGACTCCCATGATAGCGGAAGACCATTGAGAGCAAGAATGGTCAAGTCTTTGTCATCAATCATGTGGCCAATTGTAGAGAGTTGGTCTCTCAATTCTGAAATCCTCATGAAATAAGCAATCACTGACTCTCCTTTCGCCATCTTCACATGGTGAAGTTGTTGCTTCAGTGCAAGTGCCCGACTGGTGTTGTTGATTTCGTACATTTCTTCCAATGTTTTGAACATATTCCTTGTCGTCTTCAACTTGGAGACAATCGGAACAATATGATTTTTAACGGAATCAACCAACACTTTCTTTGCCTTGGTGTCTTTCTTCCTCCACTGCAACTTCTCTTCTTCCACCTCAGGTTCGGGGACTTTGGTTTCCACAAACTCAGCCAAATCATTCTCTTCCAAGGTGAACATGATCTTGGACCTCCATGATGTGTAGTTAGAAGCTCCTTCGAGTCTATCCTCAATTTTCAGACCATTTACCATCTTGACAAAATAGAGATAGACAAAAAGGATTAAGGAGAATGCTGCAAGACAAATCTGATCACGATCTTCTTCAAACCCGCTCTGGTACCATGTTAGTGTTTTAATGATTAGATAATACAACTGAAAGCACTGAAAAAATTGCAACACAGAAGACAATAAACACAGCAAGATACCTTGGGAAAACCCTCCTCTTGAGGGAGAAAAAAACCCAGCAAATATGTCTCTTATATAATGAAGGAATAAGAGCAGAAATCTGCTTACAACTCAGGCCCAGCACATGGCCGAATTTAATACAATGAATACTAGCACCTCTCCTAGATGTGAATATGTTTCTCCTTGAAATCGGCCTGCTGTTGCAAGATGAATAGCTGCTGCTCAAGTGCGAACTTCTGCTTGAATGTGAATTATGCTTGAATGAACTTGATAATCAAATGAACAAAATCGACCTTGTATTTATACAAAATGAGGTGTCTCCTCAAATAGGTCGGCCACCTTAGGAGAATAAATAATTTACAAAAAATGCCAAGGAGGTCGGCCCAATACAAATAATATTCATGAACTCAATGAGGGTTGGCCCTCATAAATTAAATCAACCAAGTACAAATTAAATAGCCGATAGGCTATTATTTAATTTGATCTTGAAGTGTGTGCGCTGGAAGAAGCAGCCCGATGCTGCTTAATAACATCAACACACCCTCCTTGTATATTTTTTAGCGGTAGTAGCGGATACCATAGACCTCGTAACAAACCTGTTGACATCCACAATTCATGTGCATCTCGTTTCTCTTCCATTGTGTACATTCTTTTTGCAGTTTTTCCTTTATTATGTTCATTGTGTTCATATTCAAAGTTGCAAAGATATAAGGTGTTGCAAAAAAGTGTAGGATGCTAAGATAATTGAGAAGAAGGTTTTTATCTTTCAGTTATGAAGGTTTCATTGTTTGAAGATTGATATGGATTTATTAAGCTGCTCTTTGATGGATATTCAGTTTGTGGAAAGGAGGAATTATGTTCTCATTAGGTACCATTCAATTCTTCGTACGTTGTTCTGATTTTAAATATGGCAGTTTAATACAGTCTCACTAAAACTGTGATACCTTTCTCATTTCTCAACGAAATTGAGAAATTCAAAATGTTTTGGAAAGCTGTTGAAAAGGAGCACAAAACCCAGAAATCATTTGAGAATATTGTCAAAATTTAATTTGCAGTTTGATGCAGAAGGTAGAGGTATTTAAATGGTTAATGCTAATTTAATTTATCATTTTTATTTTGTTTACGGATTTTGGAGCCATAAGGGTGTGATAGATTTCTCACTTGCACATTGCAATTGGATGCATTATTGGTGTAAACCAACATCCAAAGAAGAATTTCATTGAAGGGGGGACAAATATGAGATAAGCCAATTGTTGATATTGCAGCACCAAAATAAAGTCCCTATGTCAGCACTAAGGTTGGGTGTTAGGAATTATAGTGCATGACATAGAATAATGTAATAAATAATAAATTAACATTTTAATTTATTATATGTTGGTTTTTTAGTTAGTTATTAGTTATGAGTAAGTTGGTAGTTAGTGGTTTCGGTAGTTAATAAGTTGAATGTGCTTTATAAATCCTTAGAATGTAATCATCTGTGTGTTGTTGATGAATGAATAATTTATAGGTTTGAGCATTTGACTCTCTCTTTTCACCATTTCAATAAACATTACTATATTTGAATCTTATAAGATTAATACAAAATTTAACATATAAACCTCCCTCTTTTAAATATATAGAAAATACAAAGAAAATAATGCATGACAATTATTTTTAGATCCTGAGCGAGGTTTGTAAAAAAAGTGTTCAAATCTTATGGAAAGGATGGCAACACAACTTACCTTAACAAACTATGGCAAGAATGTTACCAACACTTCAACAATTTTGCAAGGTATGTGGAAGGCTCCTTATTTCACCTCGCTCATGTAAACATCACCGAGGCTACCTCTGTTGAAAGATTGAAGCAGAGCGAATTGACATAGGAGAAACTCTTGAAGCACAAAATATTTTTGATGCCTTGTCCAAAACGGTTGAAAAGTGTTTGTGGAATACTTGACCTAGATGCGGAGGTGATAGCACTATCATCTAAGATTTTGATGATCATGAATTGGCTCGTGTGCAAAATTTGTATGAGGAATTCCAACAAGATCAAAATCTGTAGTTGGATCAGCTGCGTGGAAGCTCCAATAGTGGACAAGCAAGGAGATTAGGAAGCGGGTATACATATGCTTGGGAGAGGGAGGGGGAGTGGGGGTCGAGGTGACATACATCCACCACAAACCATCACAGGCATTTGGTGACCTTATAGGTATAAGCTAGCAGACATCTACAAAAAATGGCAGCAAAGGTCTTCATTCCTGCATTTTGCTAATTTCCTATATCATGTATAGTATCTTGTATGCTTTGATCAAAGGTTTGTGAAAGGCATTGTGTTCTTGCCTTGTTACGATACTTTGCACCTTTCAATTGCAATTGCAAGGCCCAGCCAAATTTGGAGTGAAAAACCTCTCAATTGACAAATTTATGGTGAAAATGGCATGTGATATTTTTGTAGAAATTCAACCATTGACAAGTTGATTGGACAAAAGAGGAGAATCATTACATGACAGCTCTAAGAAAAGGAGGATGAGCATGCCGAATGTGATGCTGGATAAGACGAGCATGGCAGCTAAGGCGTTGAGAAAAAAGGAGGATCTAAATCCCTCTCCAAACACATATTTGACAAGCACAAGATCGAACTTTCTTTGATACCATAGTGGAATCCAAGCTACAAATTATACACACAACATAATATTGTTCGATATTTTGTTCAATACATAGTTCCATGGAGTTTCTGATAGGGGGATGCGTTTCAAGGACTGGGGGATCAAGGGCCTAAGTTTGGGGATGGTGAGGTGACAACGACCAAGGTGGCGTTGAAATACATATAGTACTTGAAAAAATATTTATAAAAAGATGTATAAGGAATAAGAATTACAAATGAATTGACACACTAGTAAAACTACTAAACAATAAACTTTAAACTACTAAAGCTGCAAACACATTGCAATGATTGCATTAAACATTTGGATTTTGAAGTGAACATTAACAATGAAATTGTGAAGTTCAAAATTTATATTATATTTAAAATTTCATAACGATGATTGCAATGAAAAATGTTCAAAATAACAAAATGGAGTGAAGTGAGGCCTCTAATGTTCCCTAAAGTCCTCATCACTAGAATTGCTAGGTTCCACATCCTCAACCTCCTCCAAACTAATACCAACTAGCCTTGTTTGTGTAGCATCATTATCAACCGGTGTTGGCTTCTTTGGCCCTACATCCCACCATGATGTTGGACTCTCCTTGTACATAAGTGTTTTGCGGTCAATGAGATGCAAGGCACTATGTATAGCCATAAGTAGACTAGTTCCTCTCAGCAACAAAGGAACTAGAAACCTGAGATAGCAAACGAATGGCCAGAAAGGTAGTCAAAGAAGTGAGCCCATGCATAGTCCACCACAAAATTGGGTCTTCCTGTGCCATAGTTTCCCTATCCATCTTGGCCTCCTTAGAATAACCCTTAGGAGTGGCAAATTTTGTTTGCTTAGTATGAATGATGTTGGCTTCTACATAATCATACATCTTTTGGATGGCCTCCATGAACCTTGCCTTCACCTCAGCATCTTGTATGGGTGTAATTCTACTAGGCCTTTGCATGTACCACTTGGGGTTCAATGCATATGCTGCCATGTGTAAGGGAGTGTTGAGCTTCTCCCATCTCTAATCAATGATTGGTTGAATATGTTCATTGTAGAACTACAATGTGGAGTCCTCTTGCATGACAACCTTAATCTGGTCAATCATAGAATCAATGCACTCATACACCTCTCTAAGGCTAGTTGCATTAGCATCCCCATATCTAATCACTTTGAAGATTGGAGTAATGATGGAGTCAATATATTTTGCATCACCCCAAAAATCATCACTCTTCATCACATCCTTCACCCTCTTCCCTTGTTTTGTCTTGGAATCAGGCCATTGATTCCATTATGTTGTCACAACCATTAATTGCAATGCCTCTTGCAACTCAAGCATCCTCTCCAAGAGAATGAAATACATTGCATATCTAGTCTCTATAGGTTTCAAGAATTCCTTTTTAGAGAAGTTTCGAAGAGTGCATGTGAAGTGTGGTGGTTGCAGACAAACATATGCACATCTCTAGCATCATTGACAACTATTTCGATCCAATCAATCTTTCCCATTTTCTTGAGTGCATTATTCATTGCATGCACACAACAAGGAGTCCACTAAATATGTCTATAAGTTGTCTCAATTAACTTCCTCAATGCTTTGCACACATGGGTTGCATCTGCCATCGCTTGGATCACATTTTGTGGCCCAACCTCCTTTATAGCATATTTGAGGATTCGAAACTGCAAATCGACATCGTAGTGATGCCCTGAACAATCAACAACCCTAAGAGACAAAAGGCCCTTTGTACATGTAGCCATGATATTGTTGAGTGGATGATGCCTAATGTCCACCTACCCAGCCATGACTATGTTGCATCCACTTGTGACCTAGGATTCCTTCATTTTCTCCATTAAAATATTTATCTTAGAATAGTTCTTATCCAAGATTGTGGTCTTCAATTTTGTCTCCCTTGGTGGCACACATGATAGTCTTGCCCTTGCTATCTTCGCCACCGCCTCCTTATAATAAGGAGAGTGAGCCACATGGAATGGAATGCCATTGACAAAGAAGAATTTCCCAATGGCATCATCTAGCTCATCCTTCAATTGCATGTTGAATAATTCTGCTAGTGGGTTTGAAGGCATCACTTGTCACCTTGTTTTTCCCCCTAGCCTCTACTACCTCTGAAGTAGAAGAATTGATATATGTGCAACTAGCCTCTACAAAGTAGTAGAAGTAGAACCCTATCCCTGATGAACCCTTGACCTTAAAGACAAAGAAGCAGATGCACTACCTAGACCACCCCATAACTTACTTATCTCAGCCCTATAGTTTAGTTTTTTTGCCAACTTATCACATACATCTACACCTTTGCCTTGGATATGAAGCAAGTCGGCATTAGCTCTGGTAATACTGCCTTGAAATTCAAGCTTATAAAAGTGGCACCTCCACAACCTAGTGCCCCCAGATGCCCCACGTTTTATTTGTAATTTTGTTGCAAATTGTATTAAGGTAGACTTAAGATCAAAGGGACCCTTAGCATATTTTTCTAGTAGTGGTTTGGGTTTCACGGTCACCCCTCTCTAATTTTGCACTTTTATTAGATGTATAATCGTATTCAGTTTCACTTTCAACTTCTTGTTGAGGCTCAACCTCATCCTCGCGCATGCTGTGAGAACTCATAGTGACATTGCAATAAATGATATAAATTTATAAGTTTATAATTTTAAAGTTGAAATTCAAATTATGCGTAATGCAATGGATTAAGACATATTTTCTTTAAGCGTAGAAGAAGAGTATACACAAAAGTTATGATCCTAATTTGACAAATTAAAAAATTTGAACATCTAAAACTTAAAAAATAAAATATGACAGCTTGCTGTTATAAAATAAAAAAAATTAAAAATTTGATCATGATTCATTTGCAAAACTAAACTAATAACTATTGAATTTGAAATTTTCAACAAATTACGATCAACAATGTAAACTAGTATTTCAATTTGTAATGAAAGAAACTAATTAAAAAAATTAGAAAAACCAATCATGGAAGAATAGGGAACTAGGAGCCTACCTCTTTGCTTGAAAAATGCTCTCAATCCTTTGAGTTGGCATCACTCCTCTTGGTCTTCCTCAATCCCCTTGTTCTTCATTCACACTCTTTCACATTGCACTTGTAGGCTTTCTGTTTTCACTCTCACACTCACTGCTATCAGTTTCTTGTCGATTTCTTTTTGTGAGTTGAAACAAGGTTATAAGGTAGATTTATAGAGTTTTTGGGGTTTGTGTGGAGCCATAGGCCATTAAGGTTTGGGCTTGGGCACAAGATTAAAAATAAATGTTTTTTTTTTGTTTTGGACTGCTTGGCCATGGGAGACGCTTGAGCATCCTTGAGATTTTTGGGAGACTCTTGGGAGTTCTTTGGATGTCTCGAGGACATCCTAGCGTCTCTTAGAAATCACCAAAAAAGGGGACATCTTGGGGACATTGATGCAGGTGGTGGGATGGTAGAGGGGCGTTCCCTCCAAGTCCCCACGTCCTCGTCTTGAAAATGCAGGGATTTGGGGGGGGGGGGGAGACACGTCCCTGTGGTACATTGGTTCAATAAGACATTACAAATTTCTAGCACTTTTACCTCCTATATTATAGGAGAGCTCCTGTAACAACTCTCTTACATAGATAATCATAGGATAACAAACCATAACAAACACTCACGCGAATAAACAAAACTCCTAGTAAACTAGCGACTAATTATTGTATGTATCCTAAAGACTAACAAACCTAGCAAGGGGAATATGAATGATGTAGTATTCCTAATAGTGCATTGGTCAACCCAAAATTTGCATTTTATTTCTATGTTAAGTTTTGAAAGAAGTCTTCAACACATTTGTTTTGTTGATCCTCAATTTTTGGTATCTTGATTTTAAACCTATCTGTAGACACCTAAATTTATCCATACCCAACCACATTTGATTTTACCCTATCCTAGCTATTAATTAAATAAATAATCATTAATTGATTAATTAATTTATCCTTTACTTTTATCCCTCACATTTAATTAAATATATTTAAAATGAGTTTAACCTTATCCTCCAAATCCTCCAACAAAATCAATTAATTAATTGATTTGGTCCAATTAATCTTCATTAACATCTCCTCCAATATTTAATTCCATGGTATCCCACAATCCACCAACTTTTAATCCTATCCATTGATCCATTTACATGGATTAAAATCTAAACTAAGCATCATCTAACATGTGTCCAAATTCCTCTTAATTCTCACACATGTGTGAGCATGCTTACTCATCCCACTCCTTGCTCACATGTGTGAACATGCAAGCTTGTAAGCTTGAAACCCTCTCAAGCCTCAACCTCATCTTTGTCCTATTAACCTAGGCCCATTACCTTGCTCACACGTGTAGCCACCTTACCTTTTACACATCATAGTGCTCACATGTGTGAACATAGCTACTCTTACACCTCATGGGACACTTGTCACATGGCTACAACTTCAATCCATGCCTCCATTCCCCATAAATCCTAGTCCTCCATTAACCAATGCATCTTGACCCTCCATTTCCCTGTTGGAAAATCTAGAAATTGGAGGCTTCCCCTTCCATTTGATCATCTATCCATATCCTAACTACATGCTGTCCTTTTTTCTAATATCCACCTTCATCGTATTCTTATGCTGCCATTTTCTTCATCTATCACCCTTATCCTACCATAATGCTGCTGGTCTACTAAGCAACCACATTCCACCAATCAATTTATCACAAAGAACACATCAAGTGGAGCATTGGGTGCAATCCATTTTGGCTCAATCGGAGGAGCAAAGAAGAAACAATGTAAAAGGTTCCATTATTACTTTGAATCTGTGTGTCTCATCTGTTGGTTTCTTCTATTGTCTTCACTATCTTTAAAAAGATTTTTCCCTTTCATCTAATCAAACGGTTCATAGTTGGTTCTCACCTTGTTCAACTTCTTGCAGTTTAAACACAATCTCAAAGAGTCATTCTTAACAAATAATATTGATGCGCCCCATGATGATAGACTTGATTCAATTGAATCACTTGGTGATGAATTCTTTCATTCTTAACAAATAATATTGATGCGCCCCATGATGATAGACTTGATTCAATTGAATCACTTGGCGATGAATTCTTTCATTCGTTTCCTCAAATCAAATAGCTCGGGCGTGGTCATCATTTTGGTGCATTAGAAATAGGCTTTTCCCTTGGCATCAACTCCATGGATGAATTAAGTGAAAGGAAAAATACCCAAAATGCCAAATAGAAAAGAAGGATCATTTTTGACCTATGTTCCAAGGAGTTTTTGTGATGGGGATGGTAGGAAATGCGTGGACACATTTCCGGGATGTTAGGGAATGACAAGAAATGTGAAGATGTGTTTTTGGGATGGGAGGCCCTTTTCTAGTGGATGATAGGGGGTGAGAATTAAAAAAAAAGGAAACTTTTATAAATATAGGAAAATTTCAAATATTCGTACGATAAGGCATTGACCATATTTATTAAATAACCATATTATGAAACATTCAAGTTGAATTGAGAATTCATACAAGTTGACATACATTTTTTTTTTTTTTTGATGTCTAATCATTTGAGTTTTCATTGCTAATGTACATATACAACAAAATGAAAAGGCCAAAAGGCTACACATACAAAATGACAAGATGTAGACAATTAGATCTATAGTTGCTATGCCTCTACCTCACCTTTTCCTAAATTAAAATCAGAGTTTGGATCTAAGTCAATGTCAATATGAGGGATTGCCTCATCCAATGGAACCCCAATCAATCCCTTCCATGCTACCTCATCAAGTTGTGTGGCATCTTTGAGATCAACATCCCACTATGTAATTGGAGTTTGTTGATTCTTAAGAGTTTGCCAATTTTGAAGTTGCAAGGCACTATGCATGGCGACCAATTTCTTTGTTGTTGAGAAGTAAGTCTATTCCTTTTGATTGACTGCATGAAGTTGTATGTGGACCAATTTCTCCCTACTACAAAGGATCCAACAACTTGTGAAAGGAGGCAAGTGGCAAGTATCCTCAATTCTACTACATCCTTGCTATGCTATGTCATGTCCACCATCCAATAGGATCGGATTGAACTGCATTAACTCAATCTGTCTTTGCCTTTGATAAGCTAAATGGTGGACCTTGAAGATTGACAAAGGCAATCCATACCATTCAAAGTAAAGTTGCTTCCTTAATGCTATACATCTTTCGAAGGGCCTTCATTAACCTGTTTTTCACCTCTTCATCATCATAAGGAGACACTCTTCCAACCCTTGGTGCATTCCATTTGGGTTTAGAACATAAGCTGCCATATAAAGGAGAGTGTTCATAGTGTTCCACTGCTATATCACAATGGGCCTGATATGACCCTTATATAATCCCAAATCAGGTTCCCTACCATGAATTGCTTGCTTCATTTGCCTAAGCATGTTGTCAAATGTCTTGTAAATCTCTCCAAGACTAGGAGAGTTTGTATCAACATATCTAATGATCCGCACAATAGGTGACATGAAAGAGCAAATGTATTTGCAAACAAAAATTTCCAAAAAGAATAGGACTCAAATGACAAAGAGTGAATGCTAATACAAAAAGTAAAAATAATTTACAAGTTACAAGCATGAATAAATTAATAATTTAATAATAAAATTAGAAATCTTTACCTTAGTGGACCACCAATCATCATCAAGGATCTTTTACTTCATACTTTTTCCTTAACTTGTGTTTGCCTTAGGCCATTTATCCCTCTAGATTAACCATCATTGATTGTAGAGGCTGCTGCATTTCAACCATCCTCTCCAACAAAATAAAATAATTGGCATATCTAGTTTCCATTGGTTTGAGGAATTTCTTCCTCAAAAAGTCCCAAAGAGAACAAGTGATGTGTTGGTTGCAAATGAACATCTGTATATCTTTTGTTTCTGTCCAATTTGTCTTTCTTATGTCTTTCAATGTGTTGTTCAATGCATGAACACAACACGAGGTCCAAAAACTGTGCTTCTAAGCACCTTCCACCATTATGCCAACTAATTTGCACTTGCTGAATTGGTGACCACTTGTACAACATTTGAGACCCCAACCCTTCCTATGACATTCTTTAAAATTTAAAATTGAAAGTTTGCATTTGTATGTTTATCGAAAAATCAATAGCTCTAAGAAAATAAGAGCTAGCTGCACATTTGATCATGCTATTGATGAGTCATTGATGACTAATATTGGTTCACCCATCCATGATAATTGCTGTAGCCAACTTTGCTTCGTGTCCTCTATCAATAAATTCACCTTAGGACACTCTCTATTAAGGAGGCTGGTGCATAGTTTGTGATCTCCAAGAGGAGCATATGAGAGATCAACGACATTTGTATCTTTTGGCAATAGTTTAAAATACAGAGAATATGCCACATGAAATGGGATGACGGGGGGAAATAAAAATCCAGCAACTAGAGAAGCTGCCACTTCCCACAATTGCACATTTAACATTCCTGCAATTGTCACTGATCTCTGACTAGGCTTCCTCTTTCCTCTTGTAGAAATCTTACCACTAACAACGATGGATGGCATAGGATGTTTTGTACATTACTGACATATCCTTAAATCTTGTTTCACCCTTTGGAAACAATCTATTGGCTTCTATGGTTATCTTTGGACAAACCTAAACCCCTTATCCTGTAATGCCATAAGATGACTAGATACCTTGGTGTAACTTTGAAATCTTTGTTGCACAAATGACAATCAAGCTCTACTGTCTGAAATTTTATTTTTATTTTTGTCTAAAGCTGTTACGAATTGCAAAAGAGGTTTAGAGGGTTTGAATGGGCCCTTTGCATAAGGTCTTAAAAGGATGCAAGGGTATTCAAATGGGTTATGTGGCTGTTCCACTTCACAGTACTCCCACACCTTAATGAACATTAAACACTCAACCGAAACTCTTCTTTGTTCTATGCCAAAAGTTTCATGTTCACTACCTGCACTGCTGTTTCATGTTGTTGTTTTAAGAAGAAAAAAAGAAAGAATGCAAAGTTGCAAACTGAAAAATGAAAACAAAAATGACTGCTGTAAGCCGTTAAGTTTTTAACTCTTAGTTTTGAAAAGTAAAATAAAAATTCTAAAAATTAACACCTACCTCTGCTGCTGCTCTTCTTTAGCTGCAAACTGCCCACTGAAAGGTGAAAGTTAGCTGCCCACTGCAATAGTAAACCTCAGGAGTGAGCCTTAAACAATATGAATGCTGCTGCAAAAGTAAACAGTATGATGCAAATCTGCCTGCTTACATTATACGTTCAATTTTTTTTTGTTGCTTTTGGGGACCATGAGCCAAGTTTTTTAGTTGCACATTCATTCAATTAAATATGGTTAGTCCATGGATGCTTTTAGGGTTTTGAAAGACAAGGTCTCCACATGATGCTTGTTTTTTTCTTTAGCAATGTATTTAATCTTTATTTTTTTGGGCTTTTCTGGTCAGGGATGGCCAGCCTTCTTCCATGGGGATCTATTTCTGGGATGTTTCCAGTTGGCAGCTGGGTTTAGGGGACAGCCTGGGGATGTCTCTGGTATGTCCCTGCACCTCTGCATCCTGAAACATCCTGGGTGTGGGGACACCTGGAAAAGCCCTTGGGGTGTGTCCCTGTGGAACCTAGTTTTCAACACATACTTAGCAATTACAAAATTAATTTATCAGAGGAAACAACTAATGGTCTTTACATAGCTAAGATAGATATCTTGGGGAACTTTTATGTTTATAGAAATTAGCTACAAAAATGGTTAAGATGATTTAGAAATATCTTTATCAATATTGCAATTTTAGTATTTCGTGTTCACTAATATAACTATTTACAATTTCTTTTATTATATTTTGTTACTGTAAATATATGTGAGTATTTGGCATCAAAGTTCGCAAGCAACATAGCCAGGTCATTTAAAATTGAGCACTAAGAGGGCACTTGAGCATTGAGTGCAATATTGAATTGATAACTTCTGGCCTCTTCATCGATTTCTCACCTGTTTATGCAACCATGAAGACAGCAAAAATCTATAAGCAATAACTAATAAGTGACCCTAGTATTTACCTATTGAGGAATTTAATATCTTTCTAAAGTTTGAATAGTCAACTATTTTCTTGTATATCGGCTTGTTGATTTTTGTGTGATCATTTTCTTTATTATACCCATCCTTGTAGATAAATATTACAATAATATGACAGCAACTGAACTGAATGGTGTGTTTGACGAGTTATTAATTATTTATTTGTATAATTTAGCCCTCATCTTGCGACATATTATTTTGTATTATCTCAACCCACTTTTGGAGCATTGTTGCAGTGAGGCTTGCACCCGAGGAAGATGCATTTGTTCTTTCAGGATATGAGCACAATGCCATAACTCCCATTGGCATGAAAACAGATATTCCTGTAAGATTCTATCTTTGGTGGTTGCATTATTATGGGAGGGTGAATTTCAATATTTTTAATTTGGAGCTAGTCACATTTCTGACAATAGAAATACGGCCTTTCAGTTTAATCATATTTTGTCTGATACAGGTCATTCTTTCAGATGCTATTGTCAAGCTCAAGCCAGATTATTTTTGGTTAGGCGGAGGGGAAGTTGATTTGAAACTTGGAATCAGAACTCAGGAATTTATCAATTTGGTCAAACCTTTCATAGTTGATTGCTCGGATGTTTAAACATTTATTTGACTTAGAACATATCGACAGTAGACATTCTTTTAACGGAGCTTCACTTGCTAATGCAAGGTTTAGTGTCTGCTCCACATCCATTCTATGGTGCAATATGATAAGCTATCTATTTATCTATATCCGGAATTTGTTAGATACTCCATTGGGCATCACAAAAAAGCTCATGGATGCACATCTTAGTTATAATGAGTTTATTGGTTTATAATCACATGCTGCTATTTGACTACACAACAATGCGATCATGGAGTTGCATAATGAAGAAGCAGCTATTTATACAGTTTTCCGTATCTGTCAAGCTGCCATATTTCTGTTTATTTGATGATACAGGAATCATGTATACGTGTGGATTATGTGAACTTGAATTTTTTGAGAATTACCTTTGTTAAAATTCAGAATGGTTTCTGATTAAGAGTTTCTCTTGGTGTGTAAATTTAAAAAAAAATGATGGATGATATACTTAGGTTCATACAGTGGTTATGACACAAATTGATGGCAGACAAACTCTTAACAAAGTCTTTAGAAACAAGGGCAGTGTGTTGACAATAGCTTCAAATAGTTTCTTATTGAAGCTGTGGAAGTTCCAGAGACATTCCTATACAGAATGAAGTATAACGTGTTTTGATTCTATAATTTGCTATTTAGAATCACACAAAAAGGGAAAGCATTATATGCAATGCTAAAATGTAACTGTTGAAATATTAAATTATAAAACTTTAGGTTCTCTACGTGTCCTTTCGTTTGAGCATGCTTTTCTTACAAAGGATACAGACAATAGAAAGATGATTTTCTATTTTAATTTTATTTTATAGATGCAATGACTTAAAAATTGGGATTGTCGAGTAAATTAATACTTGATGAGTCCTTGATAGAATTAAATATCTAGTATTGTGGCTTGACCCAAGTAAATGCCTTGGTATATAGAGGATGATAAAGAAGCCAAACTTTTCATGAGGAACTGCCACTTATCATGAAGATTGTAGAAGCCATTTAAACTGTTCACAAATTAAATTTGTTTTCATGCAGGCAACCATTTCAACACAAAATATGTGGCAACCCATTGTTAAATACCAAAGAAACCATTTCTAACGTACATCAATGACATTTGGCAAGGAAATTGATGCTATTAACAGTGAGGAATCAACACAAAGGATGGTATAAAAATGCAAACACGTATCCTGATAAAAAATTACCCAATATATGTACCATCAAATCTACAATGGTGGAAAAATGTTAAAGAATGTGATCAACAAAACTATCAGTGTATTCGTATGTGAGTGCAAAGATTTACCTTTAACCTTAAGAAACCCATTAAGTAAAAGCAACCGACCATGAAAACTCCACGCTTTCTTCATCAATTCTTATGGTTATAGATAAATGCAGTTGTGGGTCTCTTTCGAATTAAAAGCATAACAATTCCTCGTCCATGCAAGATGTCATCTATGGGGCAATTCCATATCACTTTTTGTTTTCCAAAAGGATTTGTTGGTCGGATGGCTCCATATATATATTTTTCTTAAGATATGAAATATTTTTTTGAAAAAAGTGAGCCATGCCTTGATTTTAGGTGGGCATGTAGAAATTTGCCGTGGAGTCGCAGTTTTGCCTTAAAATGTGTGGGCCTCATTTGCCTATATTATACAAATAAAGGAATCAAATGAATGTATCAAGCTAATTCGTTTTGGGGGCATAGAGTGAAATGTGTTAATGACATACTTAAATATTCTTAAAAATTCAAGTTATTTAACATTTCTATGATCTACTTATGATTAAAATTTAGGTGGTTATCTTTATACATGTTTCTAGGTCACAAGATGGAATTTCGACCTTAATTTTAGTTGTGCACCTTAGATTTTCTCAATAATAATTCCTTCATTTAGATAATGTGAAGAAGGTGAATAAAATCCTCACTGATGATAATCTAGTAAAGAGAATTTTTGATAGTTCTTAGTGTGTTTCATGTAAAGCAAATGAGGGGTTGATGTTCATTTGCTTTTGTATTTGTTTGTTCCCTCAATCAATTTGGTGTTGGGTTTTCTTAGCTTCTTTGAAACATCTTTGTTGTTGGGTATGGGATATTCTTGGGCATAATGCTTTGGAAAATTGCACTTGTGTGTACTCTTTGGAGGATTTGATTGAAGGGCAATAGGCACATCTTCTAGGGTGAATCTTGTCCTACGAAAAGGTATTGGACTTCAATTGAAGGGGTCATTGTCAAATATGTCAACTTGATTTTATAGAAGGTATTTAGCTCATTGTCTAGTAAAGAATTGTGTATCCTCAAAGGCTATATAGTCTCTTTGAAACCCCCCTTTCTATCCTCCCTCAATCCTCACAAGAAAGGGTTTCTCAAGTTTAATTTTGATGGTCTTATATAAACAATCTAGGGTAGGTAGGGGTTGGCATGGTGTTGCATGTGATGATTCTGGGAACCTTGTGAAGTGATGTTCCTTCTTGGGTTCTAGGTCCAACACTAAAACAAAGTTAGAAGCTATGATTTCTAGACTCTTGTTGGCCAAATTGGTGGGTTGTAGGAATTTGATAGTTGAAGCGGACTTGAACAATGCTAGTTGTGGTTTGAGAAAATCTTTTCGCTCAAATTGGATGCTTATGGGATAATTAGAGGAATTTGTAAGGACTTTGAAGACATTGTTTTTGTTATCATGAAGGGAATGAAGTAGATTTATTATCTGATATTGGGATAGACCAAATACACCCTCATGCCATTCATCTTGCTCATGGACAACATGTTTCTTGTCAAATCTTGAATGTGCAAAACACCATAAGAATATATGGCCTTCCCATATTCAAAAGGGAGCATGACGTTTTTGTGGTCAACAACATTGAGATAAGATTTATCTCCCAAGTAGACCTTTCCACCCTTTAATGCTTTCATAATTAGTAAAACCACTCCTTGATGTGAGTCATGTAAAAAGAGGCTCCAAAGTCAATTATCCATGCATCCTCACATGTATGTCTAGCAAGGGCTGCAACAAACATGTCACTAGTGTCTTCATTAGTCTCTTTGAATATAAATCAAATGTCAATAGACTCCTTGTCCTTCTCCTTGCTATCCTTAATGTGGTTAGTGTTTCTACAATTCTAATATTTGAACTTAGATCTTCTAAGAGAGTCATACTTCCCCTTAGATTTATATTGTTTGTCTTTCTTGTCCTTGCCTTTATCCTTCAAACAACCTTTGATGAACAAGGTATTCTTAACAAATTTTGATGTTTTCCACATCATCTCTAATATAACAAGCCGCAAACCACCTCATCAAGCTTCAACTTTTGAGATGATACTACTAATTGACATAACTAGGCTATCACATGAATTTGACAAAGAACACAATAGGGTGATACACTAGTCTTCCTTGTCCATTTTTACATCCTTATATTACCACTTATTGGTTTAATTATTTATTTATTACACCTTATATTAAGTTTACTAGGTAACTATTATTTATTTACTTTCGTAAATTAGGAAATAAGAACACATGCCATCTCCTTGATTGATGGAAGCACATGCCACCTCTACCTCATTCAACTCCTTAGCTAACAGAAGTTTGGTGCCACCTCTCCTTCATTGAATTGAGTTCTCTTAACACCACTGCTCTTGTATGTTGAGTTGATCCCTAGTTCATTGAGGCTCACTCTACTTCTCTGAGACACTTGCCATCTTGGCTCATGCATCCTAGAGCCTATATGTATGCAATCATTTCCTTCATTTCATCATCTAGAAATAAAGATATGGGAATTTTATTATTTGTCATTTGAATGTTATTAATTTATGTTGTAATTCTATTTTAAATATTAGGGAAATTTAATTTTTTCAATCATTCTTCATTATTAAATCTAACATGGTATTAGAGCATCGTAGTGTAGTCAACATTTAATTTTTTCAGATCTAGGAACAAGCCAATTTTTTTTCTATATGTTTATGCTTTTAGCTATTTGTGTAATTGTCATTCACATGTTGTAGGAGGCCTCTTAAGGAAAAATCATATTGTTCTTTTGCATTTAGAAAGATTAATTTGGTTAGGATTGACTTTTGTTTTGTCCAAAAAGACACCACATAATAAACTAACAAAAAAAATTACTACAGGGTTTTACATATTTTTTTACTAGTAGGCACTTGGAGGTACTCTAGCGCAAAATGACCTCACCATCACACTTATAAGATGTCAAAACCTATAGATTTATACAAAGCTCATCAAATTTGCTGATATGAGCTTTTGAGGCAATTTTTTTACCTAGTTGTGCAACCCTTCATAATTGTACAATTGTTAGAAAAGTTAATTAAAAAAAGAGAGGATAGACTATATAAACTATGTGACAGTGTTCATACCATATAGCCTACATAGTAGGTTGCTAGCAATTGCAACCGATTGCAACAACTAGTGCACTATGACAACAAATAGTGCCATTGGTGTTCATCCCTTAGTGGTGAAATTGATCATTGATGTTAGTTGATGTCACTTCACTCATCCTAGTATTGTTGCCCATTCCATTCATCACCACTTGTCTCTTTTCCCTCCTATTGTCGTCGTGTTGCTCTACCACATCACTTGGTTTGAGTGCACCACCAATTGTATTGCCAGAGCATAACCTACTAGCCCCTAGGGCCTAATTTTTTCCCTCTAGGACACTAGAAGGGGTAATTTCTTTGATGGGCCATAAATTTTGCCCATAATGTCATTTTTTTGACTTTTTACACTCAATAGAAATCTCTTTTTGAACACTATATATCAGTGGAGATATTTTTAAAATATTTTTCTATAGGTGCTTGTATTTTTTGTTTGAAGCCATTTTTTTGCTTTCTAAACTAGGCATAAGTTTTGCCCACAATATTGAAATTAGGTGATTTTTTTGAAATGGCTTAGAATTTCTCAAGGAATCCAAAGTTGTAGTTAGTTCTTTCTCTTGACAAGTAAATTTTTAGAAAATTGTAAAAACTTCATAACTTATAAACACAAGTTTCTATGTTAGCTTTATTATAAAACACACTAAAATAAAGTTGCAAACTACATTTTTTGGAGGGTTTTGATTTAGTGAAGTAACAAGGTGTGTGAGTGTTTGTTTTGTTTTGAATATTTTCTTAGTTCTTTTTGCATGATCCATCATGGCCAATCATACATTAATTCAAATGCCTTTTAATTACTTTGCTTGAAAAAACAATATAAATAATCTTGTAGAGTAAAAAAAGTTGGCTCATAATTATTGGTGCAAAAACAAAACCAAGTATTGTAACAACTAAAGTAGATTTTTTAACAAAACAAATGAAGTGTTTAGCTCACTTGGTTTAACAATCTCACTTATTCTTTTATTTTATGTTCAATCTCTCACAACACCTAATAAAACTTGAACAAAACTTGAAGATTTGTATGGTAAAAATGATGGAATTTGTGGTTATCAATTAGAGAAAAAAATAATTAGCTTGAATCCTAGCGAATTTGTGAGAATTTAGGACTTTGCATTGAATTTAAAGTCCCCTTGATTCAAATTAGCACGATGTAAAATTACTCAAATTAATGCACAATTGTTTGTAAGCATTCTCTCAAAATTGGGTTTTGAATATTCTATCTTTGTATCTACCATCTATGCCACTAGAGATGCCTTAGGAATTGATTTTACCATGCCCACCTTTGATGCATTTGTAGAATGTCTAACTCACGAGCAAACTAAGTTGATTCAAATGAATACACTATTAGTAAGTCCTGGAAATCCACTACCTTGATTTCCAACCCATCTCAAAAGGGTAAAAAGGATAAAGGAATTCAAGTAAATAGAGAAGAGATTAACTTATCCTTCAAGACTTCAAGTAAATAGGGGAAGAAATATGGTTTGATGCAAAAGGATCTTTTGAACCAACTATGCAATAGATGGAATAGTCAACAAATACAAAGCATGACTTGTTGCCAAAGGATTCTCATAGGCACCTACAATATATTGTATTGAAACCTTTGCACTCATTGTCAAAATGAATTACATGTACCTCACTCTAGCCATTATTGTCACTATTGGCTTGCATATTAGATGGACATAAAGAGTGCATTTATTCATTGTCCTCTACAAGAGAAGATATATAGGACACGACCATAGGGATTCATTCATAATTCTTCCTTAACATGCATACTTCATAAGAGGCCCTTAAGGATTGGTATGTCAAGATAGATTCCTTCTTTCTTTTGGTTTCACCCAATGTCACTTTGACCCTAATTTCTCTATTCTATGATAAGATGATGAGCTTATCCCCTTGGTGTTGTATGCCTATGAATTAATCATCAATTAGATTTCATCACTGATTGGATACATTCAATCTATTCTACATGATAGATTCTCTATGACCTAGACTTAAGATTGTTACATTACTTCCTCGGGATCGATATCACTCAAACTAATTTTGGGATAAGTATTGCTCAACTCAAATATGCTCTTGATCCACTCTCATTATTTTAGATGATTGGTTGTAAGCTTGACCGACTCCCTTTCTATCATGGGTCAAAGTGGAGGTTCGTTGTTTGACTCCTCTTGTTGATACTACCTTGTATTGACAACTTGTGGGGATTCTCATATACCTCATGCATACTCATCTTTATAGTTCTTACGTTATTGGCATTGTCTCTCACTTTATGCAAGAACCTCGTGAGCTTCATTAGAAATTCACCAAGCATATATTACACTATACACATGAGACACACTCATTAGGGACACATTATGCAATAGGTCAAGATGTAGACTTAGTAGGATACATTGAGTCTAATTGGGCTAGTGATCTTATGAGGATCACAAGTCTACATATGGCTACAAATTTAAATGTGGATATGGTCTTATATGTTGGTCAAGTAAAAATCAAAATGCTAAATTTCTCTTTCATTTATAAAGGCATAATATAGAGGGGACATGAATACCACTACAAAGGTCATTTGACTTCATCACATCCTGACAAAGATTGACATTACCTATCAACTACCATCCATCATCTATTGTGCCAACCAAAGTGTTAATGTGATCTTAATAAATCTAGTTCACCACCAACAAAGGAAGTATATTGGATCCATATGCACTATATATGAGATCTTATATAGCAGCTTATCATTGACCTTCAATATCATCCTACATCAAAGTAGATTATTGATATTTTCACCAAGTCATATATAAAGAGAACATACACACATATTTGAGGTCTTTTAGGGGTGGAGACACTATAAATTTTTTGGGGGCTATCTAGTCCTCCTTCCCTCCTTGGGATGAAGTTTTTTCCTACCAGTCATTTCCTTCTCTTCTTCTAGGAGGTTGGATTTTCTTTTTGTACCTTGGGATTCTATTAGATTGTACATGAGTACCTAATTTGACTTGTCTTGTTAGGAATTATTTTATTTTTTCCCTAATTTACACTTAATATGAGGTGTTGGTGTAATAATTTATTTATTTTACCTTATATTAAGTTTATTTAGGCAATTATTATTTATTTACTTAGGAAAATTAGGAAATAAGAGCACCCGTTCCATCTCCTTGATTGATGAGAACAACATTGCTCCTACATTTTGAGTTGATCCCTAGTTCATTGTAGCTCATTCAACTTCTTTGGGACACTTGTTATCTTGGCTTATGCACCCCAAAGCCCATTTCCTTCAATATCATCTAGAAATACATATATTGGAATTCTATCTTTCTTGTCTTTTGAATATTATTGAATTTATGCTATTTTAATTCTATTTTGATTTTAGGAAGTTGAATTTTGTCAATTATTCTTGATTATTAAATATAAAACAACTAGTTCACCACAATATTGAAGGCATCTAGATGCTATTATCATGGAATCACCATTGTTCATCCTCAACAAGTACAATGTATTACATATATTTTTTTGGCATGGGAATTTGTTTAAGAAAAATTCCTTAGCTCCCTCCAAAGGTTAAAATGATCACATTTTCTCCATATATGTTCATGCATTGAATCACAAAGGAAACACTAAAATAATCTTCTTTCCTTCTTATCAATAATTACTCATTAAAGAAATAATCATTACTTAGTTTTCGCATCTAATGTGGGGGACTTCTAACTAGAAACTACAATACACATATTTATGAACAAAAAGATCCTCCATCTTGGGCTTCCAAAGCTCAAAATTAGTGTCATTAATTGTTTAACCTAATTTCTAAACAAGCCTTCCATCTATATTCCTAAAATTAAGATCAAACTGTAAAGAAGCTCCCACTTAAGCATGTATTAATACAACAACCTTGTCCTCCCATGGATCTAATAAGATGGTCATACTTTAATAGCAAATTGAAGAAAATATGACTAATTCCTAGTTAATCCAAAGAAAGAAGCAAAGAAAGTAAACTAGATCTAAAATAATTTTAGTAGAGTTTCAATTATGAACACAATATATGCTATGGGGAAAACCCTAAAAAGGAGAAAAGTATAGCAAGAAAGGAAACTCAATGTATTAATTTAACATTAGTATAATAAATTCACAAAGTATCAATCCTTTGGAGATCTTCAACTTCTAAATATGGAGGAATTCCAATCTAGCATAACCCTATGTAAAATAAACCGTGCAATCTCCATCTCCTAAGTCCTCAATTAATAAGCCAAGGAAATCAAGAAACCACCAATGGATTCCTAAAACTACGGGCTAAAAACCATGGCCCAAGTCATATTCAAAATGATCCAACATAGAACCTTACACCTCTTTCTAAGAGTAACTCCTACCAATGTAGAATGCAACTAATTTGACCGTTGATTCTTATGACTAAGAGAGTCAAGTGTAACTCTTAAGCTCTCCATGTGGGTGCAATAGTATCTCTTATCCACCTCTTACACACAACTATTATTAGTTTGTCAAAGATGTTATTCATAGTCCAATTTGTAACCCTTTCTTCAATATATTCTTAAAATCATCATAATACCAATGATGCATGGGAAAGAGTGCCAACAAAGGAATCTCAAGATTACCTCCATGTGTGATGCCATTTTACATTTGGGATTGGACCATTTATAACTTTATAAATAATAAATAATAGAATTGTAGAGGGGGACCAAACACTCAATGACTCCAAGTCACAGAGAGCCATGAGTTGAAGGCTTCCCTAATCTACCTCAACCGTTCAGGTGTTGAGGGAATTGAAGGATAGAGAATGAAGAGCACTCTCAGTACTTCAATCACTCTACTAACCTGAGAGCTAAGTTTGGACTAAGTGAGTAGGTTTCTAAAATTTGAACTGTACCTCAGACAACTCTCTGCCAGAGGTCAACAATGCAAAACAAGGACGAGAACATGATGCACTGGTGTCTCACAAGTGCGTTGGAATCCGCATGGATAGAGAGTGAAAGGACATAGATAGAATAGTAGAAAGCCTACTAAACAACTTACCTAAAGGTTTATTGTGATGATGAAAGCATGAAATAACAAAGAGACTAATATAACATACAAAATATTATGAGAGGAGAACAAAGGTGGTGAGAAATAAAATTACGAAGGGTCCAGTTCTCCCGCAAGACCCACATGAATGAAATACCTACACACAACAAGATGGGGAAAAATGTTGGGACTATTTCGAGGCTTGCCGCAGTAAAACCCTCGTTTTGGTGTGTCCACCTCCACGGACAACCAGACAGATAGAGAAATAGAAATGCGATAAAGAAGGTACTTGAAATGAAGAATACCAAATACTACAAGAAACACCATGCTACTCAAACCCAACAACAATATAATAGTAAGCAAGTAATACCAACCTCGACCAAAGGCACTCAAGGCCAATGAGAGAGGAACACAAGTCTACAACTGTGGAAAATTTGACATGGCCGTAGCGACACCGAAGGGAGTCTCATAAGACACAAAGTTGCAGCTTTTGTGGTAGATGTGAAGAATGCTTTGATGTTAGGATGGTTGATAGTGCAACAAGTAGCCCAATAGTTGCTAGAATTTTCTCAAGAATTGTGTAGAATGTGAAAAATCATGTAGAAGAATGAATGAGAATGGAGAATAGGAATTTGAAGGTCAATTAGGAGGGAAAGAGCCGTTCAAAGGTCGGATAAAGGGCGTAGGGGTGTTATGTTTCGTCGCCAATGGAGAACGTAATACCTTTGCAAATTTTAGGGCAATGATCCTGTCAGGATGGTAGAACACAGTGTGTGCATCCTAGATAGAAATTCCCCCACTGACACTATAGATAGGCACCAAGTGGATGGGGTACAAGCAGAGGACATGAAATTACATGGTCGGATTTGATTTTTCTAAGGTGGAGGATGTAAAAGGGGAACTTGCAAGGGGGTGCAAATTCATGCTTATACATTTTTCCCCCACTTTAGCGAACATGAGTGCCAATGATTGTTTGATAAAGTAGGTTGAAATAGTTCCAATAAAACATACATAAACCGTCGAGGAAGCATACCACAATCTGGCATGCTTGAAAGTGCAGGGTAGGCAAATGGCTCCATAGGTACTCTCTCCTGAGGAGGATTGAACAAAGTGCATCAAAGGCTTGCAAACCAATGACGAAAAAATCCCATAGGATGTAAATGCTTCACAGGTCCTCATACTTGCAAAGAAGGCACCCATGTGTGCTTAGTCTTGAAGGAAGCTCGATGTGAGTGACTTCGCAGAGTCAGATTGAAAAATAGCTTCACAAGCGCACCTGCAAAGCAACATGCTAATCCACAGACAAAACATGTTAGATATCAAAAAGAAGCCATGCAGGCAAACAAGCAAACAGTCAAAAAATGAAGGAAGAGATTTCAAAGGGGTCCCTTGAGAACCCTTCAAAAGAAAATGGGTCCACTCAAGGGACACTCTATTTGAAAGTACAAGAGTATTTTTCGCACATCAATTCAACATCAAAGAATCATTTTGAAATATTTCACTTCATCAAGGAATTCGAAAGGAAGAAAGCCGCTCCGCAAGGGGAAATTCAAGACCTCTCCTGTAGGAAAAGGTGCTTCCTCCTCAGAGGAATTTTTTTCAAATTTTTTCTTTACAAACCCATGATGAAGGAAAAGTATTCCGCTAGGGGTCCTTGTTGAGGAATATGTTTTTGGAAAAACATTTGAAGAACAATATTTTCAAGAAGAGATTTGTTGGAAATCAAACACATCTTTTGAAAATCAAAGCGATATGAGAGCCCCCCCTTAGGATGGTGGGTGCCAAGCACAAATGCACATGACATCCTAAGAAGAGAAAAATAATAATAAAAGTGATGTTGTGGCCCATAGAACATGATGAGATGTAACCGTGATAATGTTGTCGCACACACAAGGGACAACACATGAGTACCACAACATCAAAAAGCAAGCAAAGGAGAGAGAAAGATGCAAAGAAAGGAAAGAAAATAACATGAAAAACAAGAGACATGGGGATCTAATATTTTAAGGTCAGATCTGCTCATAAATATAGATAAATAAGTATAATAATATATAAATGAACTGTCATCAACCCCCTACTATATCCTACTATATCATACCATGTGAAGAAGACACATGAAAACAAAATGAAAATAAAAAATTGGGTCAACATGAAAGGGAGGACTAAATGCCCCCAACACTTTGCATCGTCCCCAATTGTCAAAAATCAATACATGACAAAGAGAAGAATGATGAGACAAATAAAGGAATGTTTACGACATAAAAACACCCCTGTATCCAAGCACCTACAAGAGTGACAAGAGTCATCCATGAACATATAAAAAAAGCACAGGGGAACAAAATACACACACACAATAGGTCACATGTGTCCGTTCAATACAATATGTCCATCCTACGAGGAAGCAGACGAATAGGGGTAGGCCAAAAGTGATCCAATGAGTAGTCCCCATGCATAATCGTCAGTTTATAATCAATGTTGTGGACTACATGCACCGAACCCTCATGGGAAAAATTCAAGCACTTATGGACTACTGAGGGAACTACATTCATGGAAACCATCTAGGGAATGCCCAATTTCACTCATAACACTTCAAACCCTGGGATGATGCCAAAGAGTGCATTCAAAGTCTTGGGCCCAACCAGGACTGACAAGGTGATACAACCAATGGGAGGGTCGGAAAGCCCATCGTGTGTACGTATAGTGCTTCTAGACTCGTCATATCCATCCTTATGTAAAAAGTTAATCAACATGATCTCCTTTGTGATGACATTCACCCGACATGTAGGGTCAACAAGAACACTCGTTACGCTATTCCCATTGATACGTGTAGGGATGTATAAAGGAGATGGTTCCCTATTAAATTTTATCAGTAAATCTTGTGATGTAAATGTTATGGCAGGAGATCCACTTGCAGGTTGCGCAGATGGGATGGGAAAATCTAAGAAAGAAGCCATCTTTACGTACATTGGATAAAAATTTGGTAGAAGCCTCCAAGGGTTTAGATGGTGACCCACTCGAGGTTTCAATTCATAATGCTTTGGGGAACCTCCCAGCTATGCCACTAGGGGTTGCAGGTGGGGTTGCAAGGCTAGGCACCCTGCAACACTCATACCCACAACACTCCTAGGATACGAGGGAAGGGTATTTTAGAACTACCAAACGGAACCAGAATGTTCACGTTGGGTTCACCGAAATGTAGAGGGGGACTAACCACTCAATGACTCCAGGTCACAGAGAGTCGAGAGTTGAAGGATGCCCTAATCTACGTCAACCACACACGTGTTTAGGTAATTGGAGGATAGAGAATGAAGAGCACTCTTAGTACTTTTGTCACTCTACTAACCCGAGAACTAAGTTTCGACAAAGTGAGCAGGTTTCTGGAATTCAGACTGTACCTCAGATAGCTCTCTGCCAAAGGATAGCAATGTAGAACAAGGATGACAATGCAATGCACTGACATATGCACAAACATAAAGTGAAAGAACATAGACAAAATAACAAAAATCCTACTAAACAACTTAGCTAAAGGTTTATTGGGTGTTGCCACAATAGTGGTTTATAATTTCTGAGAGGAACTGATTTTTGCTGAAATCACATATTTTTAGAAAACATAATGATTTAAGCCTTAAAAAGTTCCATTTTAAGGATTCCAATTGAAGAGGGTTTGATCAAACCACCTTAGATAAAACTCCCTTGGATAGAACCTTGCTAGTTTTAAATCATACCTATAAATGAGTCTCCTTTACACCTATCAAAATGCTGATAAAAAATCACTTTTGATTTACCTTTTAGGGGATCAAATTAATTCATTTAAAATTTATTTCAAATGATTATGGTAGTCCTCAGAACGAGCTATCCAACAAGTATAATTTTAATATGTTTTGGTTTTATTATGTATTTATTTTTTTAATTTTATTAAACATAGGTTTTTCATCGAAAATGAAGGTCTTTGTTCTGCACATGTGGAAAAATAGCAGATTATCAAAAACAAAAATTGAAAAATATGAGTGCACCAGATATTGAAGTCCTTGATCCAATAAAAAAATTTGAATTTCGATATATACAAAAAAAGTTACGTGTTATATGCTCGCGCTATGTTTGAATTATAATTGGTTTGACTTTGAAACTTGATTAAAGAAAAAATATTCAATAAAAAACTATCTAACCAAGTGGAAGCACTAGATATTAGAGGTACAAATCTAAATTCGAAAGAATTAGAATTTTATCCTTCATGGAAAAAAAATTATGCGTTATACGGTGTGCGTCACTTTTTAAAAATGTTGTTTTATGAAAAAAACCAGTTTTCGTGGGAAATGGAAAAAAAAGTGCAATCTGATTCCAAAGTTTTTGAAAAAAATATTTTTAGAATCTACAGACAAAATGTGACGAGACTCTAGTTTGCATCATCTTCAAATTCCTCACGGTTTAGCCGCTATAGGTGCCTGAATGTGAAGATTTAGTTAAAAAAATATTTTAGTGTCTAGTTTGGCCAAAAATTGTAAACCACTATTGTGGGATCACCCTACTGTGATGAGGAAAGCAGGAAATAACAAGGAGACTAATATAATGTACAAAATATTATGAAAGAGAGGAGAACAAAGGTGGTGAGAAATAAACTTACGAATGGTCCAGTTCTCCTGCAAGCTCCACACAAACAAAATACCTACACACAACAAGATGGGGAAAAATGTTGGGGCTATTTTGGGGCTTGCCGCAGTCAAACCCCCATTTTGGTGTTTCCACCTCCATGGACAATTAGATAGATAGAGAAATAGAAATGTGATAAAGAAATTACTTGAAATGAAGAATACCAAATACTACAAGAAACACTATGCTACTCAAACTCAACAACAATGTAATAGTAAGCAAGTAATACCAACCTTAACCAAAGGAACTCAAGGTCAATGAGAAAGGAATGCAAGTCTACAATAGTGGAAAAGTCAACGTGGTCATAGTGACGTTGAAGGGAGTCTCACAAGACACCAAGTTTCAGCTTCTTTGGTAGACGTGAAGAAAGTTGTGTTGTTGGGATGGTTGATAGTGCAACAATTAGCCCAAGAGTTGCTAGAATTTGCTCAAGAATTGTGTGGAATGTGAAAAAGCATGTAGAAGAATGAATGAGAATGAAGAATAGGAATTTGAATGTCAATTAAGAGGGAAAGATCCGTTGAAAGGTCAACTAAAGGGCGTAGGGGTGTTACGTTTCATCGCCAATGGAGAACAAAACGCCTCTGCGGATTCTAGAGGTAGGAATCCTGTTAGGACGAAAGTACACCACACAGATGTCCGCGTGATGCGCATGCGTCCTAGATAGAAATTCCCCCATAGACACTACAAAGAGATGCCAAATGGATGGGGTACGAACGAAGGACATGGAATTACATGGTCAGATTTGATTATTCTAAGGTGAAGGATGTAAAAGGGGAACTTGCAAGGGGGTTGGAAATTCACGCCTATACAAGAACCAACATTAGAACTTGTAAGGTATATAACACCTAGCCCTAATACTATTTTATGTGTTATCTCATTGCTAGCTTGTGCTTTGTCATGTTATGTTTTAATTCTCATTTCACCTTCTATATTATGTGTTATGTCTTGCCTCTTAACTTGTATGTTTTTCAAATGTTGTGTTGATATATGATACATGCTATCTTTTTCGTTTGGGGGGATCCACTTCATAATTACTTATCTTGGCTATTTCATGTTCCTATCTTATGATGCTTACCATTCATATGCATATCATGTTTACATCTTATCTCTCACAAGATTATGTTTATCATGCTTATATATTATGACACTTATATATGCTTACATCTCTTGATTGTTATCCTCAATAGTAGCAAACACCTTATTTCACTTTCTTACATATGATTTCATGGCTAGATCTCATTATCTAATCTTATGAGTGTCACATGATTTTGTCTATGATACTTGGTACACGGTTATTTTAATTTTACATCATAATATCTTTCTCCAATTCCTTACATCCGTTGTACATAACCAATTGGAGAGGGGAATATTATATCAGTTTTATTCCTTTGATGATTATTATTACAATGATTATCTCATGACTTACAATGGATCCTATGTGACCTAACATTTATCACCTTTTGGTGAAGGCTTATACAGAAAATATCATTCTTTTTTTACTTTTATTTTTGATAATTGACATTGTCAAGTAGTTGTTGCTAAATGCTTATTCCAATTTTTTAATTAGGTGCTACTCATTGAGAGTCTATTACAAGGAACATATTGGGAATCGTCATCCATACCTATATCCTTTAGATATGAGTGTTGGTTATTTACTTCCATGTTGATTAATTGTTTATTATGACACACATCTTTATAATAATTCACATGCAAGTCAAATTGGGGGCAAAACATACCTTTCACTTTTCCCCTTTATTTAGGACTTGCTTTGACTAGTTTGTCCTAAATGTAATGAATAGTGTACAAGTGATTTTTTTTGGTGTGAAATTGACAAATGACGTGATCTTGAATTGAACTCAAATCCATTCATCCTAAGGATTTAGATATGATCTACTTATCTTCCATTCCTTGACCTAGGATGAATTTGTAGGTGTGAAAATGAACCTAGTTGAAGTCTATAACTATAGATTTGATCCTAGGGTTTTTAAATTTAATTTTTAAATGGACCCATGACAACCACTTTCCTAATAACCATTACTTCTTGACTTGAACACAAAATGTGTGAATTTCATGCTAGGTTGTTGTATAAAAGGATAAACACTAATTCACTTTTAGGTATCCAACAATTTGATCCACTATCAATCAACAAAGAGAAACTTTATCATTCATATATCATTCAATCACTTAGATGTTATCAGCTTATATCAACATATACATTGTAGAGATAGATTAGGTATCTTGCATGATTGTTTGAATAGTCTTCAAACTTATTCAAACTATTAAATCATAAAAAAGGGGGGCTTGAATAAGGAGAAGATCCTTGCATAATGAACTCCCAAAAATATATGTGAATACCACTCATTCTAAATAACAGAAGCAAACATGTTTTTGCAAGTTATGAATACAAAAATCATTTGTATGATAGAAAATCATTTTTTCAAATCATAATCAAATATATAAATAAAAAATTAATTTCAGACATTTAATATAAACCTGAATCAAAATAAAAAACAATATATCCAACACTTTATATTAACCCCATAATTCTAAATTTGATATTAGAATATAAAATTAAATTACATGATTCACATATCTTAAAAAACTCCATCTAATAGAGCTAAATCATTAAACCTCCTTTATTCATTTTGAAAAATGTTATATAATGTTATTACTATGTCACATTATATATCTAGGTTACTCGCATTAATTAGACCTCGATCATTTGAAAGGAGTCTATTTTATTTCGGTTCACTTTTCTTATAGAGATGAAAAATGGCTTTATTAGTTGAAAGAAAATAAAATCAATCATTTTTCTAAAAGAGTGCATTATAAGAGACAAAAGCAGGAGGATATTATTTTAAAATTGGATGTAACTCTTCTCAAAGTTTGGTGTATGGACTTTTTAAGGAAAACAATAATGAATAATTAATTAAAGCGAAAAATAAATTTAATATTAAGAGTATTTATAATACATCCTTAAATTATCACACCAAACAACCAATTAAAATTAATTAATCATATTTTGAAATATCTAAGGTCACTAATATTGATATAAAGAAAAAATAAATATAAATAATTAGTCTATAAAAAATAAACACACCTTATAAATTTAGATTGTTCACGGATAATAAAATATAATAAATTATTTATAATAACTAGAATTAAATAAATGAGTTGAGATTAATAAAATAAATGAAAAATTAGGTGATTTTGATTGTGTATAAATATTTGTTAATTGTATTTAAAATTTTAATATTGGATATAGGTTAAATTTTTTATTGTTGATTTGTTTTGAATATCTATTTTATTCATAGATGTAATTATGTACGATTTTATCTTATTTTATGTGATCTAGTCTATTTTAATATGACTTTGTCTTTTGTTCTTTTACAATTCTGGATCCTACATGTTTGTAATGATATATGCTTTCACACTACCACAATGTTAATGAACACCTTTGTGATTTTGTTATGTAAAGTTTGAAGTGTGAAACATCCGTAACTCTTAGTCAAACCCTTTTTGTTCTTTTCACAAGATTCAAAGACATGGAAGGTACACAAATGTAATATGCCTAAAGTGTAGTATTTGTTGGCAACATGCTCACATAATGTAAACAACTCTAGATATGATATGATTTGTTTTGTTTTTTAAAGATGATCTAGTAATATGTTCTAGTGTCCGAAGACTTGTCGTAAAATATTATATTCTAGATGGTAAATTCAAACACTTTACTATACAAATTGATAGCAACACTCCAATTTGACAAACACAATCAATTCAAAATAATAACAATAATAAAAAAACAAATTTAAATTAAGACTATGTAATTACATCCTCAAAACATAATCAAATCTAAACTTAGAATTATATATCCTTTAGAACTAAAATTTAATGTGAATTAAGACAAGTCCAAACTACTGAAATAACTTGAGCTTAATAAATTTACTTCGAGGTTCGGGTTACCCGATGCATGTGGTTTGCAAGTGATTGCATGCATCCTTGGAGGTTAATACATTATTATACTACTTATGGACATACCAACTAATCCTATCACCATTAAAATGTTGCTTATGCATGAATATGGACATGCACATATTCATGGCACTATCCATGAGCTTTGTTAATGTTGCAGACAAGATTTGCACATGGGGCGTGGAATGTCAATAGACTTTATGGCCGTTATATTCTTAAAGAAGAAGCAAGTTTAGAGAGAGCTCTAAAGTTGGAGGGAAGATCGGGCATTGGAGGACGTTCCAAATTATATATGTAAATACTAAAGAGGGCGTTTTCAAAGGGACAATAATAGGGCAGCAGAAACAAGGGCAAAAATCCGACAGAAAAATGAATGTGTGGCCAAAATGCTCCTCTTACGTGGCCTCTCCGACATGGACATACATGCGCGCGACACTGCTGCATAACCCACGTGCTCAGAAAGCAGGATTGATGTGGACGTGTCAAAACTCTGATGCCGACATTTCTTTTTACAATTTTACTATCTCACATTTTCTTACAATTTTCTTAGGGGGAGCAAATGAATATATGTGACTGTTTTCTAATGACATCTTTATGTGGAAGAACATTTAAAAAATTACAAATTTTAAAAGTTTTATTAATTAATCTATTTAAGATTAAAAATAATTTTACTTCAAACTTTTTAACATGATATCAAGGTGTAACGTAACTAAAACATGATTGATATATATTTTAAAATAATTATCTTATTAATATTAATAATATAATAAATTTTCTTATTTTTTTTAATTTAAGAGTTTCACTTTTTTTTAATGGAAATGGTAATTTTAGTTATTTTAGATTGTATGAGATTTAAGATAGTGGCAAATCATTTTGGTTTTCCATGTTATTTTTGTAATAGTTTTTGTTATGCGAAAAAATGAAAGTTGTAAAATTAACTTTTTTATTATTAAAAACATGATAAAATAATTTAAAAATAAATTAAAGAATTATAGAATAATTCTAAATTAAATATAAATAATTCAAGATTGATATTTGGACTGTTAGATAGGTGTATTGAAGATATTACAAACTTTCATATTTAATCTTTTTATATAAATTAAAAAGGGTCTGTTTTGGTTCAAAGTGTTCCAAAAAATCAGCTACCCCTAGATCTAGCAACTGAAATCCTATTTGAAACCCTTGTAGATCAATCAAAACATGATGAAAATTGATGAAATTAAAGGTAAACCTGACTTTCTCTAATGCTTTGAATTCAATGGTGAGGTCCTTGAAACCCCAAATCACACCCAACATAAATTTTACACCAAGATGGGTCCCTCAAATCTGGGAAGAGGTTTGCAGCACTAAAGCTTTGATACCATGTAGGAGTTTATGTGAACTCCTCAGCACTCCATACACGACAACAATAATGGTATCATGCTATGATTATGGATGTACGATTTCTAGATTAAATATGACAATGTACATATGATGCCTTGCTTATAAAGACAAGCTATGAGATAGGATTATACAAGATCTTGAAACGTGTCTTAATCTTGTAAAATGAGATAACTACCTCAACAATATTAAATGACTTAGGACACATGCATTAAATTCCAAAAGATAAGTGACAACTAATGTTTAACTAGAAATATTTCCTCTTCTTTAATGCTAACTAGAAAGATTCCCTCCTAAGACCTAAGTGGACTTAACAAGTAAATATGACCTAGATAGGTGTTACCCTAAGTTTGGTCATCCCTCTTAAAATTGATGCCCCTATTCAATTTGTGTTTAAGTCTATAAGTCGGACAGTGTTTCATTAGGTTTTTCTAACTTGGGTGGTGATTCATTAGGTTTTTCTAACTTGTAGACCCATTTCCAATACCATTTACAAATTCCATACTTGAGGAAGTAACAGGGCATGAGATATACTTCTTTATGGACAGATTTTCCAACTACAATCAAATAAGTACTGTTGAAGAAGGTAAACTAAAAACTACTTTTGTAGTAGAAGATGGAGCATATGCATATAATTGAATGCCATTCGGATTATGCAACACTCCTACAACGTTTCAAAGGATAATTTTGCATATTTTCGACAAGATATCTATAAGAAAATTTAAAGCCTTCTTGGATGACTAGTCAATCTCCAGTGATCAAGAAACACATTTAAAAGGCTTAGCTGAGTGCATGGAACAATGTAGATCAACAATATTAGCCTTAAATCCAAAAAAAATGGATTCATGGTTCCTCAAGGAAAGCTCCTAAGGCATATTGTCTACAAGGTTGGACTAAAAATAAACATTGACAAATTAGGGGTGATCGTAGAAATGGAAGCTTTGAAGGACATCATAGGCATCAAATCATTCTTAGGACATGTCGATTACTATTGAAGGTTCATCAATTTTTTTGTCCAAGTATCACATCCTTTGGATGTGCTAACAAGGAAAGGGATCGCATTTGTATGATTGAATGAACAAAGAGAGGCATTCGATGTATTAAAGGTATGTCTAATTAGTTCCCATATTTTAGCATATTGAGATTGGAGTAAAGAATTCCATGTTCATGTAGATGGATCCAACTTTGTCATTAGAGCTACACTAGCACAAGTCGTACCACAAGGATTCATTCACTCGATCTTCTTCACAAGACATCTATTGTCAAGTGTAGAACACAACTACAACACTACAAAGAGAGAAGAACTAGGCATGGTCTATTGAGTACAAAATTTTAGACACTATCTACTGGAAACTCCATTCACCTTTTATTTGGATCACTAGGGCATTGGTCTATCTAGTAAACAAATCGATTATTCAAGGTCGAGTAAGTAGATGGCTACTCTTACTCCAAGAATTTACCTTCACCATTATCGTTTGACTAGGGAAGAGCCATTCCATTGCAGATCAACTTTCAAGAATTAAATCAAGAGAACCATCCAAAGGCATAAATGAAGACTTCTTAGATGCTCATTTATCCCAGATAGTTGCACTACCCTTGTGGTACAAAAGCATTAGAGAATGCATTTCAATAAAAATATTTCCAAAAGATATGCCACCACTAGAAAGGAAGAAATTGGCACTTAAAAGTAAAACATTCCAATTAACTAATGGATCACTCTATAAAATGTGTCCCAACCACATTGTGAGAAGATGTGTGATGCAGGAAAAAGTGAGAGGTGTGTTAGAAGAGGCACATGAGGGATTGGAAGGTAGTCACATAGGACTAGATGTCATTGCAAGAAGAATCCTTCTAGTAGGTGGTGGCCAACACTCCACACAAATGCAAGGGAGTGGGTTGTGAGATGTGACACAAGCCAAAGATTAGGAAAGTTGTTGAAGAGAAATTTTATGCCACTTTCACCATCCTAGCCATAGGAATTATCTAAATAGTGGGGGTTGGACTTCATAGGTTATTTTAAAGCTAGTCAACTTCATAGATGTAAATATATCATAGTAATGATATAATACTAGACAAAGTGGGTGAAAAAAAAGAGCATTACTAGACAACACTGCATTGAGTACGAAAAGGTTCATCCACACACATATTGTTACAAGGTTCAAAATCCCAATAAAGATAACCGATGATAGAGGGGGTCATTTTGTAAACCATGAGATTTGGTTGATGATGAGTGAGTTCTAAATATTTCACACCCTCTCTAGTCCATACAACCCAAGAGAAAATGGTCAAAAAACAAGGTGCTTATTTCGGTTATCCATAAATCATGTGGCATCAAAGGTGCAAATTGGAAATAAAAGCTATCAATAGTACCATGGACCTATAGAATGATGTACAAGGTAAGCATCAAGCATACACCTTTCCAATTGATGTATGGACAAGAAGATATGGTTCTAATGGAGTACATATTATCTAGTTTGTGAATAGCCATATGTAATGTCCCTAGTCCTAATTTGCCCTAGAATTTGCCTATTGATCACAAATCCCACAAACTAGGGTTAGGGCTTTTGCCTTATCAAATGAATAACTCTTTAATGATGTAATCTTGGATTGAAACCTGCATTCATCACATGAAAAACGTTTCCCAATATGGATATATATATATATATATATATTTGTTAATATTAGACAATTATAACACATTTATAGATATTCAAGAAAACAACATATTACGACTAAGAGGAAGGACATGGAGGGTTCGTCCGAAGCCATATGCCAAGCCTAAGAGGTTGTATACCACAACACTCCTTGCTGGTGACTTGTACCTACTTTCCCCATCCATGTCACTACCTCGGAAGACACTTCGCCCACTTGTGGGAACATGCGGAGCTTATAGGTGGTCTTAGCACTTCCACCCCTCCATGGCCCATCCTTTCCTTTAAGTTTGGGCGAACTATAAGTGGGACTTCCACCCCTCCATGGCTCATCACTTCCCTTGGATTGGGCAGATTGTAAGTGGAATGCATCACTCTTCTCAGGCCCCTTCCCCCAAGTGGGTTTACAATCAAATTCAAACACTCAGATATATTCTTATTTATAGATATTAATATACATCGGTAGCTATAAACCTTATGGATTCCTAATTATGCATGAAGGACAATATAAAGTGATAGATAAAAATACATATAGAATCACATCGATGCATGAAGTAACAATCACTAATTCATATAAAATCAGATCAATGCTTATGAAGAAAGGAAAATAACCAAATTACACCTGATTACATGAGTCAACCTGCTAATGGCCAATGGTGAACTGATAATCCCTTGGCTTTCCTCTGCTGGTATCTATTTTCTCCTTTCTTGCTTGACGATCATTCTCTTGTTCAGTTGACCTATTCTTAATTCTCATAAGATATCGTTAGTGTAAATCAAAGAAATAATAATCTATTATCCACACTTATATTAAAACATCATTATTGAATATATATATATATATATATATATATATTACTAATTAAACTTTACAATAATCACTCTTGCATGTATACATCAGCTACATATATTCACTTATTTATACCTATATACATATATGTATATTATATATATTAAAATATCGTTTATTATATTATATTTACTTGCTAATCCTATATCCCTTTCCAAACCTGTTATTTACTTCTTCAGATCTGCACGTATCTCTCTTTATCCTCCTTGCTGTCTATATTCTAGACTTCTCTATTTATCATTGGTCTGCATATATCCCTTTTTGAGATCTGTATATTTCTCCTTTAGATCTGCCTATTTTATTTTTAAATCTGCATATTATATTCCTCCTTATCAATTGTTATTTTTCCTTCGTTTTTCCCCAATAATATTCTGCAATATTCTTCATTTTATATATCTTCTTTTTCAGATTATACCTGCAACTTATATGTTCTGACCGTGAATTATTTTCATTCCCTCTTTCAGCCACCTTCCTAATCGCTCCTTATTTGGTTTGACTAGTCTTCCCTTTATAACCCGATCTGCCAAGAGTCATACCCATTTTGACTAGGGACGTGGCATTTCAAGTGAATCGCTGCATTTAGAGATTTGTTTAGGAATCGCTGGCTTGAATGCTAATGGGAATCACTGCCTTTAGGAATC
>CM021102.1:608905120-608940027 GCA_007115665.2 Sequoiadendron giganteum
ATCCAATAAAAAAATTTGAATTTCGATATATACAAAAAAAGTTACGTGTTATATGCTCGCGCTATGTTTGAATTATAATTGGTTTGACTTTGAAACTTGATTAAAGAAAAAATATTCAATAAAAAACTATCTAACCAAGTGGAAGCACTAGATATTAGAGGTACAAATCTAAATTCGAAAGAATTAGAATTTTATCCTTCATGGAAAAAAAATTATGCGTTATACGGTGTGCGTCACTTTTTAAAAATGTTGTTTTATGAAAAAAACCAGTTTTCGTGGGAAATGGAAAAAAAAGTGCAATCTGATTCCAAAGTTTTTGAAAAAAATATTTTTAGAATCTACAGACAAAATGTGACGAGACTCTAGTTTGCATCATCTTCAAATTCCTCACGGTTTAGCCGCTATAGGTGCCTGAATGTGAAGATTTAGTTAAAAAAATATTTTAGTGTCTAGTTTGGCCAAAAATTGTAAACCACTATTGTGGGATCACCCTACTGTGATGAGGAAAGCAGGAAATAACAAGGAGACTAATATAATGTACAAAATATTATGAAAGAGAGGAGAACAAAGGTGGTGAGAAATAAACTTACGAATGGTCCAGTTCTCCTGCAAGCTCCACACAAACAAAATACCTACACACAACAAGATGGGGAAAAATGTTGGGGCTATTTTGGGGCTTGCCGCAGTCAAACCCCCATTTTGGTGTTTCCACCTCCATGGACAATTAGATAGATAGAGAAATAGAAATGTGATAAAGAAATTACTTGAAATGAAGAATACCAAATACTACAAGAAACACTATGCTACTCAAACTCAACAACAATGTAATAGTAAGCAAGTAATACCAACCTTAACCAAAGGAACTCAAGGTCAATGAGAAAGGAATGCAAGTCTACAATAGTGGAAAAGTCAACGTGGTCATAGTGACGTTGAAGGGAGTCTCACAAGACACCAAGTTTCAGCTTCTTTGGTAGACGTGAAGAAAGTTGTGTTGTTGGGATGGTTGATAGTGCAACAATTAGCCCAAGAGTTGCTAGAATTTGCTCAAGAATTGTGTGGAATGTGAAAAAGCATGTAGAAGAATGAATGAGAATGAAGAATAGGAATTTGAATGTCAATTAAGAGGGAAAGATCCGTTGAAAGGTCAACTAAAGGGCGTAGGGGTGTTACGTTTCATCGCCAATGGAGAACAAAACGCCTCTGCGGATTCTAGAGGTAGGAATCCTGTTAGGACGAAAGTACACCACACAGATGTCCGCGTGATGCGCATGCGTCCTAGATAGAAATTCCCCCATAGACACTACAAAGAGATGCCAAATGGATGGGGTACGAACGAAGGACATGGAATTACATGGTCAGATTTGATTATTCTAAGGTGAAGGATGTAAAAGGGGAACTTGCAAGGGGGTTGGAAATTCACGCCTATACAAGAACCAACATTAGAACTTGTAAGGTATATAACACCTAGCCCTAATACTATTTTATGTGTTATCTCATTGCTAGCTTGTGCTTTGTCATGTTATGTTTTAATTCTCATTTCACCTTCTATATTATGTGTTATGTCTTGCCTCTTAACTTGTATGTTTTTCAAATGTTGTGTTGATATATGATACATGCTATCTTTTTCGTTTGGGGGGATCCACTTCATAATTACTTATCTTGGCTATTTCATGTTCCTATCTTATGATGCTTACCATTCATATGCATATCATGTTTACATCTTATCTCTCACAAGATTATGTTTATCATGCTTATATATTATGACACTTATATATGCTTACATCTCTTGATTGTTATCCTCAATAGTAGCAAACACCTTATTTCACTTTCTTACATATGATTTCATGGCTAGATCTCATTATCTAATCTTATGAGTGTCACATGATTTTGTCTATGATACTTGGTACACGGTTATTTTAATTTTACATCATAATATCTTTCTCCAATTCCTTACATCCGTTGTACATAACCAATTGGAGAGGGGAATATTATATCAGTTTTATTCCTTTGATGATTATTATTACAATGATTATCTCATGACTTACAATGGATCCTATGTGACCTAACATTTATCACCTTTTGGTGAAGGCTTATACAGAAAATATCATTCTTTTTTTACTTTTATTTTTGATAATTGACATTGTCAAGTAGTTGTTGCTAAATGCTTATTCCAATTTTTTAATTAGGTGCTACTCATTGAGAGTCTATTACAAGGAACATATTGGGAATCGTCATCCATACCTATATCCTTTAGATATGAGTGTTGGTTATTTACTTCCATGTTGATTAATTGTTTATTATGACACACATCTTTATAATAATTCACATGCAAGTCAAATTGGGGGCAAAACATACCTTTCACTTTTCCCCTTTATTTAGGACTTGCTTTGACTAGTTTGTCCTAAATGTAATGAATAGTGTACAAGTGATTTTTTTTGGTGTGAAATTGACAAATGACGTGATCTTGAATTGAACTCAAATCCATTCATCCTAAGGATTTAGATATGATCTACTTATCTTCCATTCCTTGACCTAGGATGAATTTGTAGGTGTGAAAATGAACCTAGTTGAAGTCTATAACTATAGATTTGATCCTAGGGTTTTTAAATTTAATTTTTAAATGGACCCATGACAACCACTTTCCTAATAACCATTACTTCTTGACTTGAACACAAAATGTGTGAATTTCATGCTAGGTTGTTGTATAAAAGGATAAACACTAATTCACTTTTAGGTATCCAACAATTTGATCCACTATATCAATCAACAAAGAGAAACTTTATCATTCATATATCATTCAATCACTTAGATGTTATCAGCTTATATCAACATATACATTGTAGAGATAGATTAGGTATCTTGCATGATTGTTTGAATAGTCTTCAAACTTATTCAAACTATTAAATCATAAAAAAGGGGGGCTTGAATAAGGAGAAGATCCTTGCATAATGAACTCCCAAAAATATATGTGAATACCACTCATTCTAAATAACAGAAGCAAACATGTTTTTGCAAGTTATGAATACAAAAATCATTTGTATGATAGAAAATCATTTTTTCAAATCATAATCAAATATATAAATAAAAAATTAATTTCAGACATTTAATATAAACCTGAATCAAAATAAAAAACAATATATCCAACACTTTATATTAACCCCATAATTCTAAATTTGATATTAGAATATAAAATTAAATTACATGATTCACATATCTTAAAAAACTCCATCTAATAGAGCTAAATCATTAAACCTCCTTTATTCATTTTGAAAAATGTTATATAATGTTATTACTATGTCACATTATATATCTAGGTTACTCGCATTAATTAGACCTCGATCATTTGAAAGGAGTCTATTTTATTTCGGTTCACTTTTCTTATAGAGATGAAAAATGGCTTTATTAGTTGAAAGAAAATAAAATCAATCATTTTTCTAAAAGAGTGCATTATAAGAGACAAAAGCAGGAGGATATTATTTTAAAATTGGATGTAACTCTTCTCAAAGTTTGGTGTATGGACTTTTTAAGGAAAACAATAATGAATAATTAATTAAAGCGAAAAATAAATTTAATATTAAGAGTATTTATAATACATCCTTAAATTATCACACCAAACAACCAATTAAAATTAATTAATCATATTTTGAAATATCTAAGGTCACTAATATTGATATAAAGAAAAAATAAATATAAATAATTAGTCTATAAAAAATAAACACACCTTATAAATTTAGATTGTTCACGGATAATAAAATATAATAAATTATTTATAATAACTAGAATTAAATAAATGAGTTGAGATTAATAAAATAAATGAAAAATTAGGTGATTTTGATTGTGTATAAATATTTGTTAATTGTATTTAAAATTTTAATATTGGATATAGGTTAAATTTTTTATTGTTGATTTGTTTTGAATATCTATTTTATTCATAGATGTAATTATGTACGATTTTATCTTATTTTATGTGATCTAGTCTATTTTAATATGACTTTGTCTTTTGTTCTTTTACAATTCTGGATCCTACATGTTTGTAATGATATATGCTTTCACACTACCACAATGTTAATGAACACCTTTGTGATTTTGTTATGTAAAGTTTGAAGTGTGAAACATCCGTAACTCTTAGTCAAACCCTTTTTGTTCTTTTCACAAGATTCAAAGACATGGAAGGTACACAAATGTAATATGCCTAAAGTGTAGTATTTGTTGGCAACATGCTCACATAATGTAAACAACTCTAGATATGATATGATTTGTTTTGTTTTTTAAAGATGATCTAGTAATATGTTCTAGTGTCCGAAGACTTGTCGTAAAATATTATATTCTAGATGGTAAATTCAAACACTTTACTATACAAATTGATAGCAACACTCCAATTTGACAAACACAATCAATTCAAAATAATAACAATAATAAAAAAACAAATTTAAATTAAGACTATGTAATTACATCCTCAAAACATAATCAAATCTAAACTTAGAATTATATATCCTTTAGAACTAAAATTTAATGTGAATTAAGACAAGTCCAAACTACTGAAATAACTTGAGCTTAATAAATTTACTTCGAGGTTCGGGTTACCCGATGCATGTGGTTTGCAAGTGATTGCATGCATCCTTGGAGGTTAATACATTATTATACTACTTATGGACATACCAACTAATCCTATCACCATTAAAATGTTGCTTATGCATGAATATGGACATGCACATATTCATGGCACTATCCATGAGCTTTGTTAATGTTGCAGACAAGATTTGCACATGGGGCGTGGAATGTCAATAGACTTTATGGCCGTTATATTCTTAAAGAAGAAGCAAGTTTAGAGAGAGCTCTAAAGTTGGAGGGAAGATCGGGCATTGGAGGACGTTCCAAATTATATATGTAAATACTAAAGAGGGCGTTTTCAAAGGGACAATAATAGGGCAGCAGAAACAAGGGCAAAAATCCGACAGAAAAATGAATGTGTGGCCAAAATGCTCCTCTTACGTGGCCTCTCCGACATGGACATACATGCGCGCGACACTGCTGCATAACCCACGTGCTCAGAAAGCAGGATTGATGTGGACGTGTCAAAACTCTGATGCCGACATTTCTTTTTACAATTTTACTATCTCACATTTTCTTACAATTTTCTTAGGGGGAGCAAATGAATATATGTGACTGTTTTCTAATGACATCTTTATGTGGAAGAACATTTAAAAAATTACAAATTTTAAAAGTTTTATTAATTAATCTATTTAAGATTAAAAATAATTTTACTTCAAACTTTTTAACATGATATCAAGGTGTAACGTAACTAAAACATGATTGATATATATTTTAAAATAATTATCTTATTAATATTAATAATATAATAAATTTTCTTATTTTTTTTAATTTAAGAGTTTCACTTTTTTTTAATGGAAATGGTAATTTTAGTTATTTTAGATTGTATGAGATTTAAGATAGTGGCAAATCATTTTGGTTTTCCATGTTATTTTTGTAATAGTTTTTGTTATGCGAAAAAATGAAAGTTGTAAAATTAACTTTTTTATTATTAAAAACATGATAAAATAATTTAAAAATAAATTAAAGAATTATAGAATAATTCTAAATTAAATATAAATAATTCAAGATTGATATTTGGACTGTTAGATAGGTGTATTGAAGATATTACAAACTTTCATATTTAATCTTTTTATATAAATTAAAAAGGGTCTGTTTTGGTTCAAAGTGTTCCAAAAAATCAGCTACCCCTAGATCTAGCAACTGAAATCCTATTTGAAACCCTTGTAGATCAATCAAAACATGATGAAAATTGATGAAATTAAAGGTAAACCTGACTTTCTCTAATGCTTTGAATTCAATGGTGAGGTCCTTGAAACCCCAAATCACACCCAACATAAATTTTACACCAAGATGGGTCCCTCAAATCTGGGAAGAGGTTTGCAGCACTAAAGCTTTGATACCATGTAGGAGTTTATGTGAACTCCTCAGCACTCCATACACGACAACAATAATGGTATCATGCTATGATTATGGATGTACGATTTCTAGATTAAATATGACAATGTACATATGATGCCTTGCTTATAAAGACAAGCTATGAGATAGGATTATACAAGATCTTGAAACGTGTCTTAATCTTGTAAAATGAGATAACTACCTCAACAATATTAAATGACTTAGGACACATGCATTAAATTCCAAAAGATAAGTGACAACTAATGTTTAACTAGAAATATTTCCTCTTCTTTAATGCTAACTAGAAAGATTCCCTCCTAAGACCTAAGTGGACTTAACAAGTAAATATGACCTAGATAGGTGTTACCCTAAGTTTGGTCATCCCTCTTAAAATTGATGCCCCTATTCAATTTGTGTTTAAGTCTATAAGTCGGACAGTGTTTCATTAGGTTTTTCTAACTTGGGTGGTGATTCATTAGGTTTTTCTAACTTGTAGACCCATTTCCAATACCATTTACAAATTCCATACTTGAGGAAGTAACAGGGCATGAGATATACTTCTTTATGGACAGATTTTCCAACTACAATCAAATAAGTACTGTTGAAGAAGGTAAACTAAAAACTACTTTTGTAGTAGAAGATGGAGCATATGCATATAATTGAATGCCATTCGGATTATGCAACACTCCTACAACGTTTCAAAGGATAATTTTGCATATTTTCGACAAGATATCTATAAGAAAATTTAAAGCCTTCTTGGATGACTAGTCAATCTCCAGTGATCAAGAAACACATTTAAAAGGCTTAGCTGAGTGCATGGAACAATGTAGATCAACAATATTAGCCTTAAATCCAAAAAAAATGGATTCATGGTTCCTCAAGGAAAGCTCCTAAGGCATATTGTCTACAAGGTTGGACTAAAAATAAACATTGACAAATTAGGGGTGATCGTAGAAATGGAAGCTTTGAAGGACATCATAGGCATCAAATCATTCTTAGGACATGTCGATTACTATTGAAGGTTCATCAATTTTTTTGTCCAAGTATCACATCCTTTGGATGTGCTAACAAGGAAAGGGATCGCATTTGTATGATTGAATGAACAAAGAGAGGCATTCGATGTATTAAAGGTATGTCTAATTAGTTCCCATATTTTAGCATATTGAGATTGGAGTAAAGAATTCCATGTTCATGTAGATGGATCCAACTTTGTCATTAGAGCTACACTAGCACAAGTCGTACCACAAGGATTCATTCACTCGATCTTCTTCACAAGACATCTATTGTCAAGTGTAGAACACAACTACAACACTACAAAGAGAGAAGAACTAGGCATGGTCTATTGAGTACAAAATTTTAGACACTATCTACTGGAAACTCCATTCACCTTTTATTTGGATCACTAGGGCATTGGTCTATCTAGTAAACAAATCGATTATTCAAGGTCGAGTAAGTAGATGGCTACTCTTACTCCAAGAATTTACCTTCACCATTATCGTTTGACTAGGGAAGAGCCATTCCATTGCAGATCAACTTTCAAGAATTAAATCAAGAGAACCATCCAAAGGCATAAATGAAGACTTCTTAGATGCTCATTTATCCCAGATAGTTGCACTACCCTTGTGGTACAAAAGCATTAGAGAATGCATTTCAATAAAAATATTTCCAAAAGATATGCCACCACTAGAAAGGAAGAAATTGGCACTTAAAAGTAAAACATTCCAATTAACTAATGGATCACTCTATAAAATGTGTCCCAACCACATTGTGAGAAGATGTGTGATGCAGGAAAAAGTGAGAGGTGTGTTAGAAGAGGCACATGAGGGATTGGAAGGTAGTCACATAGGACTAGATGTCATTGCAAGAAGAATCCTTCTAGTAGGTGGTGGCCAACACTCCACACAAATGCAAGGGAGTGGGTTGTGAGATGTGACACAAGCCAAAGATTAGGAAAGTTGTTGAAGAGAAATTTTATGCCACTTTCACCATCCTAGCCATAGGAATTATCTAAATAGTGGGGGTTGGACTTCATAGGTTATTTTAAAGCTAGTCAACTTCATAGATGTAAATATATCATAGTAATGATATAATACTAGACAAAGTGGGTGAAAAAAAAGAGCATTACTAGACAACACTGCATTGAGTACGAAAAGGTTCATCCACACACATATTGTTACAAGGTTCAAAATCCCAATAAAGATAACCGATGATAGAGGGGGTCATTTTGTAAACCATGAGATTTGGTTGATGATGAGTGAGTTCTAAATATTTCACACCCTCTCTAGTCCATACAACCCAAGAGAAAATGGTCAAAAAACAAGGTGCTTATTTCGGTTATCCATAAATCATGTGGCATCAAAGGTGCAAATTGGAAATAAAAGCTATCAATAGTACCATGGACCTATAGAATGATGTACAAGGTAAGCATCAAGCATACACCTTTCCAATTGATGTATGGACAAGAAGATATGGTTCTAATGGAGTACATATTATCTAGTTTGTGAATAGCCATATGTAATGTCCCTAGTCCTAATTTGCCCTAGAATTTGCCTATTGATCACAAATCCCACAAACTAGGGTTAGGGCTTTTGCCTTATCAAATGAATAACTCTTTAATGATGTAATCTTGGATTGAAACCTGCATTCATCACATGAAAAACGTTTCCCAATATGGATATATATATATATATATATATTTGTTAATATTAGACAATTATAACACATTTATAGATATTCAAGAAAACAACATATTACGACTAAGAGGAAGGACATGGAGGGTTCGTCCGAAGCCATATGCCAAGCCTAAGAGGTTGTATACCACAACACTCCTTGCTGGTGACTTGTACCTACTTTCCCCATCCATGTCACTACCTCGGAAGACACTTCGCCCACTTGTGGGAACATGCGGAGCTTATAGGTGGTCTTAGCACTTCCACCCCTCCATGGCCCATCCTTTCCTTTAAGTTTGGGCGAACTATAAGTGGGACTTCCACCCCTCCATGGCTCATCACTTCCCTTGGATTGGGCAGATTGTAAGTGGAATGCATCACTCTTCTCAGGCCCCTTCCCCCAAGTGGGTTTACAATCAAATTCAAACACTCAGATATATTCTTATTTATAGATATTAATATACATCGGTAGCTATAAACCTTATGGATTCCTAATTATGCATGAAGGACAATATAAAGTGATAGATAAAAATACATATAGAATCACATCGATGCATGAAGTAACAATCACTAATTCATATAAAATCAGATCAATGCTTATGAAGAAAGGAAAATAACCAAATTACACCTGATTACATGAGTCAACCTGCTAATGGCCAATGGTGAACTGATAATCCCTTGGCTTTCCTCTGCTGGTATCTATTTTCTCCTTTCTTGCTTGACGATCATTCTCTTGTTCAGTTGACCTATTCTTAATTCTCATAAGATATCGTTAGTGTAAATCAAAGAAATAATAATCTATTATCCACACTTATATTAAAACATCATTATTGAATATATATATATATATATATATATATTACTAATTAAACTTTACAATAATCACTCTTGCATGTATACATCAGCTACATATATTCACTTATTTATACCTATATACATATATGTATATTATATATATTAAAATATCGTTTATTATATTATATTTACTTGCTAATCCTATATCCCTTTCCAAACCTGTTATTTACTTCTTCAGATCTGCACGTATCTCTCTTTATCCTCCTTGCTGTCTATATTCTAGACTTCTCTATTTATCATTGGTCTGCATATATCCCTTTTTGAGATCTGTATATTTCTCCTTTAGATCTGCCTATTTTATTTTTAAATCTGCATATTATATTCCTCCTTATCAATTGTTATTTTTCCTTCGTTTTTCCCCAATAATATTCTGCAATCTTCTTCATTTTATATATCTTCTTTTTCAGATTTATACCTGCAACTTATATGTTTTACCTGTGAATTATTTTCATTCCCTCTTTCAGCCACCTTCCTAATCGCTCCTTATTTAGTTTGACTAGTCTTCCCTTTATAACTCGATCTGCCAAGAGTCATACCCATTTTGACTAGGGACGTGGCATTTCAAGTGAATCGCTGGCTTGAATGCTAATGGGAATCACTGCCTTTAGGAATCGATGCTTAATACTTTTGTTTGCTGTTAATATAGTTTATTAAATATTTCATGTTTGATACATTGTTATTAATATTATTTTATATTGTTGCTTCATTAATATTATTTTATGTTATTTTCTTGTGAACAATATTTTTGTTATTATGATATTTACTATTAATAAGATTAATTGTTCCATTATGATAATTGTATAATTATAATATTATCTTGATAAATGTACTTTGTTATTTATTTATTTATTTGCATTTATGTTTTAATATTTATTGTATTTATGTATTCGTATTTCAATGCTTAGTAATTTTAGTGTTCCATTTTGAGGACATGACAGTCCTCCCTGCCCAAGATTGTTTGTCCTCAAGCAATCATACAATATTAGCTTCAGTTATAGGAATTGGAGATTCTAAACCAAGTAATGGTTGTTTTGGTTATGTGTGACTCTATGTCCTTGGGCGGTAACTATTAGTATTCTTTGGCTCGATTTACAATCGCTAAGGTTAATTCCATCCTCTAAGGTCTTAGGGCAATTTATTGTCTTATGTACTGATATCTCTCACTATCTCTCAATGACAAAACCAAGTTTTTTGGAAATTGGAAATATTTGACCTTTTGTCCGTTCTCGCAGCAATAAAAACGTATTTGTTTTTTCAATTTGCATTATTTCCTCGCTCAATGGATTGATGACCATTCGCTAGCAATGAGGAAGTGCTTTTCATCCCACATCAAGGTGATTGGATTTGCACCAATAGAAACCATAAATTTCATCCCTGATAAGAGTAGATGATAAATCTATACTTTTTAACAGAAGGAAAGTTCTTCTTGCTTCTTGTTAGAGCAATTTCTTGGTCCGTTTCAGCTTTTGATCCAAACGAGTCGCACATACACCCCAACACATACTCCTTTATGCCGAGGACATCCTCGAAGAGCAGGATATTTTGTTCTATTACTTAAGACAAGTTTTCTCTCATTTAATTATTTCAAGGACCCGAGGCAATGATACAACTTTTTGTTTCCTTTCCCTGAGATCTAAAGGCATGATGGGAATATTGTGAATATTGAGATCCACTCCTTCATGCCAAATTACTTTTGCATTTGTCTAAAGGACTTAGATGTTTAGATAGAGTATGTTTCATTTTGTGTAAACATCAAAAAAAGGTTTGAGGCAAGTTTGTTTTCTAATGAGGAGATTATAGTGTTTTGGTCAAGTATTTGTCACCCCCATACCTAAAGATAAATTTATGTGATTGAAAAACTAAAGGGATGTAAAATAGTTTAGCTTTTATAGTTTTACCTTATTATCCAATTCCATGTTCCACCTTTTAATTCAATTGGGGCTATCATCTTTCTTCTATGTTAGGTTTTTGATTTATTGAATCATACCAGTTTCCCTCAAGGTTGAATGGTGATGAAAGTTCTCCTCAGGATGTTAAATATATAAGTGAAATTTGTTCATTTCATGCGTTTCCATTCTTTCTAATTACATCATAAGGTTGAAGTAGTGTAAGAATGAAAATAGTCAATTTCAAAATGAAATAGTGTAAATGAAGTACAACAAGGTAAAATTAAAGGAAGCATGTGTTCACTAAGTTTTAAGTCTTATTTACCAAACCATTTAGAGTTAACTTGGATTAGCTGATTCAACATTTGACTTTCAACTACTGACACCATGTTGATTTGGAATGTGAAGTAGACACATAGACACCTCAACCACACAGGCACATAGCTCAACCATACAGGCAACCATCTTAATTAGACAAGTAGGTAGCTCAAGCACACAAGCAACTGGCTCAAGCAAGTAGGCAACCAAATCAAGCAGACAAGCAGGTAGCTCAAGCACGCAATCAACCAACTCAAGCAAGTAGGCATCCAAATCAAGCAGACAAGTAGGTAGCTCAAGCACTCAAGCAAGTAGGCAAGTAGCTCAAACACACAACGAAGTATCTCAAGCATGCAACGAAGTAGCTCAAGCAAACAATCAACCAACTTAAGCAACTTGACATACAAATTTTTTGATATTTTCATATTTTTTAAGCATAAAGTAATTATAAGAACACCTCTTATTGAAGATACATGAAGTAACACCTAGATACATGTGATACAAAAAGTATAAATATGAGGCACAAATAGAAGCATGAAACATATATATGCAAATAATACATGAATTATACACACGAGTACATGAAGTCACAAAGCATACATATGAATACATGTAAGTCGTAAAGTATACACTTAAATACATAAGTTGCATGAATACACGTATACACATGAGTGCACGCAAGTCACAAAGCATGTAGTTTGCAAAGAATATACTTGAATACACTTGGATACACATAAGCCACAAAGTATGCACTTGAATACACATAAGTCGCAAGGTATGCACTTGAATACACTCGAATACACAGCACAAGGTATACATTTGAATACACTCGTATATACATAAGCCATAAAGTATACACTTGAATACACATAAGTCACAAAGTATACACTTGCATACACTTGAATACACATGTCATAAGGTATACACTCGAATACACTAATGATATATATATATATATATATATATATATATATATATATATATATATATATATATATATATATATATATATATATATATATATATATATATATATATATATATATGTATATATTTATACGTTAACTGTAGAGGGTCCTTGAAGATCATGTTATCTTTTTTTGAAGTTTTTGGTTGGTTATCAACTTGTATATCCCCCTTCTCTATGAGATCTTGTATGAGATTTTTCAATTGGAAGCAGGAAAAGGTTTTATGGCCTTTTATCCTGTGGTATTCATAAAAATCATTTGCATTCTACCAAGATAGTTTGAATGGCCTTGGTTCATAATGTTCGACCTCTGGTAGTTGGATAACTTTAATTTGTAGTATTTTCTTTAGAATTACCTCAATTGGCTCCCCTAAGGAAGTATACTTTCATTTAGGTAGAGGGGCCCTAAGAGGATCACATGGTGCATTGTTTTGAGTTGCATTAGTAGTTGGTTCCTACTTCTGTTGTGTTTCTGTGGTATTTATCACTGCAGGTCCTTTCATATTCAACATGGGATGAGTTTTATTGATAAGTTTTGTGTCTACTACGTCATCATTGGTCATGTTTTTGTTCTGTGACCACTTTTTTTTCTCACTTGGTTTTGAGTTATGGGAAGAATATTTATTCTCCTTAAATTTTTTGACTAGCCCTTTGGCAATAAGGGATTTTTCAATGGATAAGCCCTTTTGGATTACTTCCTCAAATGTGTTTGAGCAATGGATTTGTAAGAGAAACATTACATTTTTGTTGAGGTTATCCACAAAGATCTTGACAAGTTTCTTTTCTAGTATGTGACATGCACATTTACTAGCTAGGCTTTTCCACCTTTGTAAAAATGACGAGAAGGTCTCACCACCTTCTTGTTTTTTTGCACATAGATGGGTTATGTTAGTATCTATTGATAGGTTATATGAAAAGTTGGTTATGAATTTGTTCATCAGTTCACTTCATGTTTACATGCCTACTGGTAAGTGTGCAAACTACTCAAGGGCTTGCCCTCCAAGACTTCATGGAAATAGTCCCATGAGATAAGTGTTCTCATGTGCCACATCTAAGGAGGCATTGTGGAACTCCCATATGTGTTTGACAGAGTCTCCTTTCCCTTGTATTTATCGTATTTGGGAATACTGAAGTTTATGGGAAAGGGAGGCATATGAATGCTCCTCTCAAAGGGGTAAGGACATAAGTCCTCCATTGAGTATGTTTTTCGATTACCAGCTACATGCATTTTTGACATTTAGTTTTGCAATGTTTGTAACTGTTGTGATATTAAGTCCATGGGTGAAGGTGCCATTAGAATGGTAGTGGGTGTGATGTAATGAGGGGAACATTGTGGTGGGTTATTGAATGTGTTTGTGTTATGTATTGGATTGGATCCATTCATGTTTTGACTTTGATGCATGGATGGATTTTGATTGTGAACTAGTGAGGTATATGTGGGGTTTTGAGTGAATGAAGAGGATGATGGAGGAATGTTGACACCAGTTGTGAATGATGAACCAAAATAGTTATGAGCGTTAACACCAACTATGTATGCATAATCATGATAGTTTAGTTTTTGCGTTGGGTTTTGAGAAAACCCAAATAAGGATTGTGAACCAAGATGATTTGGTTATAGTGGAGGTGAGGGCCGATTGAACCCAACTATATATGTAAAACCATGACCATGTGGTTGTTGTGTATGTGAGGGTTTTTGAAACCCAAATGATGAGGAAAAACATGGATTGTTGGGTTTTTGTGGAGGTGATGGTTGATTAAACCCAAATGTCGACTACAAACCCAAGTTGTTAGGTTGTTGTTGTGGTGGAGTGAGAGTGGTACCTGTACCAAAAAAGAATCAAATACTTGTTAGTAGTGGATTTATGTTTTGTGTAGTGGATGTGGTTTCCACTTGTGGTCTTATGTGTGAAGGATTTGTCTTCCAAATTTTGTTGGGTGTATTCAAAAGAGTGGATTTTTTAGCTACATCCGTGGTATGTGTTGGTGTTGTAGTGGTGGATGTAGAGAAAAATGGGTTTCCCAAGGATTTAGTAAGTGATGGTGGAACATTCATAGTGGTTGTAGTATGTGTTGTCTTATTAGGAAGCATGCTTGTATTCCATTGTGACGTGGGGGGTGTTGCACTAGGTGCCAATGATGGTGTTCCATTTGTAGTAGCTAACCTTGTTGATGCTATGATTGAAAATTCTTCAACAATCATGGATACATAAAAGTATGAGGGGAGCTTAGGTCCATGCTGTGCCAATGACAAGAAGTATTTATTTGGGTCTTCTTTGACCATTTCATCAATACTCTTTAAAATCCTAGGATCTTGAAATGTGTTATCAACTTCTTCTTGTGTAATACTATCATCTATTTCATCTATGGTGTAGTCACCATAAGGACTAGGACCCTAATTTTGTGTGTTCTTATGAGCACTAGGGTTCTCTCTAAAGTTTATCTCACTAGTGGGGTTCTACAATGGGTGAGAATATGATTCAATCTTTTTCCTTTTGATTTGGGAACGTGTAAAAACCATAAAAGTGATGTTTGTTTGAAGTTTGCTTTTTCTAAGTTTGTTTGGTTTTTTTTTTTTTTGTTAAACTTTTGGGTATGAATGCACCTAGAATGAATCTACTTTCTATTTTTGGTACTTTTCTAATTTTGGGAAAAATATTGAATGTGCAAGACTAGGAGACATTTTTTTGTGAATTTTTGTTTTTTTTTTGGAAATGATGTAAGACTATGATGAGCCTCTAATTTTTGTGAAGTTTTGTTTTTGGAAATGATATAAGACTATGTTTTTGTGACCTTTTCTTGACAATTTTTGACTAAAATGCAGAGAATTTTGTGTTACCTTGACCTATGATCTTAAAAGTGACAATATTTTGATAAGTTTTCTAGTTTTGAAGACTATCACGATCATGTGAAAAAAATTCTAAAACCTCCAAGTGGAATGATTGTTTTTTTGATAAAAATAGTTTCCTCAACTAGACTAATGAGCTGGGTTTCTATTTTTGCTCAAAGAAGATTGTAAAAAGTGTTTTGCCAAATAGACTAATGAGTTGCAATCCAAATTTTGTTTGATGATGAAGATGTAAATGTGAAGTTTTTGAGATTATTCCAAATGATCAATCTAGACTTTGACCTTCCAATTGCTTGCAAATTTTTAGTTTTTCTAAGATTTTAATGACAAGGTTTTTTAAAGACCCTATGCCAAATGATGCTAAAGAATGAAGCTAAAAAATGATGAAGTTCTCTAAACCTAAGAAATATAAAATATTGAAAAGCTAAGTGGTGAAATATTTTATCTAAAAGCTAAGGATGTTGAAAAGTGCAAGAAATGGTGACTGACTTTCTTTTGAAGTTTCTAGTAAAAAAGTATGATTTTCTAAAATCTGTAATTTTTGGCCCTGTTTATTACCAAGAAAATGTGGCATTCTAAACCACAGATGCAATGTTTTCTATTTTTATGACTATGGTGCTATAGACTGTGACTATGGTGTAGTCAGTCATAGATGTGTTGCAAATTTCCTCACTTGTGTCACATACAATTGTAGTTTCAAATCTTGTTTTCTAAAACAAACATCGATTGATAGAGTTGTGGTGTATTACCAAACAACTGTGTCACACAAACCAACAGTTGCATCACATTGTTCTACAACACATATACTTAGTTGAAACACATAGGATGATAATTGTAGTGCAAGAGTTTAAATAACAAAAAAACTATAGGAATCCTAATCTAAGATAATAGCGAGCTTTTACAAAGGTAGTAGCAATAAAAAATGACAAGAGAAACTATGTTTAGACACTGTGACTTGTAGATGAGAAAAATAAGTAATAGAGACGAGTTGTACAATAGTGACCAAATGCAATACAATAGCGACTAGATGTTTAGACAAGCACAAGAAGATTTTGAGAAATAACAAGAAGATTTTGAGATAGACGTGGTAAGATGCACAAAAGTGACTCAATTTCTAATAAGTGCGACTATGTTTCCTAGTTCCAATTTGATGATAGTTTTGACAAGTTTACAAGTTGAAAGTTTAGGTCTAATGTTTAAGGTGATTTGTTTCAAAGAGCAGGTGATACACATAATAGAAAAAGTATGCAATATCCAACTCAATAGGTAAGGGAGATATTCTGCAAGGTTTCTTCCATAAAGCTTACTATGCAAGATTTGATAAACAAATTCCTATTTAGTCAAGTGGGTACATCTCTTGAGTCGAGTCTGCACAATAAAATACCTAGCTTAAATGGATGACTAGAGTATGCACTTGTACACGATACACCTCTTACCTTGAAAGGAAAAGAGCTCCTCACAAGGTGTTTATTGCCTCAAAAAGCATTGCGTACATGACAAATATCTTCATGGGATGACCAAATGTCCCATTGCGCCTTGTCAAGAAATTTTTCAGAAAAACTTGGCTTTGGATTCTAAGTAGAACGGTTTGTAATGACTCAGTGAACACCAAAGGTATACTTCAGACTGAGACACTAAAGTATCTAGCCGAACTGCGTGTGGTCTATACACCCACATCAAAATTGACACACAAGGTATAATGGCCCTAGATACATGCTACTTACTTTCATTTTGGCACTTTTATATAGCCTGCCTAAACATGTGCTTTGAGGTCGTCTTGAGTTCTCTGTTGCAGGATGTGTCTCAAGGCTGGCCCGTCTACTAAAAAAAGTTGTGAAGTTTAGTGTGTGATTTCTCATCACTCAGGATTGCACAAGTGTGCAAGGGGAGAATATACTATGCATGACACCTCTTCGTGCAAGCATGCAAAACACATAAATTAAGCAGTTATTTTTAAAGCCCAAATGAGGTGCAATTTGTTTGTTCATTTTAACACCCAAAGAAAAGTAGAATTTTCAAGAATGCTATTAATTTTAACCCACATAGAAAAATTTGATACTTGTTTTGTTCATTCTAAGTGCACCAAAATAAACGTGAGACATCCATGCCAAATTTTTAAACACCAAAAACTAAATTTGTGTGTTTTTTTTAGAGCCCAAATTTAAAATTGTGAGACATTCAAATCAATTTTTAAAAACCAAAACTAAATGTGTGTTCTTTTTAAAACCCAAAAATTTAAGTGTGAAAGCTAATCCTCTAATTCACCACAAGTTTCAAGCAATGCGATTAGTAACATGAAAACATTATTCTACTATTGACAAGAAAAGACATGGAAATAAAATAGTCATAATACTACCTTTCTATTTTATTCCATAGTCAATTACAATGTTGAGAAATACAATTGGGTCGCACTGAATGTGGTTTAGTAAGTGTTGACTATGGTGTATTGCCTGTTGACTGTGGTGTACTATTAGGCGTCTGAGCTATATTGTCAAGCGAATGCGACTTATGAAAACTCGGGTGTGTCACTCTACCAGAACCTACAATAGACACAAAAAATGTAGTAAAAAACGCGACACAATAATCTTTGCATTCGGTGTACTGCTTTTAGTAACTGCGTCACACAAAATTGCAACTACAGTTTAGTGTCATGCGATTGCATCACAAAAAATTGTGAATGTATCTTATTTCTTGTAATTGCACAAATTTCTAAAAATCCATACAAATTTGTTAAAAAATGCAATTCTTCACATTAGGTTCACCAAATGTAAGATTGAAAAATGAAGTTTTAATAAATATTAGGCATGAATCTATTCAAAGCAACCAATAAACTATGAACTCATTACTAAACTCAAATCAAATCTTTCAAAGAAGAACAAATACAACATAGAAATATAAATAAATGATACAATTTCACCTTCCTTTCTATGCTACGTTTGAATCACCTTCATTATTTCTCTCCATTTGTATCCTTGAATATTTCTCTCTGATTTTGTGTGCTAAATGTTGCTTCAAGCTTCAAATGTTGTAGTATGATAAAGGATTCCAAATATTGAGAATTCATGGCTAGCCAAAAATGTGAGGAGAAGGCTTCTTTTATAGAAATGCTTATTTCAAATAAACGATCTGGATGCAAAGATCAAAGGCCAATGTCTATTGAGAGGAAACATATTGAGTAGTTAACTAACCTGAAATCAATCCAATCAATGGAAATTTGATATATTATTTAGTGGGATTGTAATAATTGGTGGAAAGGGATATATTAATTAATGGGATTGGAATAATCAGTGGAAATGATTGATTAGTCAGCAAATTACATTGAATAATTAGTGGATGTGATTTGATCAATCAAAATGTGTGAGAATAAATAATTTAATTAATTAATCTTGAGAGGAATGTGCAAACAAAGATTGAATTAATAAAAAAAGGTTTATTTATTAATAGATCAAGTTGAGTGAATATTGGAGAATTAAATAATTTAAGTTAATTAAATTTAATTCAGAAGAGGGAAAGTAGATTAATTAAATAATTAATGATAACTATTTAATTTAATTAGAAGAATAAGTAATTTTAGAGACATAATTAAATAATTAATGTTTATTTAATTAATCTGGAGGAAATAAGGTTAAATTGGGACTTTATTAAATAAATATGATTTATTGGGGCGGGGCTTCTAGCTCGATTGGCTAAAACATCCTGTTGTAGGCAAGAGGTCACGAGGTCTAGTCTTCCCCCAAACCCGTGGTACCAGAGGGCGTGTCGCGCCAGCGCCACCGGTCATGTGAAAAAAGTTTACCAGGCGCACTGCAGTTTATAGGGGGACGGATACCCGACCGATTCCTGCAGTCTAAAAAAATAAAAAAAAATAAATATGATTTATTTAACCAGTCAGGAATGATGAATGAGAATGAATTAATAAAATAATGTTAAATCACTTAATTAATAGTCGAATATAAAATTTGATAATAATTAAATAATAATGTATTATTTAATCATTTAGGGAAGAAGGGTGCAAGTTAGTTAAATAGTGTTGTTCATAGGTCAGGACAATTTAGGGTATTTACAGGTGAACTTAAAGAAATGTAGTTTTACGGAGGATAAATTGGTCTATTTGGGATATGTCATCTTACCTCAAGGGATGCAAATGGAGTTTAAAAAGGTATGATAAATAATAGAATGGCCTACACCTAGGAGTGTACATGAAGTTTAATGTTTCCATGGTTTAGCTAGATTTTACCATAGATTTATTCAAAATTTTCATGGGATATATTCACCCCTAAGGGGAGAAAATAAGGAGTTTAAGTAGATAGTAGTAGACGATAAGAGTTTTGAGCTCTTGAAGAAGAAGGTCACCAAGGAACTAGTGTTGGAATTACCCAATTTCATAAATGTGTTTCAAGTGATAGTCATAGGAGCAATTTTCAAACAAGAGGGCAGACCTATTGCATACTTCAATGAAAATATCAATGATGCCAATAAGAGGTACTCTATTTATGATCAAGAGTTCTATTCCATAGAGAAAACCTTGAAGAAGTGGTGACAACATTTAATTCCTAAGGAGTTTTTTTACATAGATCATCATGCTTTACAATTTATTAAAAGCTAGACCAAGCTTAACCAGTTAAACATGAAGTAGGTGGAATTCCTACAAGGGTATAATTTTGTTCTCAATCATCAAAGTAGAAGTTCAAACAAAGTGGCATATGATGACTAAGAGAGAAATATTATTGACTAAAATGAGAGTTGAATTAGTTAGATTTGATTCTATGAATGATTTATACAAATATGATTTAGACTTTAAGGATGTATAGAAATGCATGGAGCCTACTAATATGGATAGGACACCATGGATGGATTGCATCACATAAGAAATATTTTTATCCAAAGGATATCAAATATATTCATACAAGGATCAATGGGGAATTTTTTTATAGGAGAAAAGTATTGTGGTGGTTTAGCTAGACATATTGGAGTTGATAAGACCATGGTGTAGCTTAGTGAAAGATATTATTGGCCAAGGATGAGGATATAAGTCAAAAATATTATGTAAGGATATCATTTTTTCACTATGCCAAAGGAGTGAGTCAAAATATAGGAGTATATTAGCCATTACCCATACCAGAGAAACCATGATATAATGATATAAGCATGTATTTTTTCTTGGACTACAAAGAATACAAAGATGTAAGGGTAAGTGCACCAATCTGTGACATAATTTAGGTGCCAAATTGAAAAAAACGTTAAAAAAAAACCCGAAATAAGGCATTTGGCACATGCCAAATGACAAAAAAGACATTTGGCGCACGCCAAATTAGATATACAAAGAAAAAATCGGGTTTCAAAGCCTCATTCTGTCTTCAACCCTCGGCTTGAGGAAGAGGATTTCAGGTTTGCAACTTGTGCTCGCCAAATCTCTTCCATTGTTTGCATCCTTAGCTTTCCATTTTCCACGAGGATGTCGCCAACACGTCGGAGAGGTCGAAGATTGCAAAGAGGTGTGTATTTTTATTCTATTTATTTGGAATGCAAATTTAAATAGATTTTTATAATAAAACTTTGTTCTAATTCTCAGGGAATGAATCTCCACCTCAAAACATTGAGAATTCACAATCACCCCCTCATGAAGAGCCTCCTATACAAGAACAACCTGAAACCCCTCCATCAATTCATAGGAATCCTCAAGGAACACAATAAAATATTCAAAATCAAATTGAAAACAATAAAAGAGACATTCAACAATTAATTGCAAGATTAACCGAGCATGCCGAAACCCACCCTTATAGGAGAGGGATTGCTGAATCATTGAAGTCAATTTTAACTCATGTAGGAGAAATTAGCGAGCAAATGAATTTTTGTTCAACTAAGAGGCATGAGATGAGACAATTGTATGCTAATGGTTTGTCATATGCAAATGTCAAAAAACTAAAAATTAGCAAAGCCGAGTTATGTGCCCTATTTATAGACCCAAAAACCAATGAAACTTTGTCCCATGCATGCAGGAGGTTCCCCATCCATTAGTGCCACCATGAGTTAATTAAAAACAATTTTTGGGATCAGTGGTGGATGGTATTTGACCAACCTCCATGCAATAACCATGAGGTGCCACAATAATTTTTGAGGAAACTCTATTGTGTGTTTGTCCTCAATAAATGCCAAACTATTTTGACATCTTAGAATTTCAGGGTAGAGGTGGGGGCTCCACACATGATAGACCTGCTGCACAACGTAATCCACAATTGGCACCGAGAGCCTTGGGTAGACCCATGGTGGAGCATGTCATTGTTCCTTCCATTGTTAAGGATAGTGTAGAGGTGGACACGATGAAGTCGATTGGCTTACTCACCCAGACCATTTTACAGTGTGTGAGTCCTCTAGTAGAGCCTAGTGTGGAGGAGACGTGTAGGCCCCAAGCTCCACCCCACCATTGTGGTGCTTCTGGTGCTGTTTACACGTACGATTATCAAGGTGCTCGTGATGCAGCTATACAACCTACATCAATTGCAGAGGTGATGGCTTTCACAAATGATATTCTGAATGATACATTCGACATTGACACTCAGGTAAAATTTAGCAAGTTATTTTAATGTTTATTAAAATATATTTTGAAATTTAAGAATAACTAAATTAGTAGAATTTTAATATGATGAAATTTTAGGGTCGCACTGTTCATGAGGGATGCTCTATTCCTACATACCCTTATACATTCTCGATGATGAGTCCACAAGTATGCAACTAGTATTAAAGATATTATTATTGCATTTGAACAGTTGAATGTTATATTTGAATGTTTGTCTCATAACATGCTTCGGATTTCAAACAGTTTCCTGGTGCACCTTCTTCCTCCATAGCTCACAATTCATATCCTCAAACAACGTACACTCAGGTAGCCTTTATTCATTAATGGTGTTGTAAATCTATGTTAGCTAATTTTCATAATTTTACGTATATACAAATCTAAAAAATTGATGAGAAACACAAACATTGCATTCAAGTATTCCTTGACCGTGTCACATTATGTTCTCCTATATAAACATGATACCTGAGATATTGTTTCATTTGTAGATGTTGATAAGAGATAGCCCTGGTGATGTTGGTGGCACGATGGACCATGGAGTTGCTGCAACAATAGCCAGTTCTGATCCATTGAGAGAGGTATGGAATAGATTAGTCGATTTGACATTATATTTTCTCTTTTATGGTCTATTATAGAAAATTTTCATGATAATTTTATGTAGTTTAATTTATATCTTCATGGTTGCTACAAGTGGTTTTCAGTCCAGATCATGGACGTGGTGATGCTGTAAATGTGCATGATGGCTATATGTATGTGGTAAGTGATTATATATTTTGTTATATGCCATTCCATAATTCAATTTCTATGTTTTAACATCTTTAATTTTAATTGTATCATTTGAAGGTCTAGAGTGAAGAGAGGAGGAGTAGCGAGCGTGTTCGAAAGACAAGGGAAGCAATAGTCACTCCATCCAGCCGAATTTCGAAGGCAGCACAGGATCTATTTCCTTCCCCTAGAGGGAAATGACTATGTATTAGTGTTGTTTGTTGTATGCCTATGTGGCATTTTGGAACATATGTTTTGTACTATTGATATATATACATGATATTTTATGTCCATATGGCTCCTTTTTACTAAGCCTATATGGTTTTTTTGGATATGTTTATATACTTTTATCAATATATGTCATTGTATAGCCTTTCGGATTTTTGATTAAAGAAACTCTTATTTTGCTACTGCCATTCTTGAATGATGTTATCATGCGTATCGTGTAAGTTGTATGCTTGAATGTTGTAGGCATGAATTTCTTTTACATCTAATGCTTAATTAATTACTGTCGAATTCTCAATAAGCCCCATCTAAAGCGTATTATATAAATAAGCTCCATTCGTGGTGGTTTGTATCCTTTGGAATGCTTCAATTACTTGTGCCTCACTGATGCAGAGGCAAGGAGGCTCAAACCCAATTAGTCTGACAACCTGCCTTCAAGGGGCTCCTAACAAGATTAATACAACCTATTTTGAGCAATCTACACAACCTCAAATCCCCATCAAACTAAACTCTTCATTCAACACCTTACTCAACAATCCACCCTTGTAGCACTCAAAACCAGTCCAAGCCTAATTTATCCCAACCTTTCCAAAAAAATTGACCATTTAAAGGTGGATTAAGATACCCTTTTCAAGGTTACACAACATATGCCAAAACCAATAGTAACTCTTTTGGACCAACATGAACTTTCAATACACCTCCCTCGCTTTAGGCTTCACAATTAGGCCTAATTTTCAAAGGAACCCCCTCACAAACTCACCTCCAAACCAAGGAAAATTGAAATAGTCTTAGGGATGCTCACCAAACTCAGGATTCTCCCATTTTAAGAGCCTTAAGAACTTGTTCTATTCCTCTACTCATAAACCCTCCTAAACCTTCACAAAAACAAGGGTTTTAAAGAAACTCATAACTCCAGACCTCCCCCAATCCTTCCAAAGGTCCAAACACCCCACAATACCTCTGCCCTAACTTAAAAGACACTCACAATCCCATTCCTTTCAGTATTTCTCAGATTCACTAATTGAGTTCCTTACTTTCATGGTGGAAACACCCCTGAACAACATTAGAACTTCACACCCCACTGAGTTTATTCATTCTCTCGGCCTCCAAAGTATTCATACACCAAAATAATCATGGTATAGGCCAATCCAATGAGCCACAGGGTCAAAATAGTAGGTGGGTTGGCTAATGTGTCATGGTGTTGCCCTTAAAACCCCTAACACAAAAAACAAAGCAGTAACCAAGTTTGCTGATCCCACACACACCAACAGTGGATTTAAACCTTTAGAAGAGATGCAAAGAGATTAAACACATATGCAATCAAGTATCCAAAGCCTCAAGTCGTGATAGACTTGTACGAACCTGTGCAAGGCAAAGAAAATTCAGGAAAACAAAGAAAACCAGTGATCAACGTTTTCAAAAGTATATTTTCTTATTAACAAAATCAACCCTCAACTCAGGGTATTACATAAATATATCTTGATACCAACTTCCAACTACCCCTTGAGCCGATCAACCACCATAACCACCCTTTGTTAGACTTCTAAGATGGCAATCTGCCAATTTTGCTCTTAATTACCATTCATTCACAACTTTATTTTGGAAATACCACCTAACTGACCTATTAAGCCTTTTAAATACAATTGCAAGGTATTTCCATAACATATAGAGATATAGAGAGAAAATACAATAAATATTTTAACTAATGAATTGTTAAAAATGGATTTTTGTAGTTTATATTCATGTCGTTGATTACATTGCATTGCACATCTTTCAAAGTCAAAGCATTACTTCACTTTGCATAACTAATAAGTAGATGCTGATAGATGCCAAAAATTTAATTACAATATAGTTTGTACAAAGTCAACCTAAGCAGTTATGCAATTTATTCACATTGCATTACTAATAACTAGGAGCAGCTGCCAATTGCATTTTCTTATCATGGCATTCTACGAGACCAAATTTCTTTGAGATATTTTTTCAAACAGTTCCCTGCCTTGTCTATTTTACCACATTTTTCATACATGTCTACCAAAGCATCTTCTCAAATAGTTCACTACCTTGTTGCTATGGCTAAAAGCCTAAAACAAGTGATTTTGAACAAGCTATGGATGCTTTGAAAAAATATATCAAAAGCATAATAGTAAGCAATAGCATAGACAAGGCAGTGAACTATTTGAAAAAATGCATCAAAAAAATTGCTTTGAAATGATAAATTTAGTTGTGCTTTCACTCTTCTTTAACATTGTATATCTGCTCCATTTGGTTTTCTATTTTTGTGATGGTAGACCAATGTTCAAGCCCTATGTACAATCTCAATTGGTATTTATTGTTTTGGTCATAGCAACAAAAATCTTTTGGGGAATAAATCGGCAAACCAAAAGTATAAGATTTTTTGAAAAAATGGGGAAAAAATCGAGAAAAAATCGGATTTAAAAAAAATGTAAAAAATTGTATAACAAGAGATAAAAACTATCTTTTTTGAAATCGAAAGGCATTTCCATAGCAGAGATATAGAGAGCAAATAAAATAAAGAGTTTAACTAATGAAATGTAGAAAATAGATTTTTGTAGTTTATATTCATGCATTGCACATCTTTCAAACTCAAACCATCACTTCACATTGCATAACAAATAACTAGATGCTGATAGATGATAAAATTTCAATTAAAATATAGATTTTTACAAAGTCAACCTAAGCAGTTATGCAATTAATTCACATTGCATAACTAATAACTAGGAGTAGCTACCAATTGCTTTAGCTTGTCATGGCATTCCACGAGACCACATTTCTTTGAGGCATTTTTTCAAATAGTTCATTCCCTTGTCTATGCTACAACATTTTTCATATATGTCTACCAAAGCATTTTATCAAATAGTTCATTGCCTTGTTGCTATGGCTAAAAGCCTAAAATAGATTCTTTCGAACAAGCTATGGATGCTTGGAAAAAATCTATCAAAGCATAATAGTAAGCAATAACATAGACAAGGCATTGAACTTTTTGAAAAAATGCCTCAAAGAAAAGTGGTCTCATGGTGATGGAATGCCATGACAAGCCATAGACAAGGCAGTGAATTGTTTGAAAAGATGCCTCAAAGAAATGTGGTCTCATGGTGATGGAATGCCATGATGAATGCCTATGGTGATGGAATGTCATGGCATTCCATCACCATGAGAACACATTTTTTTGAGGCATCTTTTCAAACAGTTCACTACCTTGTCTATGGTATGACATTTTTCATACATATCTACCAAAGCATTTCATCAAACAGTTCGCTGCCTTGCTGCTATGGCTAAAATCCTAAAATAGGTGCTTTTGAACAAGCTATGGATGCTTGGAAAAAATCTATCAAAGCATAATAGTAAGCAATAACATAGACAAGGTAGTGAATTGTTTGAAAAAATGCCTCAAAGAAATGTGGTTTCATGGTGATGGAAGGCCATGACAAGCCATAGACAAGGCAGTGAACTATTTGAAAAAATGCCTCAAATAAATGTGGTCTCATGGTGATGGAATGCAATGACAATAATCACCATGAGACCACATTTCTTTCAGGCATTTTTTCAAACAATTCATTGCATTAGAAAAGGAGGTTTTTTTTATTTGGGATTGTTTCTGACCGTACAGGTGCAAACTAGTGCTGGATTATGTGGTTTTGGGCCATTTAATTTTCTGCCCCAAGGTTCCAAGGTGATTGGATAAGTTTGAAGGGTACTTCCTTTGTTAAATTGATCTCTTTTCCTTGATTTTCCCATGGGGAGTGTATTGGAAGTCTAAACTGGTCCAAAGGAGTTATACTTGATCTTGAAGTATGTTGTGTAAGTCCTTAATGGGTGTCCAAATCCATCATTTAATTTACAAGTCTTTTGGGAAAGTTGGGTGAAAAGTCTCTTGAAGCTGTTTAGCATTACTTGTAGAAAGAGTGTACCTGACAAGTGGATTTGTGAAGTTCTTTTGAATTCCTTTAGATTTTGGGTTGATCATCTTGTATTTGTCATTTTAATTTGATCTCCACCCTGGGTCTGCATCACTTATTCAACTCTTCCTAAGACCTTAGACTCAAAAACAATAAAAAGTTTGCTTTCACCCATCTTGACATGGACTGACCATTTATTACATTGTATCATATTTTAACATATTTTGCAACATCTTGGTTTCATAATGTTCAAAATACCTTACTAATATGCCTTTCTACAATTATATTAAACATTATTTCATTCTTACTAATAAATCCACACAATTTTTCTTGAAGACATCTTTAAATGTAAACCATGAAGCATTACAACTAATTTTAAATGTAATATACACATTTAATTGAGGCATATATTAAGGAATATACACATTTGCATGTATTAATTTCTCACAATTTTAGTATATCAAAAAATACACTAATTCAATGACAAATATTACAATAGTGATGGAAGAACATCTTGAAAATCTTCCCATTTGTCAATACTTGTAGCAATACATACAGGGAAATAATCCTCCAATTTCCAGCATAGATCATGAAATATATTGTACTTGAGAAGAAACAAAAGGAGCTGCTGCCCACTTTCATTTTTCCATTCTATCTCAGTTGGCCCAGCTATTTGCATTCCAAAAAACCTGCAAAAGCCTCTCTATCTTAGACATAGACTCACATAAAAATCATTAAAAGAGCAATAACTAAATAATGTTAGTCATACAACTGACAAGACCTACTATCACCTTCATGCATGCTAGATAAGGAGGTCGATTGAAGGTCCTACAATGGTGATGTGCCCCTTCGCTACTTTATCATCTCTCGATGACCCTACTTATAAATTTCAAATATATCATTGAGAGGCTTAACATAAAACATGTAGCATATAAGAATCCGATAAATCTGGGAGATGGAAAAGAAAGAGAAGATTGACAACCAGAAAATGCACCACCAACCGATGTTTCTCATACCACTGAACACTTGCACCACCAATCGATGTTGTTCTTTTCTTATATACTTTGACAAACTTCAGTATTACCTACAGTCACAATCAGAAAAGGATCAATGACAATCGTAAATGCATATGACATCATGCTCCCTCTTTCCATGCCCGACCTCTGAGAATTTCCACATATGCTAAACACCACTAATCCTATGCATCCTACTCAACTAGTAAAAAATTCTAGCATTCTTGAATTGTGATGTATAATTATCTCACCATATGATATGCTGACTAAATGATATGCCACTACTAGCCAGATCAGCATAGAACATATGAAAGCAACCTTGAACAAACTCTGTAGAATCTGTGTGATCATCACTGATGTCAAAGTGATACTCCCTCAATACTTTCCTATTTTCCTCTATACTATCATTTGCATGAATGAGTGCTATATGCACAAATATAGCAGCTTGCACGGAGTTGTAGTACTTTGATTGCACCTCATTATGTAGTTGTAGTGTGTAGTTCTCAGCGAAGTCGAAAACTGAAATGATATGACAAAGTGGAAATGTGTCCTTGCATAACTTGAACTGTGAGTCCAACCATTGTGCTGTGTGTGTATGCGTTGCATAATCATAGACCACCTGATCATGAAAAATGCCCATAAATTGATACACTGGAATCTTATCACTAACCAATTCACACTTCTTTGCTACTTTCCCATCTTTTAGACTGTATGCCACTGTCTTATATTTGCCAAATTCCACAATTTTGTCTCCAATTGTGTGTGTACTAGCCATGTGTTGGCAAATTGGCAAATGTTGCATGCCACCACAATGATCACATGTGCGATCCAAACATGATTTTTTGTAAAAAATTTGACCATCCTCTCTTGCACATAAAATGGAAGACAAAAATTTCCTTGACGATTTAGGTGGAGGCATTATGTTACATTCCTGCAAAACATTGTCAGTATGCATATCCACACATATACGTCGATAAAAATCATAATGGTTAGAAAACTCAATATGAACCCTACAACAACAAGTAGTGCGTGTGTGATTTATTTTGACATAAAAAGGCTTTAGCATTTCAAAATACCTTTGACATATTTTAATTTCAGGAAACATCTGTACAAAATCAACAAAAAATTGGGTTTGAGTGGTATCCAAATAATGCATTGGATGTGGCTCATGGTTTTTACTACCAATTCTCCTTCTTACAACATCTCTTTGATTAGGATAGGTCCTTGTGTTATGCAATGAGGTAACTTAGAAAGACAATAAGCATTCTCAATTGCACAAAATTTCCCATTTTTTAATTTATTAGAAAGGTAAATGGTAAGAATAAATGGAAACTTGCCTTAAAAACTATGTCAACTCACTTGAATTTATCTAAGCACATGTTCAATGAAGGTGAATTTTTTATGGAACAAAAAAATTAATGGACACTTGCATTAACATTGATGAAAGCTATTAGGTTTTCCAAATTAGATGAAAATAAAAGTTTTCCAAATTAATTGAAAAAGAATGAAATACAATGAATTCCACTAGCCATGCAGGAAATGGACTACTATAAGCAATGCAAATAGAATTCATAAGTAAATTTATGTTAAGTAAATGTCATGTTTTTAATTTTTTTGTTCTTCAAACTCATAAAAATTGAACTTTCTAATGCAAATCTTATCTAATTCAATGTTGAATTCTATGTCCAATTGTTATGATTAATAAAATCATTAAGGAAATTTAGTTTATATTGTCAAAAATAAACAAATATACTAAAAATAAACATTTCAATTTACCAAAATGAATATATTACCTTAGATAATGTGAAATGATGTAGAAACTTCAAAATGTCTTCTTCTACCTTGTCTACCATGCAAATTGGTGGTAAAAGGGTGATGGATCAAGCATAGATTGGTACAATATGAAGTCAACTGCATAAAAAAAGGCATTTCTGACTTGGATAAAGCGCTGAACTAGACAAATTCATGAGAATGTGGGCCTGAATCACGGGGTGAAGCCTTATTTTACCGTTTCAAGGTAAAACACATTTGGCGCTCACCAAATTTGTAGAGCGCCAAATATGTTATTTTGAAAAGGAGAGACATGAGAGAGAGGGAGAGAGACAAAGTGGGAGATAGATAAAAGGAGAGACATGAGAGAGAGAGGGAGAGAGAGAGAGAGAGAGAGAGAGAGAGAGAGAGAGAGAGAGAGAGAGAGAGGGGGAGGGAGAGGGCATGGGAGGGAGAAACGTAAGAGAGAGAGAGAGAGGGAGATAGGGTGGGAGGGAGACACCTAAGAGAAGGAGAGGGAGTCAAAGTGGGAGAGAGGGGGTGGGAAGGAGAGACCTAAGAAAGTAGGGTGGGAGGTAAGTGAGGCCTGACAGAGAGGGAGTCAAAGTAGGAGAGAGGGGGTGGGAAGGAGAGACCTGAGAAAGTAGGGTGGGAGGTAAGTGAGGCCTAACAGAGAGGGATTGTGAGAGAGGGCATTGGAGTGACACTGATTAGTGTAGGTAGCATGGGAGGGAGTGAGACACAAGAGAGACCCCCATCCATCAACCCCCATACCCTCTTAATCCCTCAACCCTTAAACCCCAATCCCTCAACCCCTCTACAATCTTAATCCCTCAACCCTTAACCCTCAACCCTTAAACCCTAATCCCTCAACCCCTATACCCTCTTAATACCTCAACCCTCAACCCTTAAAACCTAATCCCTCAACCCCTATACCCTCTTAATCCCTCAAACCTCAACCCTTAACCCTTAAACCCTTAAAAACTAATCCCTCAACCCCTCTACAATCTTAATCCCTCAACACTTAACCCTTAACCCTCAACCTTGAAACCCTAATCCCTCAACCCCTCAACCCTTAAACCCTAATTAGTCAACCCCTATATAATCTTAATCCCTCAAGACAAAGAGAGAGAGGTAGAGGGGGTAGGATGAAGATACTTGGGAGAGAGAGAGGGAGAGGGGGTGGGAGGGAGAGAGACAAAGTGGGAGAGAGGGAGTGGGAAAGAGAGAGGGAGTGTGTGTGTGTGTGAGAGAGAGGGGGGGGATGGAGATACCCGAGAGAGAGTGAGAGAGAGAGGGAGAGAGATAGAGTGAGTGAGAGAGAGGGAATGGGAGAGAGATAGAGGGAGTGAGTGAGTGACAGACCTACGAGACAGATTAGGGTAGAGAGTTTAATTGGGTTTAAGGGTTTAAGTGTTGAGGGATTACAGTTGAGGGTATTGGGTTGAGGGTTTAAGGGTTGAGGGTTGAGGGTTGAGGGTTGAGGGTTTAGGGTTGAGTGTTTACGGTTTTAAGGGTTGAGGGTATAAGGTTGAGGGATAAGGGAAGAGAAGGTGGGATGTATGGAGGGAGAGATGGAGGGAGAAGTGAGATAGAGATAAGGAGAGAAGAGGAGGGAGGGAAAAAGATAGATGAGGGTTGAGGATCCAATGTATAGGGTAGATGGTTGAGAATTGAAGGTATAGGGTTGAGGACCTATAGGGTTGATGGTTTAGGGTATTGGGTTGAGAGTATAGGGTTTAAGGGAGATGGGAGAGAGATAGATGGATTGAGTGAGTGAGAGAGAGACCTGAGAGAGGTAGAGGGGGTAGGATGGAGAGACTTGAAAGAGAGAGAGAGAGGGAGGGAGTGGGAGAGAGACAAAGGGATGGAGGGTTAAGGGTAGAGGGTAGAGGGTTTAATGGTTTAGGGTTTAAGGGTTAAGGGTGTAGGTTTTAGCGTAAAGGGAAGAGAGACAGAGGGAGGGAGTGAGTGTGTAAGAAAGAGAGACTTGAGAGAGGGAGAGGGGGTAGGAGGAAGAGTCTTGAGAGAGAGAGGGAGGGAGTGGGAGAGAGATAGAGGGTAGAGGGCTAAGGGTAGATGGTTAAGGGCAGAGGGTAGAGGGTTTAAGAGTTTAGGGTTTAAGGGTTAAGGGTTTAGGGTAGAGGGGAGAGAGATAGAGGGAGTGAGTGAGTGAGTGAGAGAGAGACCTGAGAGAGGGAGAGGGGGTAGGAGGGAGAATTTTGAGAGAGAGAGAGAGAGGGAGGGAGTGGGAGAGAGGTAGAGGGTAGATGGTTAAGGGTTGAGGGTAGAGGGTTTAAGGGTTAAGGGTAGAGGGCTAAGGGTAGAGGGGAGTGTTGGTTCTCAAAAGTGCAGGTTTTAACCAAAAGAGTTTTCCAAGCTCTTACAACACTTTTGGCCAACGTACAAGGCCAATTGATGCAATTGTACCTTCTGCTCTTTAGGTTCTGCAGGACCTAGGCAAGTGTACCTATATGAATAATGCAGATTGAAATGTATTTCCTATTCAAACAATCTATCCACAATGGAAAATGGACATGGACAGATAAAAACCCTACAACTATTCCTACAACATAAAGGAAAGGATCTGAAAATATTGTTTAAAATGAACTTTATCTCCTGGGTTATGACTGACTAGTGTTTTCTATCCAAATGGGCAACAAAGTCAAAAATATCAAGAATTCTAGGTGTTCCCCTTTCCGACCTAATTCAAGTTTTTAGGCACATTTAAGGTATGAAATTCTATGTCTGGCATATTATTTCACCAAATTTATGACTTGCATAAAATTGTGCTAGACTGTTTTCCTACTAGGTTCTTTTTCAACCATCCAACAAAAATCCTAAAGTCACCGTGACTTGTTTAAAAGGATTTAGTTATGCCTTGTAGACACCAAGTAATCAAATCACACAAAGTGAAAAATACACTGCGATAAATCAGAAATATACTTGATATATTGATTTAAATGACTTAAAAATTTTCTAATTGGAGACAACCAGATAGGAAATACTGAAATTATAGCATCTCAACAATTGAAATCAGAAAAGATGTCACCAATTTATTAATGTTTTCTCCATTACAATCTATTTCAAGAAAAAATGTTCATCACTCCTGTTAGAACCAAAAATTTCCATTAAATTTCCTAGGGTTTTCCTATTATTTTTCATAAAAATCCATGAAAAAACCCTAAGGTTTTATCCATTTACACCCATCATTTTCCTACCTATTTCATAGAAAATCATTTTCCCATCCAAAATGCTAATACACCTTATACCTTACACCACTGCCTTAATGTTTACTTTTTATGTCTTTACCACTTTACCACGACCTCCCACAAAGGGGCCCGCGGTATGGCAGTAGCGGTTATGGAGCAAGCAAAGGGAGCTTACCGCTGCACCGCACGTGGTCTTCAAATACACCGCGGTGGCACGATAAACGATCGCCAAGGTTAGTCAAAGGTTACCACTACACTGCGGCTAGTCAGAAAGAAGACCACGGTGGCACGGTGGAGGGAGAAAGGTTTACCGCTACACCACGCATGGTCAACACAGTGACCGCGGTGCCGCGGTGAGCGGTGAGATAACCGGCAGGGCGGAAATCATCATGGTTACTGTGGTATCGCCATCGTTCAGAGGGGTGACTATGGTAGTGTAGTAGAATGGAGGTAAGCAGTGAGGCGTCGGTGGGTGGTGGTTAGCGAACGACTACCACTACACCGCGGCCAATTAAAAATGAACACACGGTTGAGCGGTAAGGGGACAAGCGACAGGGGAGTGGTCAAAGTCGGAGCACCACGAAACCTTGTGAAGACATAAAGTTGAACGCGGTAAGGCGGTAGGAGATGGAATTGAGAGATAGTGACACTGCTATATCATTCACCGTTGCCTCGCTGTCTCTGCTAACCGCTTACCGTGCCGCCAGGGTCTCCATCCTGACCGTTGGCGGTACCACAATATCTCTTCAGACTGCTTCCTCATCGGTTGTCTCACCATTCACTGTGCCACCGCGGGTTATGTGTTGACCGCCCGCGGTTGCGCGGTAAACATTTCTTATGACTGTGGTGAAATCTTATAAAGGGTAGACAAATGGCGGTAAAATATATTCAAACATAATGGATGAGAGAAATAAATTATTAAGAAAAAGAATAGTGAAATATTAGGAATTAAATGGGGGTAAAATGTGAGGGCCATATAGGCCAAAAATAGGGTAGTGGAACAAGGATAAAAGATATTGTAGCATTGTAAAAGGGGGTGAATGATATTTTATGAAAAAAATAGTGAAAGAATTATGTTCAAAATGGGAAAAAACCCTAGGGTTTTCCATGGAAATTTTGGATTATAACAGGGAGAAACATAGAAGGAGTGAGTGAGTGAGAGAGACTTGAGAGAGGGAGAGGGGGTAGGAGGGAGAAAATTGAGAGAGAGAGGGAGAGGGAGTGGGAGAGAGATAGAGGGTAGAGGGTAGAGGGTTTTAAGTGTTTAGGGTTTAAAGGTTAAGGGTTTAGAGTTAAGGGTAGATAGGGGGGAGAGAGAGAGAGAGAGAGAGAGAGAGAGAGAGAGAGAGAGAGAGAAGAGAGAGAGAGAGAGAGAGAGGGAGAAAGTGGAGATATGGAGAGAGAGGGAGGCAAGGAGGGAGAGATAAATAGGTATAGAGGGACAAATAGGTAGAGAGAAGTAGATATGAAAGCAAAGATATAGGGAGAGGTAGGAATGGAGAGAGAGGTGAGACAAAAACAAAGAGAGGTCTAGGTAGATAGAGGGGGAGGAGATAAAGAGAAGTAGAGGGTAGAGTGTTTAAGGGTTTAAGGGTTAAGGGTTTATGGTTTAGAGTTAAGGGTAAAGGAGAGAGAGAGAGAGAGAGTTAGTGAGAGAGAGAGAGGGAGAGAGTGGAAAAGATATAGAGGGTAGAGGGTTAAGAGTAGAGGGTAGAGGGTAGAGGGTAGAGAGATAGAAGGAGTGATTGAGTGAGAGAGAGACCTCAAAGAGGGAGAGGGGATAGGATGGAGAGACTTGAGAGAGAGAGAGAGGGAGGGAGGGAGTTGGAGACAAATAGAGGGTAAAGGGTAGAGGGTAGAGGGTAGAGGGTTTAAGGGTTTAGGGTTTAAGGGTTAAGGATGGAGGGGAGATAGATAGAGGGAGTGAGTGAGAGAGAGTCTG
>CM021102.1:608940127-609279172 GCA_007115665.2 Sequoiadendron giganteum
GACAAAGAGGGAGGGATAGTGGGTGGGAGGGAGAGACTTGAGAGAGAGAGGGAGAGAGAGTGGGAGAGAGATAGAGGGCATGAGAGAGAGAGGGAGAGGTGGTGGGAGGGAGATAATTGAGAGAGATGGAGAGGTAGACTAAGATAGATAGAGGGAGTGAGATAGCGAGGGAGTGGAAGAGAGATAGAGGGAGTGACTGTGAGAGAGAGAGGGGGTAGGAGGGGGAGACTCAAGACAAAGAGAGAGAGGGAGAGGGGGTAGGATGAAGATACTTGGGAGAGAGAGAGGGAGATGGGATGGGAGGGAGAGACCTGAGAGAGAGGGAGAGAGACAAAGTGTTAGAGAGAGGGAGTGGGAGAGAGAGGGAGTGTGTGTGTGAGAGAGAGAGAGAGAGAGGGGGGATGGAGATACTAGAGAGAGAGTGAGAGAGAGGTAGATAGATAGAGTGAGTGAGAGAGAGGGAATGGGAGAGAGATAGAGGGAGTGAGTGAGTGACAAACCTCAGAGAGGGAGAGGGGGTAGGAGGGAGAGACTTGAGAGAGAGAGAAAAAGAGAGAAAGATAACAACCTAAGAGAGGGAGATGGAGTGAGAGAGATAAAAAGACCAAAGAGGGAGAGAGAGAGGGAGAGTGAGAAAGGGGGTTGGAGTGAGATAGATTTATTTAGGTACCTATGTGGGAGGGAAAGAGACCTGAGAGAGGGTATTGGATTGAGAGAGTAGTCTAGATCACATGGGAGGGAGTGAGACCTGAGAGATAGAGACTTCAGAGGGATAAATAGTTATTTAGTTATAGTAACGAGTTAGAGAAGGTATGAAAGGTAAAACCTCGACTACCCATCTACGATCATAAACCGTGCACTCTAAGGATTATCAAAGTTATTCACCAAAGAGGGGAAATTCTAGTTCTGTGCAAAGCAAGCCATTTGGCGCTCACCAAATGGCCTGCTTTGGACGTGTTAATTAACAGGATTTGCCAAATTTTTTCATATTTTCATTCGTGCTCGCCGTCTCATTTGCACATCTTTCAATGCAAGTTTATAAAAAAACTATGATAGTGTTAACCTCTCTCTTAGCTATCTAAATATATAATTATTTTTTCATTTTGATTTAGTTAAGGTTTTGATCCATGGCTTCTAATGTAAATGCCTTCGTTTTTGGTCAAAAACCAACATGTGCTAGATTTAGGATAGATTTTTAAACGTTCATCAGAACGTGAAATAAATTACATTTTTTGAAACTAGACTCCATTATACACATGATGAAAAATAAATAAATCAATTTTCGATTAGTTTGCAAAAAATATGGGGGGAGCACACTCAAATTTCAGCTTTTCAAGATGTGTCTACTTTGAAAATTCATAAAATATCATATATTTATTAAAAAAATTATCTGAAAGAAGGAGGATAAACTACATGGTGTTAGCTAATTTCTCACCATTGGGATTTTTGAAATTCTAAAAAAAAGTTAACCAAAAAGGGGGGAGCCCTCAGGCGCTATACTATTTTTTTTGATAAAAACAAGACCTGTTTTGGCCCCCCCCCCTTTTTGAGACCCTTAATCTTCATTAATTTAAAAAAACAATAGTAGCTTAGAAACTAGACTCAGAGAACTTCAAATTTTGTTCTTTCCGCATCTTGAAATTTTGAGTGTAACTATCTTCATTTTCTCGTGCAAATCAGATTTTGCTGATTTGAGAAAAAAAGTGGCATCTTAAGAGCCAAAATTGTGTTACAGATTGGTGCACTTACCCGTAAGTGTTGGAAAGAGACATTGCATAAGTCATCTGGTGTTGTCATTGATGGAAACCCTAATCAAAATTCCTATCCGCACTTCAGTATTTGCTCGTATCAGAAGTTAGATTGAGGTTTTGTGATTAACTGTCAAAGCTAGAACAAAGCATTTGACAAAATTGTGTATATCGATTCATATGCAATTCTCTGTTATCATTTTGAGTTTTGGATCTTAGGGAAGGTTTTTTGATGTATAATGTATCTAATCTTTGAATCATAAAGCCTTGTATTCATTGGTATGCAAGCTAGAAGATCCGGCTGATTGATTTTCAGTTCAACAGTGCAAAAGGTCGACTTGATGAATGAAGCGTGTTGTGGATATTCTAGGCAAAATTATTTAAGGTGTTTTCATGTTTGAGGATTTTGTTTTAGGTCCTCACTATGTTTTGAATGACTTTGGTTGGTGCACATTGTAAATTATTTATGGATTGAGCTGACAATTTGTACATTCTATATATTTTGTAAAAGCCGACATGTATTTGATTTAATTCCTAGTCGCGGATATATAAAAGCGATTTTTCATATCATTTTGAAGTGTTGCGATGAGATGCAAAAGTTAAAAGGAATATAGATTGATTGTGCACAGTTTCACTTGCGCAAAACAAATATTTGTGATCCGAATTAAGGTAGACAGAGTTTAAAGAGGAGAAGAGAAAAATTAGACAGAGTGTAAAGAATGCTGCAAATGAGCTTAACCAAAACTATAATCTGGCATTAGCAGATGCTATTATCTCAGTTCAAATCCTCTAGATGTAATCCAAATGTTTTGTAAGACAACGAGTCTTCCTTTTGTATCTGAGCAGTGAGCTCTAGGAAGTGTGCCTGAATGCATGTGCATTCCCATTTGTAAACACTTATTTTGAGTATACTCATCTTGTGGATTGGCCTTCCACCGTGGTTTTTCACCTAATAGGGTTTCCACATAAAAATCCTTGTGTAATGGTGTTGTGGTTGATTGTTTTTTGTTCTTGCATCTTTCTTTTGGTTCAATTCTATAAGTGGTTTAAAGATCATATTAACAAAGTTAAATTTTGTAGAACTTTGATTCACCCCCCTCTCAACGTTCCTTGATTCCAACAATTGGTATGAGAGCCTAGTTCCTCGGAAGAAGTTTAATAGCTTGGGGAAGATATGGGAAAGTGATTCAATGGGTTTTGGCAGTCTTCAACAATAAATTTTGGTGGCACTAGATGATCTTGATCAGTCCAAATCTGAAGTCCGAGAATTGCAAGCAAGCCTCGTGAATGTTGAGAAATTCAGTCAATCATTGAAAGATCAAATCAATAAGTCTAGGGAAAAGAGAAAGGAACTTTGTGATCAGATCAAGCAAAAAGAAATTAAAATCATGGAAGATGAACACCTAAGTCAAGCCTTGAAGGAAAAGATAAAAGAATGTGAAAAGCTTACCAGAGATAATGCTATCCTAAAGCATGAGATGAAATCTATTGTGATGAGGATAACTAAGGAGATTGAAGACAAAAAGAAGAATGAAGAAAATATTGCTCAGTCCTTGAAAGAAAAATCTAAAGAATGTAGCTAAATTACTGATGGATTCAATCAGCTGGAACTTGAATTGCAACAATCCAAAAACAATGAAGAAGAGCTTGAAAGACAGATTGACACTCTGAGGGATGAACTTGCTATTGCAAATGAATACAAGGAGAAGTTCAAGATTAGCTCAACTAAGCTTGATGAATTGATTCAAAGTTAGAGGACTAGAAGTGACAAGTGAGGTCTTGGATATGAGAAAGGAGAAAGCTTCAGATTTGGTCAAAGGAATTTTAGGTCAAGAAATCAGATGAACAAATCTGGAAGATATCCGATAAGACAACCTAATGCTCAAAAGTTCAATGGATACCTTTTTGTTTGCAATAAATTTGGTCATATGGCTACTCAATGTAGAAGCAAAATGAATCCAAGTGGTCCATCATTCTCAGGTTAGTGTTTCAATTGCAATAAGTTTGGTCATAAGTCAAATGAATGTAGAAATATGTCAAACAACTTTTTCAATAGATATGTCAGGTGTTATGCATGAAATATATTTGTCCATATTGCTAACTAGTGTAGATCAAGAGAAAATCAATGGAATAACTGGTCTGGACAAATAAATGTTTGCTATAATTGCAATAAATCCGCTCACATTGCTAGATTTTATAAAATGAGGAAGGGTTCGGTAAACAAAGGGAAAAATGTGCAAAAGGATGATAAGGGAAAATGAAAAGCTACTACAAATGAGATCAGGAATCAAATGAAGAAGACATGGGTGAAGAAGAGTGTTTTAGATGCAGGAAATGGTTTAGCACCAAAATTTGGTGATGGAAATTCCTTCAGGAATTAGTTTAAGGTATTTTTCCTAGGGGGAGTTCTCAAGAAAATCTTTTAACCCCCTATTGGTAGTTGGTATCGGAATGTGATAGATTGGAACCATTACATTGATGATGAACAGTTGTTTTGGGATCTCTCGTGGAGGAAACTTATGCAATATTGAAGGTCCACAGAAGAATTTTATTTTGCAATCTATGAATACAGGGTATCTAGATGACCTAGGGAAAAAACATAGAAAGTCTCTAAGGACAAGCCCTCCGGTGAAGAGAAAGCAAAGAAGAAGGTGAAAATTGACAGATCAGGTATGTGTGTAGAGGAAGTGGAAAAATCTTTGATTAAGGATGGTAATCAAAAGCCACTTTCTGAATGGTATGACACCTTTGATAGTGTCGGTCAAAGAATTATTGAGGAAGCTACAATAAAATATCTGAATAATTTCAATATGACTCTCATAGAAATAATGTCAGATTTGCATAAAGGGCTATATGAAGTCTTAGAAATGAGGAGAGTAAATGCAAGAACTGAAGAAGAAAAAATGAGAGAACAGATACTTGCTAATCCATGTCTAGTAATGTCAATGGAAGAAATGAAGAAGGTCCTTAGTGATGCAAAAAGGGATTTTAAGAGAAAAACAAGGGTGAATAAGCTTATGATCAGACAAACTGAAGAAGTTGCAAGAGATATTGAGAAAATTCTTAAGGTAGTGCTATTGAAGAAAAAGTACAATGTTTCATCTGAAGAAGCTCATGATGAAAATGCTCCATTTGGTCTGGTAACTAAAGAAGGGAAAGAAGATACAATTGAGGATATTATGAATCCTCTGGATATACAAGATATTGAAATTCCTATGGAGACTGAAGCTCCTAAAGTTGTGTCGATTGAAGAAAAAGAGATTCCTAAAGCCAAGAAAGAATATATGGTTGAAGAGAAGAAGGTTGAGGCAAAGGAAGTTGTTGTGGAAGCAAGAGACACTGCCAAGGTAGTAAAAGAGTTCTTAGAAGAACAACAGGAGGATTTTGACCCTAAATTGGTTAAAGGTCCTATCAACTTGGCTACTCTATCTCCTATTTAGAAGCTGAAGGTAGCATCATTTGCTTAGGCTAAGGCAAGGGAGGAGATACTAAAATCTCACATTGAAGACAACGAGCTACTAAGTCTTGCATCCGGTATCTAAGGACACTGAGAAGAAAATGAAGGAGTATGAGAAATAGTTAGCAAATATCTCTCAAGCATTTGATCCTCTAACCATTTCTATGAGTAAGCAAGAAGGTCAAGTCATATCCCTGCTTGACAAAATTAAAAGTTTGAAGCATGAAGAAGGAAAAATTGTTGAAAAAGTATATGAGCTTAGAGGACTAATTGGTCCTAAAATGGAGATAATGCTTAGTGCATTGAAGGAAGCACATGATGATATGGCTATCAGTGATCCAAAAAATCTTGAGTCAGCAAAGATTCAATCCTATCTGTTTTGTGGTCACATGACTATTTTGGAGAGTCTCAAAAAGTGTTGGGACACAAGTTTGAGCCTGTTGAAGAACAATTTTGCAGATATATTCAAGTTCATGTAAGTGAAGCATGTATGTACATATACAATTTTGTATGAATTTTGGTATGCGGATTCCCGTCTTTGTCATTGATGTCAAAGGGGGAGTGTAGGACAGTAAAAAAATGCCTTATTCATCTCAGGGGGAGTTGTGTTTTCAAGTTTTGAAGATTGTAGTGTATTCATGTTGGTACTGGTTCCAACACTTAGTCATTTTTCACTAAGTGTTGCCATCAATTCCAAAGGGGGAGATTGTTGGCAAGATACACTGCATAAGTCATTTGTTTTTGTCATTGATGGAAACCCTAATCAACATTCCTATCCGTACTTCAATATTTTCTTGTATTCGAAGTTACATTGAAGTTTTGTGATTAACTGTCAAAGGTAGAAAAGAGCATCCAAAAAATTGTGTATATCGATTCATATGCAATTCTCTATTATCATTTTGAGTTGTGGATCTCAGGGAAGGTTTTTCGATGTATAATCTATCTTATCTTTGAATCATAAAGCCTTGTATTGATTGGTATGCAAGCTAGAAGATCCGGTTGATTGATTTTCAGTTCAAAAGTGCAAAAGGCCGACTTGATGAATTAAGCATGTTGCGGATATTCTAGGAAAAATTATTTAAGGTGTTTTCATGTTTGAGGATTTTGTTTTGAGTCCTCACTATGTTTTGGCCAACTTTGATTGGTGTGCATTGTAAATTATTTATGGATTGAGCTGAAAGTTTGTACCTGTTTTATATTTTGTAAAATACGACATGTATTTGATTTAATTCCTAGTTGCGGATATATATAAGTGATTGTTCATATCATTTGGAACTGTGTTGCGATGAGATGCAAAATTCAGAAGGAATATAGATTGATTGTGCACAGTTTCGCTTGTGCATAATAGAGATTTGTGATCTGAATTAAGGCAGATAGAGTTTGAAGAGCAGAAGAGAAGAATCAGACAGAGTGTGAAGAATGCTATAAATGAGCTTAATCAGAACTATAATTTGGCATTAGAAAATGCTATTATCTTAGTTCAAATCCTCTAGATGTAATCCAAATGTTTTGTAAGACAACAAGTCTTCCTTTTGTATCTGAGCAGTGAGCTCTAGGAAGTGTGCCTGAATGCATGTGCATTCCCATTTGTAAACACTTATTCTGAGTATACTCATATTGTGGATTGTCCTTCCACTGTGGTTTTTCCCCTAACAGGGTTTCCACGTAAAAATCCTTGTGTAATGGTGCTATGGTTGATTGCTTTGTGTTCTTGCATCTTTTTTTTGGTTCAATGCTATAAGTGGTTTAAAGATAAAATTAACAAAGTTATATTTTGCAGAACACTGATTCACCCCCCCTCTTAGTGTTCCTTGATTCCAACAGTAAGGATTCTATTTTTTTAGTTGATAGATTATAAGCATGGCTCATTTTATAGCTTTTAAAAAGACTATTTATGCCACACATGTTGGAAATTTATTTTTCATGGAGGTTGATAGATTACATGGTTTACCAAAAGGTATAGTTTTAAACCATGGCACTAAGTTTATAGGAAATTTTTGGAGGACATTTTGGAAGAAATTAAGAACATATTTAAAGTTTAGATCTACATATCATTCTCAAATGGATGGATATACTAATTTTTAAAATAAAATCTTAGGAAATATGCTAAGATGTTTGGTTAGTGACAAGCCTAAGTAATGGGATTTGATACAATAGAAAAATGAATTTACATAAAATTATTAAGTTAATAAAAGTAAATGTAAGACCCCATTCCAAATTTTTTATGGGTATAGACCAAGGATTATTTTAGAATTAAGGAAGCTTGAAAATACCAAGAGTCATGGGAAAGTGCTAGAGGAGAAGAGTTTGTAAAAAACATGCAATATTTTCTCTAGCAAGTAAGGGAAAGGCTTAGTTGGAGCAGCCAAAAATATAAAGAGAAATCAAACTTAAAGAGGAGAGAAAATAATTTTGAAGTGGTAGATATGATACTTGCACACCTATTAAAGGAAATATTTATAATCTGTACCTATAACAAGCTCAAGTGGAAGAGGATTAGACCGTGTAAACTTATCAAGATTTTTTCACCAAATGCTTATGAGTTGGAGCCACCTACAGGTTTGGACATCTCTCCAATTTTTAATGTTTCTTATTTATACACTTATTGGTAAGGAGATACATTGGAGCAACAAGAGAAAGAGGGAACACCACCAGAAAAATGGATGGAACAACTACCAAAGAGAGAATGGGAAGATATTTAATACATTTTTTACTCTAGAGTGGTTAAACTGATGAATCATAGAGAATAAAATGGGTATATAGTGAAATGTAAGAATATACTAATGGAGGATGGCACTTGGTTAAGTTCATCATAGCTCAAGTCATACTAATTCAATCTTTAGAAACAAAGTTGTTAATCTATAACATTAGTATTGTTATTACAACAACTAATTTATAACTTGCAACATCAAAAAATTGATGTGTAGCAACATATATTTTTAGTTATTGAGTAGGGGCTCACAAATTTTTGCACCTCGATAATTTTATGTAGGGGAATTTCATTATTTTTTATTTTAGCGCTATGTTTTTTATCTACTACTACATGCACTTGTTTTGATTTAAAATTTAATTTTTATTCAAACATTTGGGGAAAACTACATAATTTATATAGCATCAATGAATAACAGTGTGGGAAAATGGAGAGAAAGAATCTTGAGAAAGAATTTTGAACCAAGAAGTGATCTGGTGCTCATATATGATGAGATTTTGAGCATTGCACATATTTAGGTGAGATTTTGTAGAAGTTTCCATATTTTTTAGAGGGATTTTGGAGAGAAAGGAAAGAAGAAAAGAGAGAGAAGAGAATAGGGAAACAATCAAGAACATGAATAAGAAAAACCATAAAATATAATAGAGAAAGACAAAGAGGAACAAAAGGAGCACATGACAAAAAAATAAGAAAGAGAAAAATATGAGATCCTTAAATTTTTGGCTCATTATTTTGAAGGGAAATACATATATGTAAATGACTATTATTCTAAGTTAAATAGAATAAAATATTACTATTTAAAATAGTTTTCTTTCTTGGTTTGTGTGTTTTCCATGTGAATGCTAAATTTCTTGTGATATTTTCTACTCTTGAAACCAATTATTTTTATATGCATGAGTATTTGGGTATTCTATGATTTTGTTTTTTTTGTTATACCCTTGTAGTATAGGACTTAGGTTCCTAAAACATATATTTATGTTCCTATAGCAATTTATTGTTGCATTTATAAAAAAATATTATTTCACTTGCAACATATTTCTATTTAATTGTAGCTAAAGATATCACTTATACCAAGAGTTTTAGACCTCTATATAGGTTGTTCATGTTTCTTCCAACAACAAAGCTTCCCTTCTCATTCTATTAGCTCCATTATGGTTAATTTTTGAGCACCTTCTTGAAAAGGTGGGTGCCATCACAACCTCACGAGAATACATAGTAAAAGATACAAAATAGATATTACTTATATCATCATGGAATGATCTTGAGTTTAAATCATCATTAGAATCATTCTTGGTTGTAATATCCTTACAATCATTTTTTTATATTAAGTATAGAGTGAGCAACATATACATATTTTTGCTATCACAGATTTTTCTACATAGCTTGTTGATTTACAGCTATCTCAAAACATAGAGTTCTATACTTCTATTTACAAACTATAAGACCCATGTATGCAAAAGGCCGAGTCATTTGTTTTTGTAAATTAGCAAATAGCGATCACTACAAATTTGAGTTCTTTCATTTGGATCAGCTTCTCTAAGGTTCTTCCACATCTTGGGGAGGTATATTGGATAGGACTTCATCAGATAAATCCACGACCATGTCATCTCTCTGTGGATCAGTGTGATCAATAGTGTCTTGATTGGGTTCACCTATTGGTTCCTCTCTTGGAAGGTCCATTTAACTTGTTTTATGTTGACTGGAATCTTCATTAAATTCCCTTCGAAGCTCTTCTAGCACCCTACAAAATATTTCAGGTTCTTCTCCATTAAGGTTGTTCCTTCTCACTCCTTTCCTGTTAACAATTGTTGTTCCATCTCTTATGAAGTCTAAAACCTTGACCAGTGAGATCTCTATGTGCACTGAAACCTGCATAACAATATTAAGAAAAGTGAGTTTTTTGTGAAACTTAATAAGTCCCCTCTTCGTTCCCATGAAATTATTTTCATTCCTCATTTTCCAAATATGCCATATTATTTCATTGGTTAGCCAATACCAAAGAAGCTTACAATCTTTATTGATATTAAAATTAAGAAAAGAACTTCTTTCCAAACAATTTTACCACAATTGTTCCAAACATTTAAATTGTGACAGAATAATCTCCATATTTCTTGAGCATATAAGCAATCAAAAAGAATATGTTTACAAGATTCTGGAACCTTGCATATGCTGCAAATTTCAACATCACTTGAGTTAATTTTAATTGGAATTTTTTGCAAGAGAACAAGCCATCTAAAGAAAGCCTTTTTAGGCTCCATAGAGTTATGCCAAACCAAAGATAGAGTTTTTTTCCACTCTTTGTTATCCAGAGTTAGTCCCCAACAAGCATTCAAATGATTAAGAACATAATTGTTGTCTAAGAGTTCATTATAAATTGATTTTTCTTTGAAATTTTTAGCTTTGGATCCATCACACCAAATAATGTCATTGGCAGAGTCAAGACAAGTCTCTACATCTATCGGAAGGAATGCATCACTACAAGCCTCTTGAAGCACAAAGAAAGTCCCATGGTTGGTTGTGGGGAGGTCGAACTCAGCTCTCAAAGCATTCCAGGATTTCAATCCACCATTGGAGAGAATATGCCCAAAGGTTTTAATGCCTTTGCAGTTCCAAATTTTTGTCGAACACCCTTGTAGTAGGGAAAGGGCTTTGCTATTATGCTCCTTGTTCCACCAAACATAGCTGAAGGGTTGACATTTTTTATTATTCTTAAGGATTATATTACAAGTTCTCAGTTAGGCCTTATGTTTTATTAGGTCCCAAGCCTTCTAGATGCTCCTAATAATTGGGGATCCTGTCAAAATAATGAAGTGTTTACTAAGGAGGATATCACTTAGGGGGAGCAACTTCCATGATTTGGCCTTCTTAGGAATTGTCCCCTAGTTATTTTTACGTGAACCTTCCATGGCTCATTACCATTTAGTGATTTTTGAACCCACTTAGCAGCCAAGGAAATTCCTTGAATTTTTAAATCTTTCAAACCAATGCCCCCTGGAGCTTCCCAAGGAAACACCAATCCCATTTTACCAAGTGTCTCTTCCTTTGACCCTTTCCATATAACCATAGAAACTCTCTTATTCTCTTTTGAATTTCATTGATTTGGTAGCTACAAAAGAACCAAATCGAGGCAAAGTAAACACTGTATGAGGATAGTACTTTTTGGCACACTTGTATTTTTCCTGCAAGTGAGAGGTAGTGTCTGTTCCACCTTCCAATATTTTAATTAATTTTATCTCTGACCCATTCCAAATTTCCTTGAGTTCTGGGTTGACTGCAAAGGGGATCCCTAGATACCTGACCAACTTATTTAGGCCTCCCCATTGGAAGCTAAATATGGTTAGCCAATCATGGGGGTTCTCTTTCCACCCAAGGAATGTAGATTTGGGCTTTGACAACCTTTCCATAAAGGCTTGAAAATATAGGTCCAACTTCTTCATTAGAGATTCTAGATTGCTTTTTTCCATTTCAACAAAGAAGGAGGTTTCATTTGCAAATTGTAGATTCGTTAGCTTCCTATGGTCAAGAAGTCTAATACCCCTAATTTTGGGAGAGAAAGAGTTATCTTTTAGCAGATAAAAGAGAGCATTAGAGGAAATTACAAAGAGGGCTGGGGCTAGGGGACAACCTTGCCTGATCGATCTCTTTAGGATTATCTCCTCTGAAAGCTTGTCATTGAACTCAATCTATGCTGAGGCATCTTTTAGGAGGGCATTCACCATATTGTAGAAGTTTTTCGGGGAAGCCAAATGCTTGGAGGGAAATCCTTAGAAAGTTCCACTCCACCCAATCATACACTTTTTCAAACTCGAGTAGAAGCATAGCTTCATCTTGCCCATACTTTTTGGCCCATTCTAGAGCTGCCCAACTCGTTATCAGATTTTCCAAAATATACCTCCCTTTTATGAATCCTGTTTGAGTGTTGGTTATGAACTTTGGTAGAATATTGACCAGCCTTAATGCAACTATCTTGGCCAAAATTTTATTAGAGATGTTTAATAAGGTAATTGGTCTCCAGTTCTTGACTAGAGACTTGTCTCCCCCTTTTGGAATCAGCTTGATTACCTCTCTGTTTATCTCCTTCCCAAGGGACCCCCTTCTTAGAGCCTCTTTAAAAACTTGTAATAAATCCTCAGAGATCTAGTCCTTAAAGGTTTTATATAATTCAATAGGAAATCCATAACAACCTGGTGATTTATCATTGCTCATGGAGAGAATTTCTCTTTCGATCTCCTCTTTTGTAATATCCGCATCCAACATGGCTAGATCCTCATCTGCAATATTTTTTGGAATGAGGTTTTTGATGAGTGCGCTTTCCTTTGAGCTAGCTTATCCTCCATCCTCTGAGGTGAAGAGCTCTTTGAAGAAGGTTTGGATTTTCTCTAAGATCTCTTCCTGAGAAAGCATTTGTGATCCATCCCAAATCTGTCCAATTTTCTTCTTTAATTTTTTTTTCCTTTAAGTAATTGAAGAAAAATTTGGATCCTTTTTCCCCACTCTTGAGCCAGTTTAGCTTGGCTCTAATTTTTTTCCCTTGTACTTTATGATCTTGGAGATTCCTTAACCTATTTTTGGCGATGACCATTTGGTCACAAAGTAAAATATCCTTTGGATTCATCTGAAGTCTTGATTCAGCCTCAAAAATACTGTCCTGGAGAGCATTCTTTTCTTTCCTTCTGTCTAGGGCTCTTTTCTTGCCAATTGTTTGGAAAACATTCCTCCATCCCTTCACATTTTTTTCCACCTTTCGATGTAAGAGCAATATTTTAGCATCCATTTGTTAATCTCTTTGAGAGATTCAATAGCATCTTAACAATCAATATCTTTTAATAAGAAAGTGTTGAGTATAAAGCTATCTTTCTTCTTTTTTATTTTCAAACCCCTATTGAAAGAGTTTAGTCCACAACTTTAATTGGATGGTGGTTTGATAGGGTAGAAGGAAAAACTTGAACTATGACACCATCACTATTTGCTCTATAAGAGAAAGAATCCTTATTGTCATAGAGCCTATCTAGTCTACATTAAATCCCGTTGCCTCCTTTCTATGTGTTACACCATGTGAACCAAATCCCTTTAGAGTCTTTTTTGTTCTCTTGCAGAGGGTCTATCAACCCAAGCTTATTTTTTGTTCTCTACCAAAAATGTTCTTCATTGCCTTTCTAGGACATGTCCACTCGTCCCCATTTATCTTCCATCTGCTCAATCATATTGAAATCACCTCCCACAATATAGGGGACCTCTTGAAAATTAGCCATCCACTACCATAGTTTGATCCTTTCTCTATAATAATTAGAAACATAAATCGAGCATACTCCAAAGGTCTCACCTTCTTTATCTAAGGTGACCCAAATCAATCTATTACATGGGGAGGAACCATGCTCAGTGACTCATTGGTCCCAATGATTGGAAATCAAGATGGCCACCCCCCGTAACCTCTCTCATGAGAAGTGGCAAAGAAATTAGATTCATTCTAGATAAATTTTAAGTTCATTTCAACATTGAATCCAGTGGCTTTCATTTCTTGGAGCATTACAAAATATTCTCCTTTTCTTGATTAAGAAATCTTCTCAGTATGTATTTTCTATCGGGGGATTCCAACCCCCCAATGTTCTAGGAGATGTAGCTAATCTTCATTCTTAGCTAACATGGGAGAGTAATCTTGCTCACTTTTGAATTGTTCAAAACATTTGGGGAGCTTTTCCTCTACCTCCTATTTTTTCATAGTTGATAATTGGATTACATTACTTGTTTTATTTTTGGAGATTATAATTTTCTTTCCCCTGAGGGGTGTGATGCTATATTTTCTTGGCCTCCTAGGGCCATTTCTTGGCTTTGGGGTAACCATTTCTCTCCCCACAATGATATCCTCTTCTTTATTACAACCCATGTTTTTTGTAGGATCACCATTTTTTGGGTTCTTATGATAATTTTTTTGAGGTTTGGAACTTGCTTATTTTTTTGAGTTCGGATTAGCTTTTTCCTCATTAGGAGAGGCCACCTAACTAATAGAAACTTCTTGGTTTAAGGTAAAGGTATTAGTGACTGTCTCAGGGTGCTGAGTTTTTGATACAACCTCATTGAAGGGGGTAGAGGAAGGACTAGCGGTCTTGCTGGGGGAATTAGAGGATACCCCCCCTATTTATGACTTATCACTGGGAGAGTTTCTTGATTCAAGAGAACAATCATTCACTGACCTATCTTCCATGTTACTAAGGTCGCCAGAGTTCCACAGAGGATCCTTTTTTCTCCCAACCAAACTTCTACCCCTACCTTCTACCTCTTCACTGGCTAGGTTCCCAGTGTGTGCAGAGTCAACTAGTTTATAGACCTAAGTTTCAAAAGTTGCAGGAGGATCAATATTAGTATATTTGTTAGCCAAGTTTTCCTGAATTCTTTGTCTTATTTTTTTAATTTCTAATTGATGAGAATTTAGTTTTTCAACAGCTATAGGATTATTAGCCAAAGACTGATCAAGAGAAAGTGTTCCTAATTTTTTGTGACCCACCATGGCAGGTGTGAAAGGATCAACCTCTAGCTGAGATTCACCATCCCCGTCCCGAGAAAGTATTTCAAAGGGGTTTTGCAACTTTACTTCTGATTGGTAGAGATTAATGCTTGTTAAAGGTTGTCCTCCCATCATCTCCACCGGAACTTTAGTCATGTTGGCATTGGATCTTAGACTAGGGTTGGGAATCTAGGAGTCAGGGTCTGAGTTCTTCCCATCTACTCCTGCGGTTGACGACTCTTCACAACTTTCAATAGGGTTAGATTTCTCAAATTGATTGCCCCCTTTTTCTTTATTCAGCATCTCGGTGGGAGAGGAAGCGTTAGCATTCTTTTTGATAACGGGGAAGTTCTTTCTTATATGCCCTTTCCTATGGCATAAATAACATGTGTTGATACCACCGAGTATCTTTAAAGGACAAACAATTTGCCCAGAATCTTCTATAATGATAATTTTATCAAGGAAATCAACGTCGGGGCTCAAGGAGACTAGAGCATGCGTGCCCAAGTTCGGTAAAGTAGTTTTAGTCTCATCAATTTTAACCAAAACCCTGATCGGAGCCAAAATTTGGGGGATCAAATGCCAAAATTTCGGCGTGAGATTATTAATCATGACCCATCTAGGGAACGAAAGTGAAATGATCTCCTTAGCGATGGCCTTCGGGGACCAAGATAGGGCACAAAAAGTGCAACTGCCCACATTACAGTAGGGCTTCTCAAGGGTTTTATCTTGCATGGTTTGATTCACCAAGAAAATGATTAAAATCTTGCATTGAATCATTCAAAAAAACTTGACATGGATTATGAATTCCCCCCCCCCACAAACTCTGGCAAGCCAAGAGTCTAGGAATTTTCTGGCTGACATTTTCTCGGTATGTAAGGCCGTAAAGAATATTGCAATGTTTTTAATCCTAGTTCTTTCGCTAGAAATTATAGATTTTAGATCCTTATTTGGAGAAATGAATAAGTCCTTGGAAATGGTAGAGGGAGACTTACCTTTTTCTACTCCATTGTCATTGGTTGTGGCTTCCACAATGAATTAGCATCCTCGAGAATTGTCTCCCCGTTCTTTTCTAGAGCCTCTTTGAAGGATTTTTGCATGAAGCTAGATGAAGGTTCATCCCTTTTTCTCATCTCCTCACTAATATTGGAGGGGGTTGGGTTTATACCCCCCTCAAATGGAGGGAGGGGCTAAAGCCACACACCACAACAATGGGAAACACAAACACAATAACCAAATACAAAAAACAAGCGAAACTAGTGGCATACAAAAGACATAATGTAAACAAAAGTTACAGGGAGAGGGAACCCACAGTCAGGGAAAACCTGGGTGGGGGGGCATACGATCACCCCCACAAAAAAATGCTTCCATCCAAGGATTCCAAACCCTAGTTCACCTCGATTGTGACATATATTAATCTCTTTGCTTTGATTATCCTTACAATCTTTCATGATGTTCCCCATTATTTTCATAGTTTGAACACTTCACCTTTGATCTTCCAAGAGAATTAGATCCCTCCTTAGACATAGCATACTTTTCATTTTTCTTGTTCCCCCTTATATTTGGAACAACCTCTCATAGTCAAGAAATATTTTATGCAATCTAATTGTTTGCCTCATCTCCTTAGAAATAAATGAACCTACCATTTTATCAATATTCAACTTTGAGATGTTGATATTGAATTCCATTGCAAGATTATCCCAAATATTTGGCAAAGACTACATTAAAATTATGCATTGATCCTTATCATCTATTATCACATCTGTAAATTCTAACTAGTTCACCATGGTTTTGAATGAATTTAGGAGCCTGATCATTAAATCACCACCACCCATATGAAAAATAAAATAAATTCTATAAAAAAATTATTCATGAAGGATTTATTTAATACAAATTCCCTAGCTTATCCCATTTTTATGGTTCTCTATATTTGGAAATATTTGAGAGAATTGAATCTATAAGTAAAATCCTAGGAAGGACCCTACTTCTTTCATTAAGAATGATATGATCTTTATATTTCATTCCAACAATGGTTTATGATTTGCTACCCATAAATATTTATCCACGAGTGACTGATCCATATCGAGCTTCCAAAGCTCAAAGTTGGTTCTTTTGAATTTTCTACTTCCCTTCTAGAAGTATACTCCATATCTATTTATTTAAAATATGAACAAATATAACAAAATATCACTCAAAGAAAGATTAATATGAAATAGGTCCTAATTATCTTGAATAGTTATCATAATATGACCAAGATCTGATACTAAATGAATGGAATATAAAAAATCCTTCTTAATCATATGAGGAGAGTGTTCCAAATATTTATCTCTAACTAATTTTTAGAAATTCTTTGATACAGTAGCAAAATTTAAGAAGAGGAATGATAAACGAGAAAGAATGAGAGAACAATAGTAAAAATAACCAAAAAGTGAGACACCAATATAATTTGAGAATTAATATAGAAGATATGAAATTGGTTGAATTAGGGGTAAATTGACAAAACAAAAGTGGTCAATTTTTAGTGTCTACAATTGTGGTTGTAATGGTAGTTTCTCTGATGTTAATGTGATGAGAAAATGAAGTAATATCGAATCTGAAAGGTGTTTTCTTTGAGAAGTGTATGTTGGTTTGGAGTTTTTGTGTTTAGGTCCTAGTCCTGGCTGACCTAACATATGACATGCATTAAGAAGATTAAATATACTTTTTGGATGTTTTCCATAGATCTACACCAACTTGATAAAAGTCACTACATGGATAAAAATGTTTTAAAAATCTTATATGGTGCCGAAAAGAGAATTTTTGATTGGTTTGTTTTCATCTAATTAGGCCAACCTAATTGGTGAATGAGATATACTTGCATATATATGTAAGAATTTTTGAAGGGTGTGTGGTATGTGTGTAAGGTAAATGGTGTATAGTATGAACATGTGAAGGTGTGAGTATGGGAAGGAGAAATAGGAGAGGTATTGTGCGAAGATAATTGTGGAATATTTGAATATGTGAGCCTAAATGATCTACTAGTTGAGGATCATAACAAAATTGTTGAGTGACTGATATGTGTAGAAGTACTTATTTAGAGCTTCATTGGAACTAAACCCTGCACAGAGAAGGTGTATTCCATTAGTTCATACTTTTTGCAGTGAGCCAAAACTTTTGTATCTTAGTGGTTAACCATATTTTGTATTCAGGTTGTGAGCCTTTCAAATATAGTGAGTCCTGGAAGTAAGCCATGTAATATATTTTTTCTGGATATAATATGTTGTGAGCTAATCCTCATCGTGGTTTTTTCCATTTTGGGTTTTCCACGTAAAAATATCGGTGTTCATGTGTGATGATGTATTGTCTTGATTCCATGTTCTATCTTGTTGTTTTAGTCAGATTTATGATAATGTTTAAATGGATTTTATCTGAATAGTTTTATGGAATACTGATTCACCCCCCTCTCAGTATTTTAGATATTCAACAATTGGTATTAGAGCTTGGTTCCTTTTAAGAAGCCTTATAGCTTGAGGAAGGTCTTAGAATTTGAATATAAGAATTGTTTCCTTTGGAAGTGATCTCTGCTGGACATTCAGAAGAAATTGAAGATCTGAATAATAAACAGAAGGAAGTGAACGAATGTATCAAGAATATGAGAAGATGTGAAGAAGCCTGTGATCAATTAAAAGGAGAACATGATGATATCACTAGACTGCTACAACAATTGGAAGAAAAGAAAAGAATTGAAGAATGTCAAAAAGTTGAAATTCAAAGGAAGATAGATGAATGTATCAAGCTCAAGCAAGAAATGGAAATCTTGAGATTAGATCTGGAAAAGGTGAAAATAATTGAGGATAAATTCAAGGCAAGCACTGCAATTCTTGATGAGTTGATTATTTCTCAGAAACCTACAATGGATAAAAGTGGTTTAGGGTTTGAAGAAGGACAAAGTTAAAAAATGAAGCAACCTCTTGACAAGAAGACTTAGTGCAAATATGGACAAATCAAGGTATTAAGAAGCAATACCGGAAGGAATCCCATTAGACAACCTAATGCTCAAAGGTACTTATCTTTTAACGATATCTATTATTCCTGTAAAAGTAGAATGAATGATACTTTATCATTTTCTAGAAAATGTTTTAAGTGCAAGAAGATTGGACTTAAGGCTATGGAATGTAGAAATCAGAAGTTGAACAAGGAATCTTTATCATTTAATTGCTACTGTTATCACTACAACTTATTTGGAAATAAGGCTAATCAGTATGAATATAGATTGAAAAAAAGAAAGTATGAAAGGAAGAATGTTGTTTGCTGTGATTGCAACAATCTGGAACATTATGCTAGTGACTACAGAAATAGAAGGATGAAAAATAAATATCCAACAAAGAGGAATGAACCAATCATAGACCCGAAAGAGGTAAGAAAATAAATGAAAAGAATTTGGAGAAAGGAAGGAGAATTCAAGGAAGCTGAATCATAATCATCAGTTTTATCTATGCCATCCTTTGGTGTAGATACACCCATTAAATTTTGAGTCAGGCAATGCCTAAAGGGGAGAAATTATCAAAAAATTTAATAAACCCCTCATTGATACTTGATGCCACATCATGACAAAAGTATATTTAATGTGGTAATGAATTCAAATATTTCATGCAAAAGGAATTTTCAGACACATGTGTGAATAATGAAGTTAATAGAATTTGAAAGGATGGAAGTGCACATGAATTCCAAGGTGATGTACCTATAATTTGAAGCATTTATTGCAAAATAATTCAAAATGAAGGAAATAAATTCAGAATTATCAAGGAAATCACATTCAACAAAAGGCATCTGTGAATTTAGAGAAGTGTGTAGAGGAAGTTTGAAGAAATTACAGCAATTTGATACATCAGGGTTTCAAGGTTTGGTGAAGAAAGAAGGAATCGAAGTGGACTCAAAGCGTACTCTAGAAGCTGGTCATCTAATTCTATTCTTTGTTGGTAATTACAGAGGTATTCCACTTGAACATTCTTTCAATTTTATGCAATGGATAATTCAAAGGTTGTGAATATTTCAGATAAATCACTAGTCAAAATGAGGAAATATTTGAAAAATATGTTAGAAGAATCCGTTGGTGCATTCTCTAGAATTTCTCCTAGATATTACCCACTGAAGATATCTATGCATATGTTTATTGTAAGATTGAGGAATTTTCATCGGTTCAGTTAAGTATCTTATGGAAGGATGAACTGGAAGAAAATCATGATGCATACAAAATATTGGTTGAGAAGAAGTTAGATGTATGGGGAAGGTTCCCACTATTCGAATTTGACAAGAAATACATTCGAATAATCTTGAGCAGAATTCATGATGAATCAATGTGGATTGATGAAGAACATTTGATAACTAGGGAAGCAATAAGAGATGTAATTGGTTTGTGTTCCTTTGGACCAGTTCCCAAATGAAAAATTATGAATGAAAAAGAGATAATTGAGATGAGTGACCTGCGACCCTCGAAGGAAAATAACTTGTTTTAAGAAAAATTGGAGATCTGGTCATTAGGTATGCTACAATGGTTGTTGGACACAAAGTTTGCTTACTAGGAAATGACCACACAGTTTCTACTACTGTTGTTTACACTTCTATTGATAGGGTTAGGAGAGATATGGATTATGATCTATGTGAGCTAATTTGAACACATCTATTGAAAAACTTGAAGGAAATCAAGAAGAGCAATAAAAATGCATTCTGATACGAAACTTTGATAGTCTGCTTGCTCTTTTACTTCATGAAAGAGTTGCCAATAAATGGAAGGATAGAATGGACAAATGCAAAACCTATTGCTCATCAGTTTAAGAATTTCATGATAAACCTTAGTGGTTTAGATGCTTAAGATACCGATCTTGCTGCATTCTTTGGAACATTTCAGATGAGGATGAACAAAAGAACAAGGATTCTAGAAAATGTGATTGAGAAATACTTTGAAAATTTTAATTTCCCAGTTTCTACAAATTTTTGTTATATGGAAGCAATTGAATCTAGACTAGTGTGGATATCTGAATAAATTATGAAGTGATTGAGGCTCTCAAGATTGATCATTATGTAAAAATACTTTTAGAGAGCCCCAAGAATCCCATTGAAGAAGAAGCCTCTGACAATGCAACCAGAACATGAAAGAAGAGAAAAGATGTTGTTATCAAATTGGTAGTCACAGATGGAAGTGAATCAGTGAGAACTCAACATGAGCATGAAACTATAAAAATTCAAGGTGCATTAAAAGAATTGCAGAAGTTAATCCACAGTGCTAACTTTGATTCATCTGTATCAATTATGGAAAATATTAGAAGCATGATTAAATCTTTGAAAGCATATATCTCCGGTCTAGAAGTATAAACTTGAATTAGGTCAGCAAAAGAAAATTTGGAAGATATAAAAAATAAATCTATAGATGCATGCCACAGGGTGGTGAAGGAATTGAAGGATGTACAGGTTTGTGAAAAAGAAGCTCAGGAATCACTTTCTTACTATTTGAATTGGTCTAGTAGTACACTGAATGTAAGAGATGAAATAAGGAAGAGTGAAACTTAGATGAATAATCAAGCAAATATGTACATATTGGTAGATGATAGAGACAATCAAAGATGGTCCTACATTGTGTAGCTTTAGGAAAAATTATTTTCCCCACAGGATCAAAGAATATAAGTAATTAAGAAGTTTGTGGCACTCAAAGATATGGTAAAACTCAGGCACATTCCTATATCCAGTGCTCTTGATAGTATCGGTAATATATCAGATAAATATTAGTCCCAATAATTTGGCAAAAGGTATAGAGTCTTTGAATAAACTTGAACTATTACACAAGACTCTTGTAAGTGCGAAATAAGCATGGGAAGAAGGCAAAGCTTCATGGAAGGGTACCCTGAAGAACCTCAAAGGTTCCTCTTCTTCAGGTTAATACAATTATCATTGTACATATATTTTTTGGTTAATTTTTGATGCATATACACGCATATTGGACCCCGATACGATATTTTACATTGATGTCAAAGGGGGAGATATGGATAGATAGAGAGATAAATAAGGGAAAAACATTTTACTGAAAAGAACAATTTTGAAAGGGGGAGTATTCGGTTTCCTTATATCAAAAAAAATGTTTTTGCTATACATGTTGCCATCAATACTGAAGGGGGAGATTGTTGAAAATATGGAGTCTTGCAACATGAGCATGAAGTATATATATGGATTGATTTGTCTGGTCGTATGTTGTCATTGATGTTAACATGGTGACAACTGTACGAGAATCTTACTTGGTATATCAGAAGCTAATCTCTATCGAAAGTGATCTTTACTAATGAATTAGTGTGTTGGTTTTTGAGTCTGTAATTCACCACAAGAAAAGTTATGACTTTGATATCTTAACTGTGTTATTATGACTTATCCAAATAGATATATCCAGGATCTTGAGAAGTTTTGTGTCATGAGAAAAAAGTTATCATTGCCAGAGTTTAACGCTATAGTCTACATTTATTTCACTACTTAGCATATCAGTGTGGGAGACTCCAGATTTTCTTGAGAAGAATATTATAATTTTTTTGTTCTAATGGTAGTATCTCTGATGTTAATGTGATGAGAAACTGAAGCAATATCATATCTACAAGGTGTTTTCTTTGTGAAGTGTATGTTGGTTTGGAGATTCTGTGTTTAGGTCCTAGTCCTGTTTGACCTAACATATGACATGCATTAAGAAGATTAAATATACTTTGTGGATGTTTTCCATAGATCTATGCCAACCTGATATGATGCACTACATGGATAAAAATGTTTTAAATCTTATATGGTGGCGACAAGAGTGTTTTTGATTGGTTTATTTTCATCTAATTAGGCCAACCTAATTGATGAATGAGATATAATTGCATATATATGTAAGACTCTTTGAAGGGTGTGTGGTGTGTACGTAAGGTAAATGATGTATGTTATGAACACATGAAGGTGTGAGTATGGGAAGGAGAAAGAAGAGAGGTATGGTGCAAAGAGAATTGAGGGCTGTTTGAATATGCGAGCCTAAATGATCTATCAATTGATGATCATAACATAATTATTGAGAAAATACTATGTGTAGTAGTACTTCTTATTTAGGGCTTCATTGGAACTAAACCCTATACACATGAGGTGTTCCATCAGTTCATACTTTTGGCATTAAGCCACAACTTTTGTATCTTAGTAGTTAGACATCTTTTGTATTCAAACTGCGAGCCTTTCAAGGGCAGTGAGTCCTGACAGTGAGCCATGTAATATACTATATCTGAATATAATATATTGTGAGCTAATCCTCACCGTGGTTTTTCCCATTTTGGGTTTTCCACGTAAAAATATCGGTTTTCATGTGTGATGATGCATTGTCTTGATTCCATGTTCTCTCTTATTTTTCTGACAGATTTATGATAATGTTTAAATGAATTTTATCTACATGGTTTTATGGAATACTGATTCACCCCCCTCTCAATATTACAAATATTCAACAATCATATGACAAGCGTCATATGATGGATAGGATCTAGGTTTAAGATTTTTATAAAGAAAAAAATCCTTATTGCAATGGCTAGGCTTAAAAGGTTAGATAAAATGAGTGGATAAGATGAAAAGATCATTTGACTTTTGGATAGGTGTCTAGGTTCAATGAATCTATGAAAGGAGTTAGTTAGAAATGTGAAGGGGAAATTTGTCACATGAGGATAATTTTAGATTATGATCCATGTGAACAAGATGAAGGGCTAGGATTAGCTGGACAAGGATAAAGAATAAATGATAATTAATTAAATAAATAAAGTATTTATTTAATTAATGAGATCATGTTGAAGGGATAATAATTAAATAAATGATAAATATTTATTTAGTTAAATGATTATGATAAGGATAGGAGAGGATGGAAATAATTAAATAAATAATAGATATTTATTTAATTAATGGATTAGGATAGGCTAAAATAAGGTGTGGTTGGGTAAGGTCATATTTTAGGTGTCTACATTTTTTCCCCTCTTTGATATGATGTCGCAAAGTGGCATTGTATCAAAAAAGTTTAAAACATAGTGGATGAGAGAGGATAAGGATAAAAAAAGAGATGATAAGGATAAAAGATAATATCCCGGTCAATGGGAAGATGGAAACGGATGAAGAATGAAAGATTACTGATTAGGTGATGAGATGCCCCCTTGAGAGGACATGCAGTTGAGGAGAACACATGTGTGCTCTTGAAATGGAAGGGATCAATGAAGGAGTAGGATTAAGAAGAAAATGAATTGGAAGATGAAAGAGGATGAAGGAGATGAAAATTAAGGGGAATTTGATTGGGAAAGGATAAAGAAGAAGAAGAATTTTATGATGATTGATAGGTTATGCCAGTATATATTAAGCAATACTAATATTTAATATATCAAAGGAGAGTATGCACCAAGGTATGAAGAACCAAGGTGACAAGTTAACATTTACATGGAATTGAAACTCAAGCAATGAAATGGATGACAAACAAGATAGAATTATGCCCCATTATACTCTAGTTGTGACACACCAAGATATAGATAGATCAAGGAAACCATAAGTAGGTGTACTCATGGGTAAAAAGATAATGACAAAAAGATAAATCAAACAAAAGACTCACTAAAAAATGTCAAGCAACCAACATATCTCTTTCCAAAGATTAGATGATGATGATGATGATGATGATTGATTGATTGATTTGATTGTGATTAGGCTTGGATGATCACCTAAGAAAGGATTTGATAAGGTTGATGTGCTTGCAATTAGGCTTGAATAGTCACCTAAGCAAGGATTTTATTTGCTTACTCAAGCTTGGATAATCAATTGAGCAAGGCTTTGATAAAGATGATGATGATTGATTGATTGATTGACAAAAGGATAAGATGACTGATGAGTGTTTGATAGTGAGGCTTATGATAAGATTTCAATAAAATATTGATGTCTTGGATGTAATGATTGGATTGATTGAGTGCCAAGTTTGAGGATCTCAAGATTATGATTTTTTAGATGAGATGAAAGGATGACAATTTATTTATTATGTTTGAGACGTGATGGATAAGAGATGAGATAATATGGGTTGATGCTTGATTTATTATGGATGAATACGGGGCTCCAAATGAATGAGACTTGAATGCCAAGGTGAGAGGAAACTAAGTATATACAAGATAAAATCCTTGACATAATGTAAATGTAATTTCCACATCTAATGCAAGAGAAAACATGGGGAAGGGTGGGTGATAATTGATGGATAAGGAATGACACTTAATCAAGGAACACAAACAAGCCATGATAGGTTTATTATGGATAGATAGATAGATATGGGCGATAGTTTATAATGATATGGATATGAATGATAGAAAATGAGATGACATCCTAGGAGATGGTGGATAAGAGACTACTTCACATGGAACATGTTTCTAGGTTTTCACCATGGTACTTATCCAAGGTGCCACCAAAATGGTTTTCACCTTTGGATGGATTATTATCTACTATTTTTTTAATTTTTTTACTTATTTTTTAATTTTTGTTTAATTTTTGGGTTTTTAGATTTTTTTCCTTGAATTTTTTGGATAAATGAGATTTGACTATGTTGTGATCATGGTGGATACTCTTTTATATATGGATGACTAATTTGGATGATGAAGATGAAGACTTAGAATCAACAAGCTCATTTCTTGATATTTTTCTTTCACAAATGCCCCCAACTATGTTGGATGAAGGGGCATGATAGGAGATTGATTTTTGTGTTCTCCTATTTTTTAATTTGATTTTTTATTTGTCCAATATATTTTGATTTTGATTTTTACTAGAGGACTTCTCTTTACTTTTCTTTCTTTCTTTTGATTTTGGATCTCCATTTGATAAATGATTTTTGATTTTTGATTAATAGCCTTGTTCGTTTTGGATGATGCTTGTTGATCCAAGTCTAGGAGATGGATGGAGGTGGATGCGTGGGATGAAATGGTAAGGATGCAGGATTCATGGAAGATATTGGTGATGCACTCAAAGGATTCTTCGTGACTATTCTTTGCAACACTATTAATGTCAAAGCAAGATTTCACATCCTTAATGAGTTACAAATAAGGCTTAGTAGAGGTAGCATTAGGAGATGCATACCTTAACATAGGATGGTCGATATGGAAGGATGGTAGCTCACGAGTTGGAGTAGAGGGAATATGATCTTGGATGTCCTCAATAGAATCATGATCAAAGAGTGGATTTTCATAGATACCATGATCAAACATAGGATTATCATGGACATCAAAATATTGGGAATTGATGTGGAAGGTTTGTAGCTCATATTCACCAATACCTAGGTCTTTGATCTTAGAATTGATCTTTGAGGGAGTTTGAGAGGCGAGTTACGATGAAGGATCAATGTATAAAGATAAATATGGTGATACGATGTTGGTAGGACAACGTTGTGAAAGGCCATAACTGCTTTGTAAGAACTTACAATATTGGAATGGATTTGGATTAACATGTGCAGTCACTTCAATTCCATTGTAGGGGAATTTATGCATTGATGGAAGGTGGATAGAATGGCTTCAATGGAATGGATCTATGGGTATTCAAGGAGGATTTTATAGGGGAGATCAAGTTGTAATAATTGGCAAGTGGTTTCAACAATTGTAGATCTAACCTGGATGGGTAGCTTGATAGATCCTTTAGATTCAAGATCAAATTTTTTATATTCTTTTATGTTAAGTTTTGTTTGTGGATCAACAACATCATCAAAATATCTCATTTTTTTTATTAGGATTAGGTTTCAAAGATTAATTCTTGGTCCATAATTTACTAGGACGTGTTTGATTATGATTTTATGGATGTTGGATTGAAAGTATAATGGATTTTTATTATATGGATTGATGGAAGGTATTTATTTAGTGGAAAAGGTGATGAATTTCATAGATGATAGGTGTACTATCATGGCTTGAAATTGAACAAGATAAATTTCATTAGGGACATGGTATTGATGGAGGGAATTTTTAAGGTCCTTGTGGATGGGAGATGTTTTAAGTAGCTTAAGAATAGATATTTATGCTATTGTTTGTTCAAGTGGTCAAGGATTCTATATTTGTGTGTAGGTTGAGAGGAGGATGAAGCTCCTTAAATAACAATTTGACCATGTTAGGTAGTGACACCACAATTAGGTGTTTTGATAGTATGGTGGTACTTAGGAAGGACTTTTTTCGATGTGTCCAATGAAGGATTTAGATGAGATATTGTTGGTGTATGTATAAGGAATTGTGTTATATGATACATTAGTTTTACCATCATTTTGTTGAGGAAAAGGATTCTTGTATGTACTTTTTTTCATTAGGGGATGTATGACCTTTGATAGAGATACCTCCTCTACCAATAAGATATTGGATAGAGTTCCTTAGTTTCCTACATGAGGAGATTTTATGTCCATGGAACCTATGGTAATCACAAAATTCATGTTATTTGTACCAAGAGGGTTTAGGAACATCAAGACCAAGGGGTTTGATGGGTAGAAATTGGATCATGTTGGTTTGGATGATCTTCTAGAGGATGATTTTGATTGGTTCACCCAAGGGGTATTTTCACGTCTAGTATGTCGTTTAGGTTAAACTTTAGGGATAACCACATGTTGTTGGGAGAATAGATTGCTATGGGATGATTATGGTGGAGGTATTTGAATATTTTGAACATGTTTTGAGTCAGTCACTCCATCATTGACCACATTTTTTTTTTATTCCAAAATGGGATTTTTCAATAGATTGGGTATTGTTATCTTTGCCTCCTTTGTATATCTTGACTAGGCCTTGGTGATAAGGGATTTTTAAATAGCTACTCATTTATCCATGATATCATCAAAGGAGTGAGCACATTGAATATGCATATGGAAGCCCAATTTAGTGTTTAAGTTCTTGACAAAGATTGTGACAAGTTGTTTTTCTGATATGGGCCATGCAACGTGACTAGTAAGATATCTCTATCTTTGCAAGAATGAGGCAAAGGATCCACCATTATTTTGTTTAGTAATGAAAATATCCATCATTCTGATATCATTTTTTATGTTATAGGAAAAGTGAGTGACAAATTTATTGGCTAGCTTGGAAAATGTTGTGATTGTCCCATGGTGGAGATGTTGTGAAGGCTTGTCCATCCAAGATTCTAGGTAAGAGCCTTAAGAGGTAGACATCAAGAAAGGATACCTCTTGGAATGAAATGTAGAATTATTTTAAATGTTCCCTAGGATCTCTATTTCCCTTATACTTGTCAAATTTAGGCATTTCAAAATTTTGGAGAAAGGGGATCATGGTGATCGACTTGTCAAAATGATAAGGAAATAAGTCTTGTAAGGTGTAAGATTTTTTGTGATGTCCTAGTTGAAGTCCATTGAGGGTATCCTTTATTTGTTTCACATATTACACCAAATTAATTGTGGTGGTGATTGATAGTTGGATATGGGAGGTTGAGAGGATAATGTGTGTTGGTATTCATGAAAGGATGAGATGGGATTGGAATATTAGAGATGTAGGTGGGTAGATAATATGGGGTTGTATGTTTGAAGATGATATGAAGTGTTAGGAGTGATGGATGTTGAGACATGATTAGAATGGAAGGAATTTTGAGGTTGAGGGGAATGTGATGAGTTTTTTTAGGTGTGAGAGGGGATTTTGACATGCAAGTGGGATGTAGGATTGAGGGTTTGAGATGAAATAGGGATATTTGAAGATGGAATATATGATGGGTCATGAGGATTAGAAGAAGATGGAAGACATGTAGGATTATTATGAGTAGAATGTGGGAGTTTAGAAGGAGGTTGTTGCATGATTTGAGATGTATCAAAATCATGGGGTAATTTAGTACTTTTGTTTTTTAACATAAGGATATATTGGTCTAGATGCTTCATGATATATATATGCATCAAATCCATGGCTTGGGTATCTTGGGAAAAATCCTCTAATGAGGTTTGTGAGTCTTGGTCACTTGAATAATGATAATGGAAATAAATTATCCATGGGTATTTGGTGTACTACCTCCTCGAAAGGTGTATCATGGGATGATGAGGGGAAATATTGAAAGTACATAATTTTTTTTCTTTCTTGTGACCTTGTGATAGGTATCCAAGACAGATACCTAGGAACGATGGGAAAATGATTAGGGGTAGACCTTAGATTTGAGATGATAGGGACGATGAAATGGATGGAAAGGAGATAATAATAGAATGGATGGAAAGGGGATAATGATGGAATGGATGGAAATGGCATAATGATAGAATGGAGGATACAAGACCAATAGTGTCTCAAGATAAACTAGATCCTAGATTGATAATGAAGGGGGTTTTTCTTACACTAGGCTTGGATAATCACATAGGCAAGGCTTGGATTTTCTCACTCAAGCTTGAATAATCACTTGAGTAAGGCTTGTATAAAGATTATTTTGATTAACTAAGCTTGGATAATAACTTAGGAAAATATTGGATATGATTACTTAGACTTGGATAATCACCTAAACAAGGCTTTGATGGGGATTTTGATAACACGGATTAGGATCTAGATAAACTCTTGACAAGATTGCCTTTGATAAGATATGATATGGATTATGATTGGATGAAAAGATAGGTCAAATATGGTAAGGATTTTATTGGATGATAAGATTGAGATTGGATAGGAGGATAAATTATGAAATCAATGAGGATGGTAAGGATAATAAAGATGGGTTCATGCTTGATAGGACCAAGGTCTAGGGATAATGCTTGTGATGACTAGGTTATGATAATGGATTAAAATGAAAAAATGAGGGTAAGATAATATATTTTGGATGGAAATGATGCAAATGGTTGATGTTTCAAGTATAGTAATGGCTGAGTGGGTCTCCAAGGTCTACTCTAGGGCTAAAAATGCCAAGTTTGCAAATTGGCATCTCAATATGGTCAAATGATGATGAAATGATAGAGACACAAATTCAAGTGATAGACGCACCACTCTATGTAACATAGGCATAAATTTATGAAAAAGAGGCGTCTTTATATGGAATAGAGGAACTTCATAAAAACTATCAGAGGCACCTTAGGATGATTGATATGAATCAAGGGATTACGCGGAAGCACAATTTGACAATTTGAGATGGATTTTGATGATTTTTGGTAAGAGACAATCAAATAAGAGTACCTTTCTATGGAATAAAGGAAAAAAATCATATAAAAATATGTAGAGGCACCTCAGGATGATGCACAAGCATCAAGGGATTATGTAGAAGCACAATTTGATAATTTGAGATGGATTTTGATGATTTTTGGCAAGAGACAATAAAAAAATAAGACACATTGGATGAATTTACTTCCAAGGTGATAAGGATAATTGGCTTCACTAGTTTTACACATGAAAACATACTAAGCATGATACACAACCTATATTTAGTCAATTAGGTGTGTTAAATTAATGTAGGCACACTAGCCAAAGGCTAATACCTTCAAATGGATGGATAACTAAGGTATGCAAAGTTCATATAACACCTTCACACCCCTCACCTTAAAAGACAAGGCCCTACCAAGGAATATGTGTCACCTCAACAAGAGAAAGTACATGGTGAGTAACTTTGGGCATGATATTGTATCTTACACCACACTAAGCAATGACTAAAAGATCTTAAAGAATTCAAAACCAAGGTTCTTAGTGGATCTATGAATGATGAGCTTGTTTGATAGTGCTCGAGTTTAGGAGGGTCTCTCCTTATCTCATCATTAAATGAGCCTCGATGGATTGAGGGTCTCGTGACTTGGCTTGAACAACACAAGCTACACTTTGAGGTATATATTTTTCTCCCCCTTTTATGTACCCCACTATAAAACATGGTTGAGGTCATCCTTGAGGTGATAAAGTGCCCAAGTAAGCCTCCTAATAGGAAATACTATAATAGGTGTTTTTAGTCACCCAAGATCATACAAAAGTCACCCAAGATCATACAAAGTGCAAAGGGAGAGCATACACACAAGCTAGTAATCCTTGGGACAACACTTAGAACATAAAATAAATGAAGAGATGTGAAATTTTTGATCTCTAAGATCACACTAAGTGCAAGGAGAGAGCATACATATACACACACTTTCAAACATGACAAATAATGTTCTTTAACCCACTAAGTCACTTTAGATGCCTAGATTAGTGGAAAAAAAACCTTGGACTAATTAATCTACATCAAACAATTAATAATCTCAATGATAATGATCTTTGAAAAATTCTAGACAACTGCACCAATTGTTAGTTGCTCAAAAATGAAGGTTAGATGAGAAAAATAACTCAAAAACCCTAGAAATTACTATATAAAATAATAGCATAGATTTACCTAACAAAAGTGCCACTTCATGCAATAGAGGCACAAATTTGTGAGATAGAGGTACCTTTTGTTGGTGTGAATTAAAGTCTTGTACCTAGTAATTTATCTCACTAGGTAATTAGGGGACTTATTCACATGTTAAGTTTATTTAGGATATAAGATTCTTTCTAGAAGTCTTAGTTGGATTTTCTAGAACTTATCTTATCTAGCTTTATGCATCATTTCCTAGGTATTTAGGTTGTTAGTTGTCACATGCCATAGGATTAAGACACATGTCACGTCAATCATGCTCAATCCTATTCCTCACCTTGCCTATATGAGGAAGGTCATTGTACACATATGTAACATACTTCATGCCTCATCATCATTTTGATAGGTATTAATATCAAGAAAGCTCATATTCTTGCATACACTCTTGTAGAAGGTTTTCATTGTTTTTGTAGGTGGTCTTGGGTATTGAGCTAATCTTTAGCTCTTACATGGTATCAGAGCCAAGCATTGCAAAACCCTTCTCAGATCTAAGGGTTGAGCTATTTCTAGTGAGAGATCCTTGTTATTTTTAGTAAGGTTGAGTATGCTCTTCTCTTGCATCATATGATGACCTAGAGAATCAAAAAAACTTGAAAGAAATACTAGATTTTGGGATTTTTCTTTGAGATTTTTATTATTGTAGGTTAATTTTAGAACATGTTGGAGGTAATCTAAGCTCACCATTGAGTCCAAGGAATATGAGAAAGTCAATATTGACTTTTATTTCATCAAAAGTTGACATATTTTCCAGATGTGTGAGGGTTTGAAGTTGGGAGGTGGTTACTAGATTCATGAGGTAGTTGAATTTGTAGAACACTTTGGGACAATATCAACCCTTCCATTGCATCCAAAATTCCCAAAAACCCCCATTTTCATATAAAATACTTTTATGAAGAATTTTTTTTTTTTAGCAATTTAAAAAAAAATCAGGCGACTATCTTAAATCTGATGGCCAAATGACCATCACAATGGACTGTGTAAAATTTGAAGGTTAGAAGACCATCATACTAGGGCTCAGCCTTTTCCACCAGCTTTTGGTTGCATGGGGACCACCCACCAATCCTTAGGGGGCTTAATTTTGGCCCCTCATGTCTTAATTGGGCAGTTTTCTTAAAATTGTCATAACTTTTGACTCGGGTATCAAATTTTCAAAAACAAGATATTGTTGGAAACCTAGTTCTGAGGAATTTCTAGTGGTTTAGGTATGATTATCATATTTTATTCTTGGAATATTTAATTTATGTTTGAAGTCAGATCTCCCCTTTGGACCTCTGAGCTCATAACTTTCTGCCAGCTTCTCTAATTTTGGTGATTCAAGTTGCATTGGGAAGTTGTTTAGGATATCTTTCACTTGGTTTATGCACATTTTTCAGATTCATCCCCAAGTGTGATTTATTTATATTTTTGCATGTTTTGATTTCTGGTTCATAACTTGGACATCCTATCTCCTATAAAAGTTATGTTTGTGGGGGGGGTGGGGGGGAGGGGGCTTCATTTTTAGTTGTATTTTCAGATTTGGGAGTTTCTAATTGCTATTTAAGGTTAATGTCTTTGTAATTGTAGAGATTTATCATAGTTTATTATGGGGTTTTGATTTCATCCTTCTTTGATTATGTTGGAAAGGGGGGTAAGTGTAAAAATATGGGGGGCCAAAAAGGGGTCTTAAGTGGCTACTTTAAAAAAAAAATTAGGAAATACTAACCTTGGATGAGAAATTGAGGATAGTTACACTCAAAATTTTAAGATGCAACAAAAAAAATGTAGAAAGTACTCCGAGTCTTCTTTCTAAACTACTATTTAAAAAAAAAAATGGAATAGATTAATGGGTTCAAAAGAGGGAGCCATAGAAATTGGTGTTGTTTTTATAAAAAAAATATAACATAGCATCTTTTGTGGCTCCCTCAAAAGGTTAAATTTTTTTTTTGGTATTTTAAAAATTGCTTCGATGAGAAATTAGCAAACAACATGCAATTTATGCATGATTTTTCTGATAATTTTTTAATGAATATTTGATTGTTTACTAATTTTCAAAGTGGACACATCCTGAAAAAATAGAATTTTGGCCGTGCTACCCCTACAAATTTTGAAAAATAATTGAAAATAATTTTTTAAAATATGTGTAGAATGGAGTCTAGTTTATAAAAAATGTAATTTATTTGAAATTTTAATGAACGATTAAAAAATAAGGTAAAAAATACCAAACACTGGTTTTTGGCCAAAAACCAGACACCTAAACAAAAGAAATTAAAGATCAAATGCTTAAAATTGTTAAAATGTAAAAAAAATTACATTCTTAAATAGCTAAGAGAGAGCCTAATATTACCCAAGTGTTCGATTTGTTTGACCTTGAAACACATGCAAAACTTACAGTTTGCACAAACAAGATTATGTGAAATCTTGTAGAATATGCAAAAACACATCTTTGGATGTTAGGAAGGCACTCCAAGCCTTTGGGTTGGAAATCCAAAGAAAATCCTAAGCCTAAGGCTTGGGGATTCCCAAACCAACATATAACATGCTTGTGTTATGTTTTTTTTTCATTTTTGTTTTGTTTTTGCAATAGTTTGGTGCATGTTTTTCATGCTTGACATAATGCAAGCAAGTTATAACATGCTCATGTTATGTCAAGCTCGGAATATTTTATGTTCAAGTATGTATGATTTATGCATGTTTGTATATATATTTATATTTATGTATTTATTTATGCTTGTATTTATGCTTGTATGTATGTATGTATGTATGCATGTATGTATGCCTATATGTATTTATGTATATATGTATGCCTGTATATATTTATGTATTTATGCATGCTTCTATGTATTTATGTATGTATGCATGCTTGTATATATGTATGTATGTATGCATGTATGTTTATATGTATTGTTGTATGTATGTATGTATGCTTGTATGTATGTATGTATAGTTGTATGTATGCATGCCTATATGCTTGTATGTAGGCGTATGTTTATATGTATGCATGCTTGTATGTATATATATATATGTTTGCATACTTGTATGTATGTATGTATGTATGCTTGTATGTATGTATGTTTATATTTATGTATGTATTTATACATGTATGCTTGTATGTATGTATGTAAGGGTTTTGGGTTTAGGGTATATAAGGACTTGAGGGTATAGGTTATAGGGTTGAGGGTTGAGGTTTTTGAGTTGAGGGTTTAAGGTTGAGGGTTGAGGGTTGAGGGTTGAGGTTTTTGAGTTGAGGGTTTAAGGTTGAGGATTGAGGGTTGAGGGTTGAGGGATTAGTGGTTAAGTAATAGGTAGAGGGTAGAGGGTTACAGTTGAGGGATAATATTTAGCTTGTTGAGGGTGTAAGATTAAGTGTGTAAGGTATATCGATTAGGGTTTAGGATATTTGGTTTAGGGTTTATGATATAGATTGAGAGTATAAGGCATAGGGTGACTTGGCTTGAGAGTGTATGGTTTATGTTTTAAGTATAGGGTTGAGGCACAATATTTAGGGTTTAGGGTATAAGGGTGAGGTTGTATGGATAGGGATGAGGGTTTGTAGGTGTAAGTTTCAGGGTTTAAGGTATAGGGTTGGGGATTGAGGGATCAGGAATTAAGTATATGGTTGAGGGTATAGGGTATAGGGTTGAGAGTTTATAGCTGAGGGATAATAGTCAAGGTTGAGTGTTTAAGGTACACGGTTTAGGGTTTAAGGTTGAGGGTATAAGGCATATGAATCAGGGTTGAGGGTTTAGGGTATAAGTATAGGGTTGAGGGTATAGGGTATAGGGTAGAGGTTTAAGGTTGAGGGATAATGTTCAAAGTTGAGTGTCCAAGGTTAAGTGTATAGGGTATAGGGTTTAAGGGTTTAAGGTTTAAGGGTTTAAGGGTATCTAAGGGCTGAGGGATTAAGGATTAAGGGTTTAAAGTTTGGGGGATTAAGGGTTTAAGGGTTGAGGGTTGAGGGTTGAGGGTTGAGGGATTAGGGTTTAATGCTTTAAGGTTTAAGGGTCATGGGTTTAGGGTTTAAGGGTTGAGGGATTAAGGGATTAATGTTTAAGGGTTGAGTGATAAGAGATTATGGTTTAAGGTATAGGGTTGATGAATTATGGTTAAGGGTTTAATGTATAAGGTAGAGGGGTCGAGGGTTGAGGTTTTAGGGATAGGGTTTAGGGTTGAGGGTTAAGGGTTAAGGGATTAGGGTTTAAGGGTTTAAGGGTCAAGGGTTTAGGGTTTAAGGGTTGAGGTCTTAAGGGATTAGGGTTTAAGGGTTGAGTGTTAAGAGATTAAGGTTTAGGGAATAGGGTTGATGAATTAGGGTTAAGGGTTTTTAATGTATAGGGTAGAGGGGTTGAGGGTTGAGGGTTTAAGGGTTGAGGGTTGAGGGTTGAGGCTTTAGGGATAGGGTTTAGGGTTTAGGGATTAAGGTTTAAGGGTTGAGGGTTTAAGGCTTTAAGGTTTAAGGTTTAAGGGTTTAAGGGTTGAGGGCTTAAAGGATTAGGGATTAAGGTATATGGTTGAGGGATTAGGGTTGAAGGTCCAATGTATAGGGTAGAGGGTTTAATGTATAGGGTAGAGGGTTGAGGGATTAAGGGGTTAAGGGTTTAAGGGTATAGGGTTGAGGGTCCAATGTATAAGGTAGAGGTTTGAGAGTTGAGGGTTGACCTAGTTTATTGCATAGATTAGAGGGTTGAGGGATTAAGGGTTTAAGGGTCGAGGGATAATGTGTCTAAGGGTTGAGAGATTAAGGGTTTAAGGGTTGAGGTTTTAAGGGTTGAGGAATTAAGGGTTTAAGGGTTGAGGGATTAGAGTTGAGGCTTGCGGAATTAGGGTTTAGAGTTGAGGGTATAGGGTCGAGGGATTAGGGTTGAGGGTATAGGGTTGAGGGATTAGGGTTGAGGGTATAGGGTTGAGGGTCTAATGCATATGGTATAGGTTTGACTTGGTTTAATGTATAGGTTAGAGGGTTGAGGGATTAAGGGTTTAAGGGTTGAGATTTTAAGGCTTGAGGGATTAAGGGTTTAAGGGTTGAGAGATTAGGGTTGAGGATTGAGGGATTAGGCTTGAGGGTTTAAGGGTTGAGGGATTAAAATTGAGGGTCCAATGTATAGGGTAGAGATTTGATAGTTGAGGGTTGAATTGCTTTAATGTATACATTAGAGGGTTGAGGGATCAAGGGTTTAAGGGTTGAGGGATTAAGGGTTTAAGGGTTGAGGGTTTAAGGATTGAGGTATTAAGGGTTTAAGGGTTGAGATATTAGGGTTTGAGGGTTTAAGGGTTTAAGGGTTGAGGGTTGAGGGTTGAGGGTTGAGGGTTGAAAGATTAAGGGTTTAAGGGTTGAGGGATTAGGTTTGAGAGTTTAAGGGTTGATGGATTAAGGGTTTAAGGGTTCAGGGATTATGGTTGAGGGTATAGGGTTGAGGGTCCAATGTATAGGGTAGAGGTTTGATAATTGAGGGTTGACATAGTTTAATTTAAAGGTTAGAGGGTTGAGGGATTAAGGGTTTATGGGTTGAGGGTTTAAGGGTTTAAGGGTTTAAGGGTTGAGGGATTAAGGGTTTAAGGGTTGAGAGATTAGGGTTGAGGGTTGAGGGTTGAGGGATTAGGGTTGAGGGTATTAAGGTTGAAAGATATAGAGGTGAGATACCTATAGCCTAGGGAGAGAGGGGTGAGATAAATAGGGGGAAAGATATGTTTGAGAGAGAGATAGAGGGGGAGAGGTGCGTGGGTAATGAGACAATGAATGGGAGACCTAGATGGCTAAGGAGGGATGGAGAGGTAGAGAGGTGAGAGATATAAAGGTGGGGGGAGAGATAGAATAAAATGAGAGAATTTTATAACTTGAGGGAAAGAGGGGTAAGGAGGATGGAGAGACATGGAGAGGGAGGTAAATGACTAGAGAGACCTAAGGGATATAGAGGTGAGAGACCTACAACCTAGAGAGAGAGGGGTGAGAGACATATGGGGAGATAGGGGTGAGATAGATAGAGGGGGGAGAGGGGTGGGTAATGAGAAAAGGAGTGATAGACCTAGATGACTAAGGATGGATGGAGAGGTAGACAAGGAGTGATTGAGAGACCTAGAGAGGGATGAGGTAGAGAGGAAGGGAAATAACTAGAGAGACTTGAGAGATATAGAGGTGAGAGACCTATAACCTAGGGAGAGAGGTGGAGAGGGAGGGAAATATCTAGAGACGCTTGAGAGATATATAGGTGATAAAAATAAAACCTATGGAGAGAGGGGTGAAAGAGAGAGGGGAGAGATGGGGGTGAGGGAGAAATGGGAGGAGAGGGGTGGATAAGGGTTTAAGGCTTTAGGGTTTAAGGGTCAAGGGTTTAGGGTTTAAGGGTTGAGGTATTAAGGGTTTAAGGGTATATGGTTGAGGGTTGAGGGTTGATGGATTAGGGTTTTGAGGTATATTGTTGAGCTTTGAGGGTTTAGGGGTAGGCTTTATGATTTAAGGGTTAAGGGTTGAGGGTTGAGGCTTTAGGGATAGGGTTTAGGCTTAAGGGATTAGGGTTTAAGGGTTGAGGGATTAGGTTTTAGGGTTGAGGGATTAGGGTTTAAGGTATAGTTTCAAGGGGTAAGGGTTGAGGGTTGAGGCTTTAGGGATAGGGTTTAGGGTTAAGGGATTAGGGTTTAAGGCATAGTGTCTAGGGTTAGGGTTTATAATTTAAGGTTTAAGGGTTGAGGGTTGATGCTTTAGGGATAGGGTTTATAATTAAGTGAGAGACCTAGATGGATACAAAGGGATGGAGAGGTAGATAAGGAGTGAATGAGAGACATAGAGAGGGGAGAGGTAGAGAGGTGAGGGGGAGACATAAGCGAGAGATAGGGAGGTGAGGGGAGAGATAGAAGAAAATGCGAGAGTGAAGTTGACAACTGGAGGGAAAGATGGCTAAGGAAGAGGGAGAGGAAGGGAAATAACTAGAGATCCATTTGAGAGATATAGAGGTGAGAGAGAGAGGGTTGAGATACATAAGGGGAAAGATAGGTGTGAGAGAGATAGAGGGCGAAGAGGGGTGGGTAATGAGATGATGAGTTAGGAAACCTTTATAAAATCAACATTTTCATAACGTGAGTGTGTTTTGAAGAAGTTGAGATATGACCATTTTGTATAGCAAGCCAAAATGTGCTCACATTATAATAAAAGTGCATTGTAACATGAGAAAATTTTGGATTTCTCTAAAAATGGTTAAAAATTCAACACACCCGTGATCCATACCCACATGCTATGTTATTTTTCTAGTTAAGGATATGTTCTGAGAAAAAAAAAACTTTTTTATGTTGTTGGGGAGTGCACATGCAAAGTTTTCACATTCTACCACCTTTGCATCAAATTTCCACCACATTTTTATGGTTTTCCAACTTAGGAAGGAGGAAATAACAGATTTTTCACATCGAATTTGATATATATCAATTCAAGTCTCAATTTTTATAGTGTTTCAATGTTAATTGTGATTGAATTGTAGGAATTTAACATTATACATTGGTTATTTGTATTTTTGTTAGTAATTCTATTTGAGTGATATACAATTGAATGTTGACAAGGAAGCAAACTTGTGAAAAAATCAAATTGTTGAGGAGTTTGATGTAAGAAGAAAAAAAGACTACACAATTGGGTAGTTCCTCCATTCAAATATCTATTTTTTAGGTATTTCAAGTCTTTACACATTTTCTTTACATTTTCCTTAATTATATTATGTTTCTTTATCATCCCTTATCATACATGCTTAATAAAATGCTTTTATTTTGTTATTATGCATATTCCATGTTCATCTTTGTTTGTTTATCATTATAACCTTAGCCCCTCTTGGCACATTTTAAACTACATAATTCTTTACACTTTCCAATTACATTTTCTTGGAAGTTTCAAAATATTTTTCAACAAATCCACTTTGTGAAAATCTTGTAATAATTGTGGTCCATGAAACCACATCTCTTTGAGGAATTTTGTTAAACAATTGACCTACATTGTATATGCTTCCACATTTTGTATACACATTTACAAGAGCAGTTATAACTATGTAATATAATACATAATTTCTCAATCCATTTTTATGGATGTGCATACCCCTTTTCAAATATTTCATTTTGGTATAGGCATGGGGGATGTTGGAAAATGCTTTGGAATTTGGTTTCACACCTAGAAATTACATTTTATTGAAATTTTCTAAAGCCTTTTCAACAAATCCATTTTGTGCATATCCTGCAATCATTATAGTCCACAAGGACATATCTCATTGATGCATTTTGTCAAATAGTTCATGTGCCTTGTCTATACATGTCTACAAAATCATTTTATCAAACAACATAGACAAGGAAATGAGCTGTTTGAAAAAATTCCTCAAAGAAATGTGGTCTCATGGTGATGGGCATCACCATGAGACCACATTTCTTTGAGGAATTTTTTCAAACAGCTCATTGCCTTGTCTATGCTACCACATTTCGCATACATTTCTACCAAAGGATCTTATCAAACAACATGGGAAAGGTAGCGAGTTGTTTGAAAAAATTCCTCAGAGAGATGTGGTCTCATGGTGATGTCCATCACCATGAGACCACATTTCTTTGAGGCATTTTTTCAAACAACTCATTTCCTTGTCTATGCTACCAAATTTTGTATACATGTCTACCAAAGAATTTTATAAAACAACATAGACAAGGTAGTGAGCTGTTTGAAAAAAATGCCTCAAAGAAATGTGGTCTCATGGTGATATCCATCACCATGAGACCACATTTCTTTGAGGAATTTTTTCAAAAAACTCATTGCCTTGTCTATGCTACAAAAATTTCCATACATTTTCCATTTTGTGCATATCTTGCAATCATTGCAGTCTACAAGGATATATCTTATTGAGGCATTTTGTCAAATAGATCATGTGCCTTGTCTATGCATCCACATTTCGCATGTGTCTACTAAGGAAATTGTAGCCATAACACTCATGAAAATATCCCCTTTTATGTTTTAATAGATGCAATACCCCATTCCAAGGTCCCCTTGCTGCTATGGCTAAAATCCTAAAAAATGTGCTTTCAACCAAAGTATGGATGCATGGAAAAATTTATCAAAGCATGATAGTAAAAAAAATCATAGACACGGTAGTGAGTTGTTTGAAAAAATACCCCAAATAAATGTGGTTTCATGGTGATGGAAATCACCATGAGACCACATTTATTTGGGGTATTTTTTCAAAAAACTCAGTATCTTGTCTATGCTACCACATTTTCCATACATGTCTACCAAAGAATTTTATCAAACAACATAGACAAGGAAATGAGATGTTTGAAAAATTACTCAAAGAAATGTGGTCTCATGGTGATGTCTATCACCATGAGACCACATCTGTTTGAGGAATTTTTTCGAACAAATCATTGCCTTTTCTATGCTACCACATTTTGCATACATGTCTACCAAAGAATTTTATCAAAAAACATAGACAAGGTAGTCAGCTGTTTGAAAAAATGCCTTAAATAAATGTGGTCTCATGGTGATGTCCATCACCATGAGACCACATTTATTTGAGGAATTTTTACAAATATCTCATTGCCTTGTCTATGCTACCACATTTTCCATATATTTTCCATTTTGTGTATATCCTGCAATTATTCCAATCCATGGCATATCTCTTTGATGCATTTTTTCAAACAATTCACATGCCTTGTCCATGCTTCCAAATTTCTCATACATGTATGCTAAGGGAGTTGCAATTATAAAATTATAACATTTGACAAAAATCCCTCTTTCTTTCAACGATTTGATTGTTTCCCATACCTTGTTCCAAAGGTAGGATGTTGACTTAAGTTGTGGAATTTGGATTTACACTTTCTGATTGTATTTTATTGAAAGTTTATAATGTATTTTAATTTTTAGAAACTAATATTTTTCTCTATATCATCCTATAGATAAAATTCTTCATCATGGAGATGAAATATTCAAGGATTAAACCAACACAGGAAGAGAAAGAAGCTAAGAATGCAAAGAAATCACAAGGTATGAGGGAACTTCATGAAAAGAGGAAATTGGACATGATTGTTGAAGACATGCCAATTGAAGAGGAACCTCAACCATCAAGAAGAGATATGGTATTGGTGACACAAAGGGAATGAATTCAAAACCTTCGTGCTATGAGAGATTTGAATACCATATTTGGAGACACGTCCTCTACCATAATTCAAGATGGAGGGACACCATTTACCACATATCAAGTTGAGAGTACATCATCACTCACATGTGAGGAAGGAGGCACACCATAATTCACATCTCAACCTCAAGATATGCTATCTATTCCAAATTTGATCGAAGGTATTCCATCTAGCTCATCTTCCTTAAATATTGATGAAATTCCTAATGTTGAGATGAATTTACCTTTGAGAACACCACCTAGTATTTTGCATAGAAAGCCAAAGTATTTTATTGATATTGATGAGAATATTTTGTAGCCAATGGAAGATAAGATTCCAAAAGACACTTGTAGAAGATATGCTCATAAGATTTGGAGAGTGTTCTTTGAAAAGTCAAATGAGACCGCAAGATTCCAACTATTTGTTGAAATGATGCGAAGTATAAAGTATAGGTCCATCATGGAGATTATTTGGTTGAGAACATCAGAGGCTTCAAGTGAAAAAATATTGTGAAGAATCTAATGAGTGCACATGAGAGTGTGGGTAACACCTCACACACAAAAGATAAGAATGTCACATGACGTGTCATTATATAAAAAATAGTAAGTAATCAAATGAGGAAATATTGTCTCATTAGAAAGATGAGTCAAGCATTAAGAATTAATAGAAATATTTTATGAAGAGCCGTTGGAAGGCACCAAAGAATTGAGGACACCAATTCCTATGAATTATGGGCATTCTTGGGGAGACTACTACAAAAATATAAACCAATTGTTGAAGCATTGAGATCATTAATTGAATACTTTTGGAATAATAACTCAAGGGTATCTCTGAATCAAAGGGATGTGGTAAGAAGGAGAATTGGTAGTTGAAACCGTGAGCCACATCCAAAGAATTTTTGGATACGACTCAAACACATTTTTTTGGTAAATTTCTAGAGATGTATCCTCAAATTAAAATTTGTCAAAGGTATTTTGAAATTCTAAAACCTCTTATGTCAAAATAAATCACACATGCACTACTTCTTGTTGTAGATTACATATAGAATTTTCTAACCATTTTGATGTTTATCAGTCTACATGTTTAGATTTGCATACTAACAATGCTTTGTAGGATTGTGGTGCATACATGCCCCACCAACATCTTTAAGAGACTTCTTATAAAAAAAATTTGTGAAAGAGAGGAAGGTCAAATATTCTACAAGAAATTATGTGTGGATGGCACATATCAACATTGTGGTGGCTTGCAACATATGCCAATATGTGAACATATGGAAAGCACACATGTGGTTGGAAATGAACTAGTAGAGTTCAACAAGTATAAAACAGTGGCCTACAATACAAAAGATGGTAAATAAGAAAAAAATGTGTGATTTGGTTATTCAAAAGATTCCAATGTATCAGTTTATGTCTATATTTTGTGATAGTATAGTGTATGAGTATGCAAGGCATACCCATAGAGCTTGATGGTTGGAATTGCAATTCAAGTTATGCAAGGACACCTTTCCAATTGGTAGCATTGTTTCATTCATCGACATTGTAGAGAACTACAGCCTACAACCATAGTGTGAGGTGCATCCACAATATTAAAACTCCACATAGGTTTCTATATTTGTGCACATAGCATTCATTCATGCAGTTGATAGTACAGAGGATAATAGGAAAGTATTGAGGGAGTACCATGTTTACATCAGTGATGATCACACACATTCTATAAAGTTTGTGCAAGGTTTCTTTCAATTGTTCTACCATGATTTGGCTAGAAGGGGCATATCATACAATCAACATATAATATGGTCGGATAACTGTGCATCAAAATTCAAGAACTCATGGATGTTTTATTGGCTGAGCAAGATGCATAATATTATAGGTGTTCAACATATGTGGAACTTTTTTGAGGTTGGGAATGGAAAGTGGGAGCATGATGGTGTAGGAGCATGTATCAAAAGAGCCATAGAATGAGAAGAGTTAAAGTATAATGATAATGCAAAGTTGATAAATGCAAAATCAATCTTTGAGTGGTGTAATGGTTCAATGGGTCCAAGTAATGAAGGTAAGTCTTTAGTTCATGGATTTTTTTGGGTGAGTAGATGGTATTTTTGTACACTGCCATGATCAAGTGAGCTACACTCTTTCAAAAACTCAAATGTAGGTTCATGGAGTATCCATACACAGAAGATGGCATGCTTTAGTTCGTCATGTATAATCGGAGCCTAGAATGAGTGTGAGTCAAAGGAGTCAGTTGATGAATGGTGGTTAAGTTTTCTTAGCCCACTTGACATGTATCGTCTCCCAATGGCACTCGAACTGACACAGATGGAATCATCGGCTGAATTTGATCACATATCAAATCTGGTTCAACTAGGTAATGTATCTACTTGCATAGTTTTCAAATTATTATTGTTATCTTACTTTGTAGTGCTTTTGTAATGCTGACTAATTCCATCTAATTTGCTGCTCATATCAATGTAGGGCATGTTTATGTAGTTATTGTAGATGAAGACAATGAAGAGGGAATGGATTATTTCTTGTGTCATTGTGTTAAGGTGAAAAATAAATTGGAGGCCCCAATTATAGATGGAGAAAACATTGAATACCCTATAGGATTGAAAGGTACCCACATAAGAGTATTAATGTTTGGATCTTTCAGGACATTAACACACATCAAAAGATTCTTCATTACTTGAACGTTGTCATGGCATCCAATGTTCATTTGATCAAATATGGGGATAGACCTTTGAACAAGACCTTGTGGAAGGTGCATGAGTTTGACCATGGGGCAATACTTGACAGAATAAAGAGTAGAGAAAACCCGTATGGTTTGTTGGATTGATTCATAAGTATGCACATTGATTTTGTAAAGTCATGTTATTGATAATAATGTATTTGTTCTTAGTAATTTTTAAGTATGCACATTAATTCAAGTATTAATTTGTATGTATGCACATAAATTAGTTGATAGTTATACCTTTTGTTTCTATATTTTAAGTTCACATATTTTTTGGTTCCAAGTTTACATATGATTGTCTTTTTTTGCTACTACATTTTTACACATATACAATGAGTATTGGGTAGATTATATGCATATTTATGGTTTCACCATTTGACCATCTTGAGACCTCAAATTGTAAACTTGACCTTTGCAGCCTAGATTAGACTTGGGAGACCTTTCCTCAACCATCATTTCACTTGAAACATCAACCATTTCCATCATATCCAGCCAAAATATATCATCCTTCCCTTATCTTAGCATTTCCATGTCCATTATCATAAGCTAGTCATCACAACCATCATCCTTAGACTTGTTGATGGTGAAAATGACACAAACAACGTTGAACAAAATATTTCTACTCTATTTCTCCTAAAAAAGAAAGAAAACATATAGTAGCCTAACTCCCAAGGTCATGGTAGTTGGTTCTCAATTGTTTGATGTCACCCAATTGGTCCATGCAACTATAATATTCAAGGGGCCTTTGCTGGTGATAAGGAATGCAAGCAACAACGGATTCATCAATCTATACTTAATGAAAGGGGGTTTAAATAAATAGAAAAAGATAGGTCAAGGCATAAATCAGTAAAACACGAATAAAATTCTCTAACATCCAGACATATGTTTCTAACAATGAATGCTCTTTCAATAGATCAAGAAAAACATAATATGATGCAATTCACAGAGCAATCCATACTATTGCATACATTTATAGTGCTTATTTTAACCATCACAATCACTCATCACAATACTTTTAAGATATAAATAGAACAAAACTCTTCATTCGTTGCTAATAACATAGATCAAAAAACATGTAACAATTCCATCAATAGACAATTTAATGAAATAATCTTTGAAATCTAGTTCCTTCTATTGATTCTCATCAAATAAGAAACATTTAAGCTTCAACAAACTCACTGGCATACAAACAGATTATGATTCATTAACCTCATCCAATAAACTCAATTCCAACATAACACTGTATGGCATTGAGCTTGCAATAAACCATATAGTGGGACCGGAATAAGCGTTGAGCTTGCAATAAACCATATGGCGGGATAAGAGTCGGAGTCGGCATGGAAATTGGAACCAGGATCAGAATGAACACTGATTTGGTAAAATAGAAACATTTCCAACTTATATCCCAGTCCGCCTCCGGTTCTAGCTGTGTTGAACAAACCTTTGATAAAACATCACTCATCAGAAGCGGGACCAGAGACAGAGCCGATTATGCATTACAAACCATATTCTACAAAAGAAATCAATCCCGACTCTGACCTCGATTTAAACAATAATGACGCCATTTTAAGAATTTCAATAGACTAATGAATGAAGTCATAACCTGAACATGAGGTAACCCTAAAAAACATAGGGGTTTAAAAATGACAGCTCGAAACCATCCCCATATGACCAAGAGGAAAATACAGTAACTGGGGCATCATTTCTCGATTTAAACAGAGACACGCAAAAACCCTAGCTTATAAACCCTCCGACTCAAATTAATTAAGGCACAAACTTAACCCTATTTGAAATTAATCAAACCGATACATAAAAGAACCAGTAAGCAAAACCGTAAAGCCAAGAACTGTAAAAAAAAATGTAATAGACGATCCACACCTTTAAAAACCTAGGGCATCATGGTACGGTCACGACTAAAAAGTGAAAACGACCATGGTAAAAACAAACAACGAGAAAAGATAAAAATTTTAAAAGAAAGACAAAAGGAAAAAAAAAATAGAAAAAAAAAGAGAAGACAAAAGAAAAGCAAGAGGCACAAAACCACGAAAAAAACCGAACAGAAGAAAATGCAAAAAAAAGAAATGACGAACAAAAACCCTGCCTCCAAATGTAATCCAATAGGCTAGCCCTTTGATGTGAATCCGTGAGCAACTATCTCACTTTTGATTGAATCACGCGCCCAAATGCTCCATCACAGCTCTGGTTCATCCTTAATCTTTAAACAGTGATGATAAGATCTAGTTAATCCTTAATTAAGGTTAAAAATGAAGCTTCATACGTGTATGGAACCTGTAATTAATGCCATAAATGTGGCAAATCGGAGTCGGAACCACAAAGGGAATTGACACATTACTGCCATGTGACTAAAGTAAAGTCAAACAACAAAACAAAATGGCAGGATCGAAACGAGAATGGAAGTTGATTCAAAAACTTTGTCCAAGTTTCAAGCTGGTTCTGGTTCTGCCAATAAAGAAGAAAGAGGAAAGAAAGTACCAAAAGAAAAACACTAAGACCGAAACAAGCAAAACCCATCATCGATCTTAAGTCCAAATGAACAAACAAAAGGGCGGAGGTGGAGATGGAATGGAAAAAAGTTCGGAACTAAACATAAATCTCGGACTTAATATCCACTCTAGCTCTGGCTCCGGCAAAGGAAAACCTAAAAGACTTAACGAAAAGAAAAATGGGACTAGGATCGGAATGGAATCCTCAAAAAACATTTTAAGCTTGATTCCATTTCAGTTTTGGTTTCGACAGAACAACAAAAAGAAAAACAAAGTGTTGGAAGAAAGAATAACTCTAAACTTTGTTGAAAAACAACCAAGGACAAAAAACACAAAAGGGGGACCCATTTTGACCAAGGAAAAAGATGGGGTGGTTATGCAAGGCATAAAAAATGGTGACTTGGTTGGGAAAATGGTTTACCTATTTTCAAGACACCCAAAAAATTCAGTCACCCAAAAACCTCTTGGCTTATGAAGCATGCTAACTTGAAGGAGATCAGATATATAGAATAAGATTGAGCTGGAATCTCAGATGTATGTGCTCATGAACCCTTCTGAATCTGAGTGTGTGCATATATTGTGCATCATTCTTTATAGACACTTTCTCTACTCCTGAACAAATATACTTAAGATTCAAGCTACATAGGTTGAGTCCTTTAACAATGTGCAATGCAATACTGGGCATTTCTCCGCTGCTAGACAGGCGTCCATAGCCTCGAGAAAGATACCTCTAGTTCTCTCAAAGAATTTCTCTAGTGCCAGATAGACGTCCATAGCCCCGATAGAGATACTTGATTCACCCATTTGATATTGAGTTTTCCTTTTCTCTCTTTCTCTTTTTTTATTTTTTCTTTGAGCTTTACTTGTAGAAACCTTTTATGAAATTTTCTCAATACTCAGATACAATCGGTCTGAAATGTGGGTTGAGAACTACAATGAATTTCATGACAGTCTTGGAATTGGATTTTTCACTTGAATTAGAGATAAAGCCACCTTGAAATAAATAGGTATTTACTTAGGTAGATGTTTATCTATTTTGGTGACAGATTTTGATCATAATTCATGAGATATTCACAATGTACCCTTTTACCCTTAATAAATTTTCAAACCAACATCAAACTTGTCATAAGGCATGAGTTTTAGAATGAAATCCTTCAAAAGATGCTCATTGAAAATTCCTAAATCAATTTCTCTCCTAGTGCCTGCAACATACTTTGAATAACAAAAAGAAACAAAGAAAAAGAAAAGAACAAAAAAAAAAAAGGAGAAGAAAAAACAACTAAAACTTAATTACATATGATATAGTATAATACATTTATTCAAAACATTAGACCTTTTATGAACCAAAGTAGTGCTTGAGAAACTGACCATTAATTGGAAATGGAACAGGTTCTCCTGTTAAGGTACTTAAACGAAAAGAATTCTCGCCTAGCATCTCAGCTATTTGATACAGACCTAACTAGAGTATATCAAACTTCTGGTGATCTCCCTTCTTTTCTCTAGCTTTATCCCATAGTAACACAAGGTTTGATATCCTAAAGGCCTTTACCTTGGCCCTTTTGTGAAACCAGTGTTTGACGACAGCTTGATGCTTAGAGAATTGTTGCAAAGCAACATCTCTTTGTTCCTCCATGTTGAGAAAATTAATTAGTCTGACCTCGATCCTATCACCCCTTATATAAAATTCTTGCATAAAATTAAAGATAGGTATTTGCAAATGGATTGGGAAGAATGGGGCCTGGCCGTAGAATAACTTAAATGGTGAGTTTCCTAGGGTAGCTTTGATTCGGGTTCGATCTGCCCATAGGCCAAATCTCAACTGGGTGTGCCAGTCCCTAGGATTGTTTTCTAGTAATTTTCTTATTACTTCCAATAGATTTTTATTAGTGGAATCAACCACTCCATTTCCCTGAGGGTAGTAATTAGATGATTATTTGAAAATGATTTTATGTTCATAACCCCATTGAATAAATTCAGATGAAGAAAAATCAGGGCCGTTATCACATACTAGGGAAAATGGAACTCCAAACCTGGTGGTGATGTTCTCAATTAAAAGCTTGATGACCACCTTTGTGGTGCTGTTTTTGTAGGGCCAGGCCTCAGTCCATCGTGTACAGTAGTCAGTTGCAGTCAAGATGAACTTGTGACCTACGTAAGAGTTTGGGTTAATGACACCTACAAAGTCCAGTTCCCATTGAGCAAACGGTCTTACCTCATACACTGGTTGCAAAGGCATTGCCAAATTTCTTTCCCTGGATACAGAGGTCTGGCATACATGAAACGTCCTGACATGTTGGTGTGCATCCTGAAATACATAAGGCCAATAATAGCCTGATCTAAGAATTTGATGGGCCAAAGAATCCATAGATCCATGTCATGTACCATGTTTTCCATGAAACTCAGAAATAGCATGCTTAGCCTCTTACTAATCCAAACAGCGCAAGTAAATTCCTTGAAAGTTATTTCTGTATATAGACCCCCCTTTAAGCATATACTAAGCACTCTTCATCCTCAATGCTCTCCTCTGAGTAGCATTTATTCCTTTTGGACATCTATTACTAAGGAGGAAGAAGATCAAGTCTGTGTACCAGGGATCCTTAGGAAATGACTAGACAGTGTACTGCTAACATCTGATATTCTTGTCTACATCTTCCATTGGCTTTGATAAACCATGACCTTAGAGGAGCTTCATTGGATGAATATCTAAGTCAAACTCTTGCAAAATATCCATCCACTTTCCTCTTCGCTCTCCTAATTCGCTTTGCATCAGGAGAGATTTCACAGTCGGATCAGGAACTATGGCCATTACTTGACTTCGAAGAATGTAATGCCCAAATTTCTTTACCGCTCGAACTAGTGCGAAGGCTTGTTTCTCCAGGGGAGGGTACCTAACTTCTTCATTCTTAAATGGAGAGCTCATGAAGGCGATAGGTCTTTTCTCTCTGTCACCTCTTCGTTGTGTTAAAACAATTGGACATAAATGGTCAGACGCGAAAGAATAGATATAAAAAGGCTTTAGATAATTTGGGCTAGTCAAAACAGGTGCCTCAGATATTGACTGTTTGATTTGCGAGAAAGTAGATTTGGCCTCATTGCTCCATTCTACTTTTTCCTCTTTCTTCATCATTTCATTAAGAGGTTTGACAATTTCTGCAAACCCTGTTATAAATTTTTTGACAAAATTAATCCTTCTGAAGAAGGATCTCATTTATTTCTTACTTCCTGGCCTTGTCAATTTCAAGTTAGCCTCCACTCTATCAGGATCTATGGATATCCCTTCTTCTGATATGGTGTGACTTAGGAGTTTCCCTTTAGATACTCTGAACACACACTTTTTTGGATTGAGGGAGACACCATAGCTTATACACTTTTTGAGGACCTTTTCCAGATCTCCAACATGGTCTCCCCAATTCTTGGAGAAGATAGTTTAATCATCCACATAAATAATGATACAATTACCTATCAAATCCTTGAATGCTACATCCATTGCATACTAAAAGGTTGCTCCAGTGTTGATAAGACCGAACGATATCCTTCGATAGGAAAATGTTCCCCATTTAGTGGTGAAGGTGGTTTTCATTCTATCCTCATGACTGACAAGGACCTGATTATACCCATAATAGCCATCCATAAATGAAATTATCTGGGACCCATTAACTGTTTGTAGTACCTCATCAAGAGAAGGGGGTAGGTAATTATCCTTCCCGGAGGCCTTATTTAAATTCCTGAAATCAACACATAACCTGATTTCACCATTTTTCTTGAGCACAGGAACTAAATTTGCAACCCATGTAGAATGTCTGACTGGGAAGATTATTCTTGTAGATAGTAGCTTTTGCACCTCCTTCTGGATCAGGGGCTCAATCACAACATTGACCGGGTGTTGTTTTTGACGGAAGGGCTTGGCTTTTGGCTTAAGAGGTATGGTATGTGTGATCACCGAAGTGTCAAAGGTCTTTAGGTCATCATAACTCGAAGGAATGGCTGCAATGTTCTTATCCAAAACTTTAACTATCTTGTCCTTAATTTCTTGAGGACAAGTCTTTCCTATGAGAACATTCCTTTCAAGACCCGAGCAAGTCAGATTAACATATTCATATTTCACTCCATCACTCTCTGTGGGCACCCTTTGATGAGCCCGTGGGTCAGAATCAAATATTCTCTCCAAAGCTACCATCCCCTTTGGAATACTATTGCTTTTCAACTCCAATATACCTTCTACAACACCATTCTCAGGATCCCAATCTCCCCAATCTCTTTCCAATTCATCTATTATCTGTCCTTTGAAGACATCTGAACTTGCCAAAAAGGCCAATATATGTTGGTCATCATCGAATACCTAAAAATTCTAGACATTATCAGGGACAGCTGGGACTGTGACTAATTCAACTGAAAATATCTTTAGGTTAGAATCTTGCATAGGTTCCAAGGTGCTAGCAGCAATGGAAAGGGCATCTACAATTTGATTATCTTCTCTTGGGATTAAAGTGATCCCAAAAGTGTCAAAGTGTTCAATTGGATTCCAAATTCTATTTCTATACGTAACCAATCTTTTGTTATGACAAGTATACTAGCTACGTACCTACTTTACAATTACTTCAGAATCCCCCATTACCTTGAGAGCAGTGACCTTTTTATGAGCAAACATAAGTCCACGGGCGAGTGCTTCATATTCAACCACATTTTGTGTGCAACCAAACTGCAACTTGTAAGATGCAAAGTAAGTCTTCCCTTTTGGGTTGGTTAGTTCAATCCCTGCTCCACTTCCTGCTTTGGATTTGGAGTCATCAAATTTAAGACTCCACAGTTGGTCTTTAGTTGGGAGATCTTTCCTTTTAGGGATAATAGGTGATGAATTACTTGGGATGTGTGGTGGCTCAGACTTTTACTGGCCATCAGGAGTTGAAAATGACTGGGGGCCAAGCTCACTTAAGGGTTTTTCTATATTTACAGCTTGCTCAAGAATCACTTCCTGAACAACTTCTTGGATCAAGTTGCAATCCAATTCATTTTTATCATATCAATGCCTTAGGCATTGGTAGAATATTCAGGGCAGGTGTATTGGAGAAAGGCTGGGACACCTCAATCTCCTCTTGAATCTTAGAGCATAGAACTCGAGTCTTCTCTAATGGTGCAAAATATTCCCCTTGAGAAAGACTGGTTATTGTGAGAATGGTAGCGTCCTTAGCCTTAAAAGGAAATTCATTAGTGGGTGCTTGAGGTTGATCTTGGCCAATCAGTTGAGATTGATCTATATGGTTTAAGATATCTAGGTAGGGTTGGCATGTCAACTCAGAATGATTGTGATAATGTATCCTACATCAATTAGGAAGCAACAAACTGCTCAAATCAATCTCTTCTCCTAATACCAGTCTATCTTGTTGCAATTTTCTTATTAGAACTTGTTGGTTGACTGAGATCATTGGGTCACTTTGTTGTAGGGTAGTGCATCATCAAGATTGAGTATTGAGAAGGTCATGAATTCCTCTTCCTTGTAGATTCCTATCTCAGTCTCGAAGTATGCTACTTCATTCGGAGAATCATATTCTATAATCATGTTTTTAAGCCTAGGCTCACTCTCAATTCTAATCTGTGTTGCTATCCCTTTCTAGGGTAGCCACATGTGAGAGAAATCCAAAGAAAAATACCCCCCAATACTCTTCATTAGCTCCCGACTTAGGAGCATACCATATGTTTCTGGGATATGAGCCACTTGGATATCTATGTAAGTTTGGATCCTTGGATCTGACCCAACCTGTACATGCATGTTCTTCAGTTCTCCTACCATATTAACCTTAGTTTTGTCCAACTGAATCACATTCTTATTAGTCTAGGCAGGACTTAATCCTAGCTTCTTGCAAATTAAAAAGGGCATGACATTACCGATGCCTTGGAGTCCAACAGACAATTATGCAGATTCTTTCCAAAGATCCTTAAACTCAAAAGGAAAGGTGGGGTACTATTCTTACCTTTATAGATGGCCGCATTCGTCTCCTTTAATGGAGTCACTTTACCTTTTCCTTTTATACAATCCGCCTCCTCCAGGGCTTTCAACAATACTTCCGGTTGGGCCGGGCACCACTTCATAATATCAAAGAATGACAATGATTTCTTTTGTCTCTACAATTCTGCAATAAAATCAAATTCTGAATCATTTCTAACTTGAAATTTAGGAAAAGAAGGTGGATTACCTTTATTATGAGAGTCAGAAGGTCCCTTTGGTGGCGGTGGGTTATTATCTACATTCTGATTAGGTGGGACCATGTTGTTTGGGGGTGCAGATGTAGTGAATGGGCCCTTATTTTGATTTCTCAGGAAGTGACCACCTTTGGACTGGAAAGGTTGGGCATCATACACATCTTCTCCTTCTCCATTGTCTCCCTACATGGGAAATTGATATTTTTCCTCAATAGTCTCGTAAGTCATAGCAGTACTTACTGGCCCACTATCTTGATTGGAATTTCCTTATGGAGGGTGGGAATCAACTTGTGTAATCTTCACCATTTTTTCCATCTCTGGGCAATTGACCTCAGAATGTGTTGTAGTATCGTGTAGTCTACACCAATTAGTCATGAAATTGAGGTCTATCACATTAGCAGTGTGTGTTTTATCCTCACCAGACTGATAGTTATGGGGAACTCCCCCATTGTTGGGTCTAGTGTTCCACTGCCTATTGTTATTGTTGGACCTCTGATTATATCCTCTGTTCTGATTTTGATAATTTTGGTTAGAGGAATTTTGGTTTTGGAAGTTCCTATTGGTGTTCTGATTTTCATTTTGGTTAGAGTAACTACCCTGGTTGTTGTAACCTCCCTGATTTTGATAATTCTGGTTTTGGTTCTGAGGGGGGTTATGTCTAAGTTGTGCCATGTCATTGGACATTTGAGATAGAGTCATTTTAAGAGTCTCCACCTCATTAGTTAATTGAATAGTTTGTTCATTTTGCACATTCTACCCTACAGATGGAGAATGAACATGAGCTGACCCCCCCCCTTACTGCTGGCGGTTTTGAGATTGTTTGGAAGAATCTTGCATGCCATTGGCAAAAAAAAGGCATGGTCGATGAGGCTTGTAACTCAGAAATAGGTCCATATTGGGAGTAAGACATCCCTAGGACCATATTGAACAAAGGTGGGTTAGGCATCTGATAACCCTTGGGAGGGAGAGCTGCTCCTAAAATTCTTGATTGCAAACTTATCTGCTGTTGCAATTTAATGGCTAGATGATAAACCTTAGAAAAAGAGTCAATCTCATTGGCAGCATAGGTTCTCTGCAAGAATAATCCAATAAGGGGATCAACAACTCTTAAATATGCTAGAATGGCAATATTTTCAGCCACTAAGTAGGGATCTTGCAACCTGCGGAACATCCTTTGGAATCTAGTGTTAGATAAAGGAAATGGTTCATGATGTTCCTTTCTTATAGTAGCGAACTGATGATACAAGATGGCCGGGTCTACGTAGACTTGAAACTGATTAATGAAGGCATTTTCTAAATCTGCCCAACTCAGAATAGACGCTTGGGGCAGATTTAGATACCAGTTGTATGCCATGTCCCCTAAACAATAAGGAAACAACCTACATACCGCATCCTGGTGAGCCACTTGAGCATGGGTACAGGCATCCTTGGATGCTTGTATATGTTCCTCAACACTTCTTGATTCTCCATGCATGTACTTGGGGCAAAACCTTTTTGGATTCTTTCGTAGATCATGGATACCCCTAGGGATAGTCCCTAGTGGAGATGGGTTATTCACGAAGTAAGCCATGGGTGGTGGTGGGTTTGGTTGAGTGGGTTGGACTGATGGTGATCTAGGCCAAACCATTGGTGACACAGGTTGAACTGGTAAATTGGGTTGATGGGGCGGTAAAGATGGATTTGGCCAAAATCTAGGTGGAGTAAGTTGTGGTGACAATGGTGGGATCAAAATTATACGAGCTTGGGGTCTATTTCTAATCAGGGTTCGAAGTTCAACTAATGGTTTAGGGTCGGTAGAGGATATGAGAATCCTCCCATACTTTTTCAGTGAGAATGACCCAATCTGAGCCAACTTGCTCCTTCAGGCCCTCCTTCTAGCACCAAATCTGTTGATGGTGAAAATGACACAAACAACGTTAAACAAAATATTTCTACTCTATTTCTCTTGAAAAAGAAATACAACATATAGTAGCCTAATGCCCAAGGTCCTGGTAGTTGGTTCTCAACTATTTGATGTCACTCACTTGGTCCATGCAACTGTAATATTCAAGGGGCCTTTGCTGGTGATAAGGAATGCAAGCAACAATAGATTCATCAATCTATACTTAATGAAAGGGGGTTTAAATAAACATAAAAAGATAGGTCAAGGCATAAATCAGTAAAACATGAATAAAATTCTCTAACATACAGACATATGTCCAACAACGAATGCTCTTTTAACAGATCAAGAAAACCATAACATGATACAATTTACAAAACAATCCATACTATTGCAAACATTTACAGTGCTTGGTTTAACCATCACAATCACTCATCACAATAAATTTAAGATATAAAAATAACAAAACTCTTCATTTGTTGCTAATAACATAGATTAAGAGACATGTAACAATTTTATCCATAGACAATTTAATGAAATAATCTTTGAAATCTGGTTCCTTCTATTGATTCTCATGAAATAAATAAACATTTATGCTTCAGCAAACTCACTGGCATACAGACAGATTATGATTCATTAACCTCATCCAGTAAACTCAATTGCAACATAACAATGTATAAAAGTGTATCTAAATTCAACTAAACTTAAAACAAAGTATCCTTTTTAAAAACTATGAAATTCCTATCTGCTACTATCATGTGGCTAATTCTACTCTCATCAGCCGACCTTTACAAAATGGAGTTCAAAAATACATATAGGTGTGATAAGCACAAATTCCTCTCAATCAAAATTGAGATCCACAAATCAAGGAATAGGAACCTCCTCAAAAACTCAGACTGGCTGATCTCCAGTTCCAACGTTGACTGCCCCGTAAAATAAGAGAGAAAAAGGGGGGGAGTCATGTGCCAAAAATATATTGCCAACTCATTCTTGCATGGCTTGCTCCAAAAGGTATTCATCATAACTGGAGAAGACTTGCTGAAGAATATCTACATCTGATCCATCAATCCAGCTATCCTCAAATTTGATTCTCTTTAATTCAGCAGAGGAAAACCCCTTCATGTCCTTTAGTTTAGTCAACTCCTTTCTCGTAGCTTTCACTTCTTCCTTAACATCCATGAATCTATCTAACAATAGATCCTCTCCATCATCCTCTTTTTGCATAACCTCTCAAAACCTATTGTACCATTTCTCTTTTAATTGCTGCAGAGGCATGCCCTCCTTAACCGATATATCTACCTTAACTAGAATGGCTACAACAACTTCTAGTTCATCAAATTGCTCATTCAAATCCTTACTAGCATCTTGGATTTCATTCCTATACTTGTATATAAAATCAGACCTGAACCGGATTATGTTAGAGGCTTTTTCCAAGAAATCTGCATTGTCTTCCTCAAGGATTGACTGCTCAAGAAGAGTTGACTTTGACAATTTATTTATATTATTTGTTTTTTGGACATATCCCCTATATTCTTCCTCCTGCTTTTCCAAAGTTTTAGTATAGTGACTCATTTCTTCTATTAATTCCAATGCTATCTTATGGATCTCAAAAATTCTCAATAACACCTCACCCACCTCCTGGTTAAGTTTATCTGTCCACCTGTCCATCATCCCTGACTTATTCTTCATCTGCACTAGATCATCGACCTCTCTTTTGTTGAGAAAAACTAGTGTTTCTAAGGCAACAACCTGTTGTGACCTAGGAGTGGAAACATCCTTTAAAAAGGTGTGCAGCTGATCCAACTGAGCTTTGAACTCATGCTGTCTTTGTTTGTCTTTCATCATCCTAGACTTGGTGGATGAAGCTACAACATCAATCAGGTTCATCTTCTGATTTCTTGTAGGCCTTCCTATATTGATAGTGCCCAGTTGGTAATCAGTGACCTGCATGTCTCCCATATCCTTATCTACTACTGGAGCTGCACATTCTGCAATAATCTCCCCTACCTCAGTTAGTCTTGTGGAATGAAGAATTCTAGCCTTCTTCTTGGGTCTCTCCTTTTCTATCTCCTTCATCGTATCTTCCTAATTAAGAGGCTGTGGGGGAGCTATTTTTTTCTTTTCAAGATCAAGCTTCAACCAAGTAGGAGCACTAGGAGTGGTAGCGATTACTATAGAAGAAGAAGCAACAGTTGTAGAAGATAGTAGCTATAATAAATTAACCTTAAGTTGAGAATCAACCTCTTGTACATCTTGTTGTTCTTTCTCTGCATTCTCTTTTGCAAGCTTCTTAGCCTCTTCCCTATCTTTTTTCTCTTGTAACCTTTTATCTGCTTGCTCCTTTTTCAATCGCTCTTCTTCCAACTTCTTCTCTTTAAGCAGTTTGTCTCTTTCACTTTCCAAATTTTTGAGTTTATCCCATGCTTCCTTCTCCTTTTGCTGTTGCTTAACCAACTCCTCAACATCCTTACTCTTCTGCAGGTGTTCTTCTTCTTCTCTTTTCTTATAGGCTTCTTCAATCATTTTAAACTTGGCATCGAGGGCCTCTATTTCTCTTCTTTGTTTGGCCTTTTCTTCTTCCAGCTCATGTATCTTTTGCACCATTTCCAATATGTCATTTTACTCTTTTGTTCAGAGCTCATGCTCCTTTTGCTACTGCTGCTTGATCACTTCATCAGCTCTTTGCTTGGCCTCCAACTGTTTTTGCTGGAGTACTACATCAGCTTGTGCCTTTGCATCTATTTCTCGTTGCTTTGCCATAGCTTCAGCATGTGCCTTTGCATCCGAGGCTTTCTTAGACTCTTCAAATAATTCCCATTGATCCTCTTCTATCAACACATGCTTAGTTTCCTCCAGAGGCATCTGCTCTTGTGTCTCCTTATCTGATAAAGTATCATCAGAGTCTGTTTCTATGCAATGAATTTCCATCTCCGCTTCCTTTTCCTTTAAAGTCTTAGCTTCATCATGGAGAGTCCCCTTAGGAATTTCTCCACTTTGTTGCTCTGTAGAAGGGAGTTGAGATGGAAACTCACCCACAACTGATGCTAAAGCCACAAGTCCTACTGGGATCTCCTCTTCATGTGTCTCAAGAAATTCTTGAGCTAGAGCTTCAAGTTCAAATTCTTCTATGTCCGGAGGGAAGAATTCCAAGGGCTCCTTTGGAGCCATCTTCCTCTTCATCCTGCTATACCCTTGTGTGGTATTTGTACCTTTTCTTTTCTTGGAGGTTTGACCTCTAGGCTCCTTGGTTCTTAGCATGACCCATAAGATACTCCTATCCAATACTGGTCTTGCTATTTGTTTGATATCAACTGTTTCCTCCGCATCCCAATCCACAGGATCCAAACTCTTAGTACCTACATTCAATGCCTCATATGAAGTATCCAACACTACCCCATCATTTGATAGTGTATCAATAATGTCTACCTTAACTCCATATTCCACCATGAGTGGAATAGGCAATCTTTCATAGTTCCTCTTCCTCAAATCATATTCATCCTGAAGATCGCTCTAGAATTCCTCCAGTAGGTTAAAATATTTATCAAAGACTGAAGCAAGCAAGGAATTCATCTTTTTCTTCGGATCAAAATGCTTCTTGGTAGTATATAGGCCCAATTTCAAATGCATTAACTCATTACAAACAACCTTAGCTCCCATAAGGTGTGGGAAACCGTATTCACCCAATTTCATGGGGAACTTGTGACAACCTATTTTATGCTTTATTCCAAACTTTGCATTGATCCCCAAAGCTTGATAAACAAACTCCATTAAGACAACTTTGTTATTGTAGCACCTAGGGAGCAAGTGAGGATGACCCTCAAACCCATCCAACCTGAAATAATTGAATTTGGGATACTGAATAAACCAACAACCCCACTCTATAATGAACGCCATAGCCTCCTGGCTCAGTCTATATCTTGTATCTCCATTAAGTTGGTTAATAACTACATACAAAAATGCATCATTAACCCTTCTATAAAGCAATTCAAAGATCTACAAGGACAGCTGGTCATAATGGTTCCATACTTTCTTAATCCCATCAGCTTCTCCTAACACCCCCACTCTGTTTAACCCTGGAAAGATGTCTCTCCTTGCTGTTGCATAAATGACATAAGAGGTCATAAAGAAAATCTTAGTTTCCCTCACTCTCATCATCTGATTATGTATGCTTTCTGACAAAATCATAGGCCAATCAAACTGTTTCCTTCCATCCAAGATTGTTTGAATGAATGGAAACATCCATTCCTTAAAATGAAAAGCATCCCTCTTTCCGAAGACTCTAGATAACATCATTATAATAGCCCCAACTTCTTTGTAGAACTCTGCCCTTTTCGACTGATCTGAAAGCTTTGTTAGAGACTTCTTCTCAATTCTTAACCATTTATTAGTTAAATGAGCCTTGTTGGTTTCCTTATGATTTCTATATATCTCTAAAGCCAATGCCTCATTGAGCTATCCAAGATTCTTTGGATTAGAAACACTGAACATAAATTAAAACATTTGGGGAGTCAAATCTATGATAACGTTGCCTTGTGAATCCACACATTGTCTAGTAGCCAGATTATAAGCTCCAGCTGCTGTCATTATCAGTTCAGGACATTGTATTGATAAAGGGAAAATAGTAACCTGAGCCAAGCCAGACTCAACTATCCTTTGAGTTCTCCCTATCACCTCGTCAACAAATGTCTCAAAGTACAACTCCTCGTAATTGAATGGACCCAGATTTGTATTAGTTATATCTGCCCAATCAGACTCCACCTTGCTATTAGTGACAACAAGACCTTGATGATTATACCTCAAGGTATAAGGGAGCTATTCAGGTTTAACCTTTTTAGGCTTAGTTTCTGCCTTTGAAGTTTTTGTAGGCTGACTCCTCTGAGAAGCCTCTCCCGACTCCTAACATCTTTTAGTTTCCTGCAATAAAAACCCCAGATTAGATCTATAAGAAGTATTAAAAAACCATGATTAGAGATCTTACCCTTCCATACATACTAGAGGTGGAACCAGATAGAAGACATCCTTAAAAAGTCTCCTTTAAAAATACTGTCGGGGTCGGGACCAAAATAGGCATTGAGCTTGCAATAAACCATATGGCGGGATCGGAGTCGGAGTTGGCATGGCAACCGGAACTGGGATTAGAATGAACACTGATTTGGTAAAATAGAAACATTTCCAACTTATATCCCAATCCACCTTCGGTTCCGACTATGTTGAACAAAACTTTGATAAAACATCACTCATTGGAAGCGGTACCAGAGATGAAGCCGATTATGGATTACAAACCATATTCCGCAAAAGAAATCAATCTCGGATCTGACCTTGATTTAAACAATCATGATGTCATTTTAGGAATTTCAATAGACTAATGAATGACTTCATAACCTGAACATGAGGTAACCTAACAAAACACAGGGGTTTAAAAATGACAGCCCAAAACCATCCCCATATGACTGAGAGGAAAATACAGTAACTAAGGCATCATTTCTCGATTTAAATAGAGAAGCGCAAAAACAATAGCTTATAAACCCTCTGACTCAAATTAATTAGGGCACAAACTTAACCCTATTCTAAATTAATCAAACCGATAGGTAAAAGAACCAGTAAGCAAAACCGTAAAGCCAAAAATAGTAAAAACCAATGTAACAAATGATCAACACCTTTAAAAACCTAGGGCATCATGGTACGGTCATGACTAAAATGTGAAAATGACCATGGTAAAAACAAACAATGAGAAAAGCTAAACATTTTAAAAGAAAGACAAAAGGAAAACAAGAAAAAACAAAACAAAACAAAAGAGAAGACAAAAGGAAAGAAAGAGGCACGAAACCACGAAAAACAAGCGACCGAACAGAATAAAACACAAAACAAATGAAATGAAGAACAAAAACCCTACCTCCAAACACAATCCAATAGGCTAGCCCTTTGATGTGAATCCGTGTGGAACTTTCTCACTTTTGATTGAATCACGCGCCCAAATGCTCCACTATAGCTTTGGTTCGTCCTTAATCTGTAAACAATGATAATAAAATCCAGTTAATCCTTAATTAAGGTTAAAAATGCAGCTTCATACGTGTATGGCACCTGTAATTAATGCCATAAATGTCAAATATTGGAGACAGAAGCACAGAGGGAACTAGAACATTACTGTCGTGCGACTAAAGTAAAGTCAAACAACAAAAAAAAATGGTGGGATCGGAATGGGAATGGAAGTTGGTTTAGAAAATTTGTCCATGTTTCAAGTTTGGTTCTGGTTTCGGTTTCGGTTCTACCAACAAAGAAGAAAGAGGAAAGAAATTACCAAAAGAAAAACACTAAGACCGAAACAAGAAAAACCCATCACTGATCTTAAGTCCAGACGAATAAACAAAAGGGTGGAGGTGGAGACAAAATGGAAACAAGTTCAGAACTAAACATAAATCTCAAACTTAATATCCACTCTGGCTCTGGCTCTAGCTCCAACAAACCTAAAAGACTTAACGAAAAGACAAACAGGACCGGGATTGGAATGGAATCCTTAAAACAAGTTTCAAGCCTGATTTCATTCCGGTTTCGGTTCTGATAGAACAAGAAAAATAAAAACAAAGTGTTGGAAGAAAGAATAACTCCAAAATTTGTTGAAAAACAACCGACATAAAACACAAAAGGGGGACCCATTTGGAACAAGGAAAAAGATGGGGTTGTTATGCAAGGCATAACAAGACCTTGGTCATTTCCACCATTACCCTACCATTAACTTCTTATCAAGATTCTATCTAGACCCTAATCCTTGTTATCAAAATCCCCATCAAATCATTTCTTAGGTGATTATCCAAGCCTAAGTAAGCATATTCAAGCGTCGTATAAGTGATTATCCAAGATAAGGTAAGAAAAAAAATCCTCTATCCAAGCCTTACTCAAGTGATTATCCAAGCTTGAGTGAGAAAATCCAAGTGATTACTCAAGTGATTGATACAAGTAGAAAGAACATACATTGGTATACCCTTTCACACTATTGTTAATGGTTTGATGATAGGGTCGTCACCTCCTAGAAGATCCCTTTCAAAATTCTAGGCTTGATTGTGATACAAATAACTATTTTCCATTAGTATTTGATGCTTCTCGTAGTGGGAAAAATTTATCATTGACAAGAGTCATCCTTGGTCTTTGGAAAGATACAAATTGCAGCAACAAGCATCAACACGTGCACCATGACAACCAAACTATGGCAAAAAACCATAACATATGTAACTTTGATTGCCATTTCGTTAGCTCTGGGCGAAGCCGATCTCAACCCCAAACCTTTTATAGGGATTAAGATTGCTACTTTTTGATCATGTCGATAACCAAAGTTAAATTTTAGAATTAGATTTAAATTTTATTTAGAGAGCCTTAGGTTCATATTTATTTGGGGGAAAGAGAACATACTAGCAATCACAACTTTGGTGTATTAGGTTACATGCATATGAAGTATTAACATGATCTACCAACATGCCCTAGATTATATTTGTCCTTCTTGCATTTATCCTATAATTTAGTAGATCATTTTGGTACTTTAGATGGCCTTAACCATTGCCCCACAAGTGTTATTGCTAATAGTAGCTGGAATGAGTTTGTGATAAAGATTAAGTAAAATTTTTGTTGAAGAATTTGGGAGGTATATCAATGTCTTTCTTCTGAGATATGCTTGGGAAAAAGTCAATTCTTGAACTTTTAGTTGGTACTATTTCTATCATGCACGTCTCTTGAATTTGTTTATTGACTACTGTAAGCATGCAATTTTAACTTTTAAAGTTTCATTCTTCTAATTATTGAGTTCGAATTCATGTTTAGAAATAGGATGAATATTTATGAAGTTTACTATTGGGAAGGTTGATTCATGGTCTCTTAATCTACAATAATCCAATTCCCTTATGATCTTTAATAAGACTTTCATGCCTTGAGTTTTTATTTGTGAGACTTAGTTGTTACTTTCTATTTCTTTTGTCAATAGTTTTACGATGTTTTCTTTATCTACAACCTTTGGATCTTTTGAAGGTCTTCTAATTATGAATTACATGGTGGATAGACTAAGATTGCATGCACTTTCTATGATAGGGAAGAAAATATTTTCTTTTTTCAATGCATAATTGGAGGTACAAGTAGTAGAATTCATGAAATGAAAGGAGGAATCTTCTCTTGAGAAGTTGAGGAAGGTGTGTGTGTAGTATGTGAAATGGGAAAATGACAATTCAAAACTAGAGGTATCAAGTACTAGAATGTATGAAATAAAAAAGGAATTTGCTCTAAAAACACTTGAAAAGAAGCATACCAAAGTGAATGAGATAGATAATGTATTGAATGAAGAGATTCTTCCTACTCTTGAGAATTTTCAAGGAAGGTGCCTATGCAGTATGTGGAATGGGAAAATGGCAATGGAGAAGTGGAAAACCTCAAAGAGGTTTTGTATTTGGTAAGAATTTTTGCAAGAAAATAAAGTGAGAGTTGATGCTATAGGTGGATTTGAACAAATAAAGTCAAAGATTCTTGAACTTAAGACTTCCATGGAGAAAATACAATTGGAAATAGATGATAAGGAAGAAGCATTGATGACAGAGTAGGTGATCTAAAGCTCAAAGCCAAAGATATGAAAAATAATTTAGAAGATCATAAAAAGGAATACTAGGGGGTGTTAATAAGAGCAGTAGAGATGATGAAAAATGTGTGGATGGTCAAGTTGCAGATGCAAAATAAATAGTTGGAAGTGTTGAAATTTAAGCAAAACAATTGAATACAAAAATTAACCACTTAGAAAAGGATTTAAAAGATAAGAAGAAGATTTTATCCAATGAAACGGAGATTAGTCTGCTCTAAAAACACTTGAAAAAGAAGCAGACCAAAATGAATGAAATGGATAATGTCTTGAATGAAGAGATTCTTCGTGCTCTTGAGAAGTTGAGGAAGAGGCGTGTGTAGATTATTCTCTATTTATTGTCCAACCAAAATGACGGTCCCAACACATCTGGATGGGTAGGTTTACGCTAGGCAAGGTCCTATTTTGCACCCAAACATGTTGGAACAGTTTGAGCTACATTGTACTAGCAAATTCTCTTAAGAGACCAAAGTGAAAAAGGGAAACAAAATTTGACAAGTGATTACTATGAAATAATGTCACCTAGAAACATTTAATTTGAAGCTACAAGATCATGTAGGGCCCCTCTACAATAACCTCTCTTGGTTTTTGATAGCTTTGAGTGATTTTCCTGTGGTAAAGAGTTTTTAGCTGATGGAAAAAACATCAGTTGCATGTAGTGTAAAGTTACAAAGTGGGATAACTTTCATTTTGTTCGTCGTCTGACCAAACCGATAGTTCCAACACATCTAGATGGGTAGTTTTACACTAGGAAATATCCTATTTCACACCCAAACATGTCAGAACAGTCCGAGCTAAATTGTACCAACAAAGTTTCTTAAGAGACCAAAGTGCAAAAGGGAAGAAAACTTTGATGAGTGATTACTCGAAAACCATTTCACTTAGAAACATTTTGACTGATGCTATGAGATTGGGTAGGGCCCCTCTATAATAAAATTTCTTAATTTTTGATAGCTCTGAGTCATTTTCCTGTGGTGAAGAGTTTTTAGTTGATGGAAAAAGCGTCAGTTGCATGTAGTGTAAAGTTGCTAGGTGGTGTAACTTTAATTCTGTTTGTTGTCCAACCAAAACAACTATTCTGACATGTTTAGATGGGTAGGTTTATGCTAGGAAAGGTCTTGTTTCAAACCCAAACATGTTGGAATAGTCTGAGCTACATTGTACTGGCGAAGTCTCTTAAGAGACCAAAGTGTAAAAGGGCAACAAAATTTGACAAGCAATTAATCAGAAACCATGTAACTTAGAAACATTTTGTCTCATGCTACAAGATCACATAGGTCCCCTCTATAATAAAATCTCTCGAGTTTTTATAGCTCCGAGTTGTTTTCCTATGGTGTAGAGTTTTAGTTGATGGAAAAAGAATTAGTTACATGTAGTGTAAAGTTGCAAGGTGGTGTAACTTTTGTTCTATTTGTTGTGTGACCAAAATGACTATTCCAACATGTATGGATGAGTAGGTTTACTCTAGGAAAGGTCCTATTTCACATGCAAACATTCCAGAATAGTCTGAGCTACATTGTACCGATGAAGTCTCTTAAGAGACCAAAGTGCAAAAGGGAAACCAACTTTGATGAGTGATTACTCAAAAACCGTGCTAGTTAAAAAAAATTTTTCTGAGGCTACGAGATCACATAGGGACCCTCTATAATAACCTCTCTCAATTTTTGATAGCTCTGGGTCATTTTCCCGTGGTGAAGAGTTTTTAGTTGATGGATAAAGTGTCAGTTGCATGTAGTGTACAGTTGTGAGGTGGTGTAAATTTCATTCTATTTGTTGTCCAACCAAACCAACTGTTACAACATGTTGAGATAGGTAGTTTTACACTAGGCAAGGTCCTATTTCACACCTAAACATGCTAGAACAGTCTGAGCTACATTGTACCGACAAAGTCTCTTAAGAGACCAAAGCGCAAAAGGGCAACAAAATTTGACGAGCGATTACTCAAAAATCGTGTCACTTAGAAAATTGTCTGATGCTACAGGATCACGTAGGGCCCCTCTACAATAACCTCTCTCAGATTTTTATAGCTTCAAGTCAATTTCCCATGGTGAAGAGTTTTTAGTTGATGGAAAAAGCGTCAGCTGCATGTAGTGTAAAGTTGCAAGGTCTTGTTTCGTAGCTAAACATGCCAAAACACTCTGAGCTACATTGTATCAGTGAAGTGTCTTAAGAGAACAAAGTGAAAAAGGGCAAAAAACTTTTACATGCGATTACTCAAAAATTGTGTCACTTAGAAACATTTCATATGAGGCTACAAGATCAAGTAGAGCCCCTCTATAATAAAATCTCTCAATTTTTGATATATTTGAGGTGTTTTCCCATGGTGAAAGTATTTTGATGCTCCAAAAATCGTCAGATGGATGTAGTGTAAAGTTGCAAGATAGGCTACTTTTTCTTTTCTTCTCCGCAGGGCCAAACCGTTAGTGCAAACACATCCAGTTGGGCACATCTATGCTAGGCATGGCCATTGCACTTCATTATAAAAGGTTCATAGTCTTTCCTACTTGAAGGGTCACAAATTTTTGGCTAAGGTTGTATTCTTAATTGAAATCTTCAAGAATGTTATGGATGTCTTTCTCAATGATATATTGCTCTCCCTTTTATGGTAGTGCTTATCAACCTAGAAATCATTTTGACAAACAATTTTTTTAATACACATGGAGTAATATTGTTCAAGATACATCTGATCATCAAGAAAAATAATAGATTTACATAATACACAAAGTATGAGGCATACATATGAATACATATAATACGTGAAGTATACACAAGAAGCATGAAGCATACATGTGAATACTTGTAATACATGAATTCTACAAAGGAAGCATGAAACATACACGTGAAAACATGGAGTAATCACATGAAGCATGAATCATACACATGAACACATGAAGTATACACAAGAAGCATGAAGCATACAAGTGAATGGTAGCATGAAGCGTACATGTGGAATGGTAGATGTCTTCCTCAATGATATAAATCATGAAGCATGAGGCATGGTAGCATGAAGAATACACATGAATTTCCTTCATCAAGCACATGAAGCATGAAGTATTACTATATTCATATGATTGATTTAATGTTCAACATCTTATAGGAGAATAGTGTTCAGACTTTATTGTATATTTACAATTATATAAAAGAGTGCATGGAAAACACTTGGATTTTAAATATTTGAAGTAAACCATCTACAAATATATATTGAAGCATGGATTTATAATGAAAATATGGACACCAGATCAATAAAAAAATGTGTATTAACCAAATATCTATATACACATACATCAATATATGTGATATAAGTATAAAATATATATAAAATAGTCATATAGGCTTACAAGAATGCCATGCAAACATACAATTCCAAGTATATACAATACAAAATATGTCCAAAAATTCCATATAGGTATACAAAAAATGACCACAATCAAAAGTAATTGCCCTTTAGGTGAAGAAAATAGACAAGCAGCCTTTGTTCGTTGGGGAGATGGAGATGCGTATGACACTGGCCTCCTTTGAACTTGAGGGATGCTCCTCCTATTTAGTACCTGATCAAGCTTCAACTATTAGAATAAAAAGTAAAGACATTAATATATATAAATTACATTATAAAAAAATGATATATTTAAAAAAATAATCACTTACCACCTCCAAATGATCTCTCCACATTTTCCATAGCAGCAGGCTTAGGCCGTGGCATTCAAATATCCTATAGAAACCATCGAAATAGAAATTAAAGTACAAAACAATAATCATTTGATTTTTCAATAATAAACAACTATAACAAAGAATGTAATTTAAACTTTACTAATCTTCTTCATACTCCTGTCAAAGGCATCGAGCTATCAATTGCAGAAGACACACCATGCTCCATTTTCATATGAACATCGGGAGGTGTCTTCGCCTACATCATCTAAAAATAAATAAAAAAATATTCAATTATGAAAACTAGAATAGTGATGTATGTCATGGATTATAATGTATGAGATAGTCAACAAAATCTTGAGTACTTTGGTAGACATGTATGAAAAATGTGGTAGCATAGACAAGGCAGTGAATTGTTTGAATTTTTTTTAGTGTACTTTGATAAAATGCTTTGGTAGACATGTATGGAAAATATGGTAGCATAGACAAGACAATGAGCTGTTTAAAAAATGATTCGAAGAAATGTGGTCTCATGGTGATGGACATCACCATGAGACCAAATTTCTTCAAGGTATTTTTCGAACCAACACATTGCCTTGTCTATGCTATTGCTTACTATTATGCTTTGAAAGATTTTTTCCAAGCATCCATAGTTTGTTCGAGAGAACCTATTTTAAGCTTTTAGCCATAGCAACAAGGAAGTGAATTTTTTGATAAAATGATTTGGTAGACATGTATAGAAAATGTGGTAGCATAGACAAGGTAGTGAGATGTTTTAAAAAATATTTCAAATAAATATGGTCTCATGGTGATGGAGATAACCATGAGACCACATTTCTTTGATGCATTTTTCAAACAACTCACCACCTCGTCTATGCTATTGCTTACTATTATGCTTTGATAGATTTTTTCCAAGAATCCATAGTTTGTTCAAAAGCACATGTTTTAGGATTTTAGCCATAGCAGCTCAAGGAAGTGAAATGTTTGATAAAATGCTTTGGTAGACATGTATGGAAAATGTGGTAGCATATACAATGAAATAAGTTGTTTAAAAAAATTCCTTGAAGAAATGTGGTCTCATGGTGATGTCCATCACCATGAGACCACATTTCTTTGAGGAATTTTTTCAAACACCTCATTGCCTTGTCTATGCTATTGCTTACTATTATGCTTTGATAGATCTTTTCCAAGCATCTATAGTTTGTTCAAAAGAACCTGTTTTAGCTTTTAGCCATAGCAACAAGGAAGTGAACTGTTTGATAAAATGATTTGGTAGAAATGTATGGAAAATTTGGTAGCATAGACAAGGCAGTGAGTTGTTTGAAAAAATGCCTCAAAGAAATGTGGTCTCATGGTGATGGACATCACCATGAGACCACATTTCTTTGAGAATTTTTTTCAATAGATCACTACCTTGTCTATGCTACCACATTACTATTATTCTTTGATATATTTTTTCCGCACATCCATAGTTTGTTTGAAAGCACTTGCTTTAGGCTTTTAGCCATAGCAACAAGGAAGTGAACTATTTGATAAAATGCTTTGGTAGAAATGTATGAAAAATGTGGTAGCATAGACAAGACAGTGAGTTGTTTGGAAAAATGCCAAAGAAATGCGGTCTCATGGTGATAGACCACATTTCTTTGAGGAATTTGTTTAAATAGCTCACTGTTTTGGCTATGCTACCACATTAATTTTATGCTTAATTTTTTTTTTCCAAGCATCCATAGCATAGGCAAAGAAGTAATCTGTTTGAAAAAATGCCTCAATAAAATGTGGTCTCATTGAATGCCATGGCAAGAAAACAATTAGTAGCTGCTCCTAGTTATTAGTTATGCAATTTGAAGTAATTGCATTACTGTTTATGTTGACTTTCTAAGAAACTATATTGCAATTGAAATTTTATCATCTATCAACATCTAGTTATTAGTTATGCAATGTGTAGTAATGCTTTGAGTTTGAAAGATGTGCAATGCAATGTAATCAATGATATGAATAGAAACTACAAAAATCTATTAAGTATGATTCATTAATTAAAATCTTTATTTTATTACTTGAGTGAAGCTTTGAACTCCATCTCCACTGGGAGGTGTTACCATGATCCAAAATCAGATATTAGAATACCATTCATATAACAATGTTATTCACATGTAATATTTATAATTGTTTACTAGTTACGTACCTTGACAATGCATTTCGTAGTGTAATACAAAGGTGGAGAACTGCTAAAAATTAAGTGAATGCTATGACCTTGAAATTTCATTACAATCATTAAACTAAATTAATTAATCTTGCATTTCAAAAATAAAATTTAATAAATTAAATTCAATGAACTTGCTAACATTTACTTACGTATGAAGGTCGACAACCTCATTCAAGAGGGCATTTGTGTTCACCAACTGCTAAGCTACAAATGTAGCCTGAGCACCTGTGTCCTTACTATCTATGGGGTCATGACCACAGGCTGAACCACAAGCTTGATAGGTATGGGTGGAACCCTAATCCTTGAAGTCTCCCTCAACTCATGCTATGTTGTAGGATTGGCATGCTCTATGATGATCTTGGTCAAGGAATTAATAGAATTTAGTGTCTTGACATCAACACTCTCCTTCACAATGAAAGGGATAGCCATGTGCTCATAGGCTAGTCTGGTGAGTGCTTGTCTCGCTAGCTACTATGGTAAAGACGTACCCTTGGTCTATCCTATGTAGACCCACCACCTCTACCATGGAAGTCCCACATATCAAAATAGTTGGGGATTTTGTTGAGGATAAATTCATAGTAGATTTTCCTCAAGAAATATTGCTGGACCCCATTATTGTTGCATGGAGGATGGTCACAAACCATCCACCACCTCTTCAAAAAATGGTTCTTTATGCCTTGGTGGTTACACCAATGATTAGGGAACCTATTTCTTGTAGAGTGTAGAGGTTGATTTGTTCTTGGGTTTGTGAAAAGGGAACACAAGTCAAATTTAATAATTTTTTCATTTTTGACTTGCTTATAGGATAGTTTATCTACATAATATTCTCTATACCCCCGTCTCTTCTCCGCCCAACCACTTAATTTATTTCTAATTAAATATACATGTGTTAACATAGATTCAAGTGATTGTGCAAGTGTGGTTCTTTGTGAGGTTGAGCTTACAAGATCTTTCAACCTCACAATTAACTCCTCAAATTGTTTTTTGTTATTTTCAATTTCCCCCATTAAATTTTGTTGAGTTCTAGGGGGATGTTGAGGAATTGTTGGAAGTGTTTATTGGAGTTATTGTTCAACAATTATTTAGGCATATGAGGTGAAGAAGTATTTTGAGGAGGAGAAGGAGGTGGAGTGTCAACTCTTGAAAATTAAAGAAATTAGCATGAAAAACATATTAAATCTACATATTTAATAACAAATTCACAAAAAAAATAGTAAAAACTTACTCCTTTGAGCTCCCCATTGACATGGTGGCATTCTGGTGAAGAGTTGGTGAAGAACTTGTGAAGTTTTATCTCTCAATAACATGAGCATGATTAGGAAGGGTTTGCAAGCCACAGATGGAGAAAATAGAATAGTGGAAAAATGAAATGAGTTTTCTTTTTTTTCTTTTAATATGACATAACATGCTCACGTTATAATGTCAATGCATTATAGCTTTGGTGTAACCGAGCCTTAGGATCAATCACACCAAGCCATAATGCGAGCACGTTATAATACATTCACATTATGGATTTAAAAAAAAAGCAAAGATGGGTGGCCACAAATTTCCCGCCATATTCTTGCACTCGCCCAGGGGAAACAATAAACAATGGAGAGATGGCATCACAAACCATCTCCTATCACTTCAATTGTTGCCACACTTATGTGGTTTTTTTCCCCCTCTAGCTAAAGGTATACAAATTTTTTCTTGGAGTTGCAAAAGGTATGATGTCTTAGGAGTTATTGCAATGCATATTGATGATGACATTTTGAATGCTATTGATCATTTTGATTATCCTCTTACACTTTGGACTAAAATTTGGGAGATATATGCAGATCCTGATACTACACCATTTCTAGATGATCATGTTTTAGAATGTCATGTGCCTCTTCATTCTTCAAACATGATACCCTATGCTTATGCTACTATGTAGGAGTTTGAAGTTTTAGAATGCTTTGAGTCTTTAAATGAGGATGAAAAGGGTTCTTCAAATTATCCTTCTTCATCAAATACAATTTTTGTACCTTCACCTTCAGTGGTTCATTGTGCATAGTCATTTATTGAGGTTCCCATATTTCCTATTCAACAGGTCTATACATCTTGTGTTGATGATTCATCGAGAACTTCCAGTGGTTCATTACAACATGTATCTCATTATCTTCCTGATTGGGATTCCTATCTATCAAACATTACATCCTTGTTTGTGGAGTCTCACATTTTAGAATTGGAGGGCATATTTGAGGGGTTATCTCTGCTCTTTGATGAAATTCATTGCACAATTGTTGTCAACCCATCTTTGTCTTTGGATATTGTTCAACATCAATTTACCCATAGTTTTGATTTGTCACCTTCCTCTTTGATTGGGCATGTACTTGATTTTATAGTGGCATCTTCATCTTTGGTGGCAAAGGAGACACATGAACAACTATCAGAGAGATCATCATCACCATAATAATACATATTCATGCTTCTTTCTTTGAATTCCTATCTGGAATGGGAAGCATTCTTGTATTTGTACTTGGTTTTATTTCTTTCGGAAGGGAGACAATTTGTTTGTCGACATTGGATCATGTTTTTACTTCAAGCACTTACCATTTTTGTAGGTGATTACACATTGTGTTACACCCCAAATGTAGAGATATATTTACTATTACTACATAGGGTAAATATGGATGTAATGTTAATTCTGGAGATGAATAAAATATTCTTGTACCTTGTTATCAATATGTATGTTATCCCATTTGATGATTGTCTCATTTGATATTACCTCAGTTGATGTTTTTCATGGTGAAATACTGCATATAAGTGAATGAAAGGTTATTGAATTATTATTATTCTATTTTTGGAGATGTTAATGTATACTGCATATTGTTATGAAAAATTGACATTTGTGTGCATGTGTTAGTGGATGCAGGCATGTGTTCCATTCCTTCAGACGGAGGGGAAGTGTCACTTGGAAGAAGATCTTGGTTGGGTAACTGATAAAAGTAAACTATATGAGAATATACACACACCACATTAGAAAGATTGAGTTGATTCAGTTTGAGGGTAATAGGTAAGTCATCCCTAGTCATATGTTTGCATTTGAGAGTCTTGTTACTTTTGCATGCATTGGGTGAAGTTTATCTATTTGAGATTTTGTGGTCTTTCTTCTGCTATTACGATCATATGGAAAAGTGGGTTGTATGTGGAAGTATGGTTATATATATGCACATGTGTGTCAATGAGATCTAACCACACATGCATATGTATAGATATACCACACATACACACTTATCAATATGATGGTAAATGTGAATGGCTATATGTGAAATGGATGTGAACATATATATATGTGTATACTATATACACATATCTATATGTATATGTATATCGATACATGCGTACGTTGGCGAATGGACACACTCATATGGATGCATCGATATAGATATACACCATACATATGTGTACATATAGGAATATACATTTATACATATATATATATATATATATGCTTACATTCATTATATATTATCTTTCCTTTACTCACACACACACACATATCGAATGTGTGCTTACATTATAGAATAATGATATATATATATATTTATATATAATAGATAAATATATATTAATGGATATATATATATATGTATATACATTTATATATATAAATGCATTTTAAGGTATTTAAGTATATATATATATGTATATAATATATATTATATATAAATATATATAATTATATATATATTATACATATTATATATGATAATGGAGATCGACCATCTCTTATTTGTTTAAGCCAATTTAAAAGGCTATTTTATAGTCGATATAGACCATGGAATGAAGGCCGATATTGACCTTGTCTTTGGAAGCCGATTTAAAAGCTTTTGACTGCTAGTAGAAACTGATTATCATTGTGATTATCATGTGTTATATGGCATGGCATTGTATTTGATATTGCTGGCTTGGATTTCTTGACGTGGTCGACGTGTTTAATGAGACCATGCTTGACTTTATCTCGTGTATTAAATAGGTTATGTTGATTCATTTACCAAATAGGGTCTATGTAACCTATTGTCATTATTTGGAATTTGATTGAGTTTTATGGCACCAACTATGAGGAAATAGAATAGAAAATGGTGCCACCTTTGTGTTGGTTTTGCTGTAGATGTCTTCTCTCATTGATACAATTTTAATTCTCCATGTGTATTTGGAATAAGTATGTGAATTACTATCATGTAAACTAGTCGATCTGTAGGAGGCTTTGTTGAGTCTATTCTTAGTTGAATGCCACCTTATTGCCGAGTTTCTTTGCTGAAGCTTTCTATCCTATTGCATGCCTAAACTATAGGCTTTGAGGTTACTTGGTTGCTCTATAAATAGTTGAACTATTTCATTGTGAGGGACACATTCCTTTCAAGAGATTATACATATTTTGAAATATAACCATCCATACTTTTCTTAGCATTGAGAGAGATAGGAAGAGAGTTCTTATAGTTTGTGAGGAGATTATATTTTGAGAGGAGTAAGAAATCAACTTGAGAGGTGGAGATTATAGTGATATTTCTTGAGAAGCTATTTGGAAATCTAGTTGCTATTGGAGAAGGATGCTTTGTTTTCTCTAGTTTGGATAAGCAATAATAGGAATGAGGATCCCTTCTTCTTTGTTATTTTACTTTGAATGATGTGTCTTGCTTGCATGGTTGAGATTCCTTTTCCAATATATGCATTAGGGAATGTAGATTATTTTGAAAAGAAAGTTGAAACTATTATGTTGTTTTCATATTTGTGTTTTTATGTACTCCATAGTAGGAGATGAGTGTTATCATAGGTATTATATACTAGGTATGATTGAAGACGAAAATCTCATATGGTGCATTTAGTTAAGTTATCAATTTAACTAGGAAAGCTTATGCATACTCCTAGGAGAGATAATCCACTATGGGAGGGAATTTTTAATTACTTGTAAGTAAGGTTATCCAAGTATATAGGTTATTTTTTGGAATGAAGGACTATCCATTGAAGGAAATGCCTAGCTTGTGAACTTACTAAGAAGTAGGTTTATTCATAATAGACTAATATGGTTGTATGTTATCTGGAATGATGATATATTCATTGAAGGAAATACCTATGCGTAGCTTAAGATAGCCTTAAGTCAAATCGGCCCCTAGTAGTGTATGTGATAGATGACCCTCAGTAGAACATACTGAATGAAACACTTTGGCCAAAGTAGTGTGATGACCTTTGGCTCCACTGTCAGTTCACCGTGATATAGTATTACATGCTAGAGAAAGATTGTGGGTTTACAAGTTCTAGTTATGTAGGACATAACACTATGCTTAGTTGGTTGTCATTATTGGTTACTCTACCAATCTCTTTGTCGAAGGGAAGGATCATCTATCGAATGATAGATGTGTGCTATAACACATTATGAGTCAGTGGTTGGCAAAAAATCACCTGAGTGATGCTTCTCCTCCACAACAGACAATAAAAGAACCAAGATTTGAAAGGAAGGATCCTGGACCGTCTTACAACTATTAGTTCTAAATATTTTGATCTATGTTTGTAAATGTGTGTTTTCTTGCATTGATGTATTATATGAAATGAAAAGGAATCCATGTTGTAATATGATATGCATTTTGTTTGGAAATTATCTATAAAGAAAGGATTTTTTTTTTATTACATTGGCATGTTACTTGTTTGGTGTAAAATTAGAAATTTTTACTTCATAGAAGGGTTAGTTCATTACATGTGGTATCAGAGCTACCAGGTTTAGCTCTAGAATCAATGAGCTCATCATTCTTTCCATCCAACATTATCTAATGTTGTGAAATTATTGTGCCAATATGGTGCATCTCATATTAACGACTTGAAAGTCAGTAATCAGAAACGAGTGTTACCTGAAGGCCAAGAAGGAAGCATAAGCCATCGTTAGAACCATAGATGGAACCAACTATGATAATTCTATCTGGTTGAGTGACACCGAAACCTTTAGTCACACACTTTCTTGGATCAGTGATGTGAAGAGGAAGATGAATATGGAGGCTATGTACAATTACCTACCAACCATCTCACTAAAAAATTATAAGTCATTACCACTTTCCAAGGATATGCCTTCAGAAGAAAGTGTTAGCCCATCATTCATCTTTAGGAGTCCCAAAGTTCTACCACTGGCTGAAGTAATAGCAATTTCTTCAAGTAAAGAGTCTGAGGGTTATGTATCATAGACATTGCCAGATGAGAAATGGTCTCATGAACAAATTTTTGCAAAAAATGTAAACTATTGTTGATGAACACCATATTGACATTGCCTCTCAAAATTATGTATCGGATGATAAATCCGAAGGTTATTATCCTTTTTGGGATAGGTACGAACATATGAGAGATGAACAAAAAGATAGGGAACAACAAATGTCTTAGCCTGTAGGTTATAATCCTTTAATTTATGTGTATGAGAGTGAAACCTAAGGATACTCTCAACTCAACTATCTAAATAGTCACTCCATGTAATTGAAAGGATATTTAAATCCTCAAGAAATGAATAAAATTATGTGTTTATAAAATGAATCTTGTGCTTAATCTTATATGGAATTCTTGTGTACATGTGAATGTTTACTTTTATGTTTTTCGTAAGATAATTGATAACATAATTTATTCTAACATGGATAAAACATTTAGGTAAAACCTATCACTTAAGCATGGTGAGGACATGAAATAATCCTGGTGGAAGTTAGGAGGTTGGACAAGGAAGCACTGGAGTAGAAGCTAGGCCTGACAAAATCTTGGAAAGATTGGCTAACCTTGAATAAGAAAGAATTAAGGATAGGGTGGAAAAGGAAGTACCTGTTAATGAACATGAGGGAGAAAATTCTTCCCATGGGCATAAGGAAAACCATAATCATGAGAAGGAAAAATCACCTATTCCATCTATGGAAAGGAATAAGAAGCTTGTAGCTTTAAAACTTTCCAGGGACATGAAAAAGGTTATACCACCTAAGTTTGATGGAAGTGCTAGAGGTGATGAGGCTGATGTGTGGCTTGTACAAATGGAAAAGTATTTAAAAATATGTAACTATGATGAAGTTACTAAAGCCGCATGGGGTGCATATCAGTTAGCAGGGGAAGCCTCTAACTAGTGGATGAACAAGAAGTTGGAACTTAACATCAACTCATGGAAACTAACATGGGGATAATTTGTGGATATTTTTCATAAAATATGGTTACCACAACTTTACTATGACCAAAAACTCATATTTCTAGGGTTTGAAGCAAGGTAATTTGATAGTTAACGAATACTGGGAGAATTTTACCCGACTTTTGTACTATGTTCCCATATATCATAAGGATGAGCGCTTTCGTATTAGGGAATTTATAATGGGACTTAATAGTCAAATTGGAGGAGAAGTGGATATGCATGGTTTGAAAAAATGGATCTTGTATATGAGAAGGCAATTAAGCAAGAGCAAAAGCTTAGGGCGAATTCCACTTGTCAAGAAAGAAGAGAGCAAAAGAAGGATGAGGAAGTTCCTAATAAGATAGTTCCTAAGAGAGAGGAATCTATGCAAAATGCTTCAAGGAAAAAGGGGAAAATATTCCACAATAATGGAAAAGAGATTAGGAGAGAATAAAAAAAAAATGATACTAGCATGGCTAATACCAATAAGGCTAGTGAAAATACCAATAAGTCTGGAGAAACCATAGGGAAAAGAGGACCACCTACATGATGTTTTATATGCAGAGGGGATCACTATGCTAATGAATGTCCTAATAAAACTTATGGGTTGTGACCATATGGCAATACATTACCCACTCAACAAGAAATGTTTCAACATAAGATACATGCAACAGTGGACGATCGATAGGAAGAGTACCAAGTAACTCCAGTCAAAACACCAGGTATTTTGTTTGGCCTACCTATTTATATTCTTATTGATATAGGTGCAACTAATAATTTAATTTCACCTAGAATAGCTAAAAAATAATCTAGAAAGGTGGGACACATGGCAATGTCTTGGAATGTAGACTATGCAAACTAGACAAGAACAAAGGTGGATCAATGTCTATTCGAGGCTAGGATAGAACTACCTAGTTTTTATATAGAAATTGACCTTTATGTCACACCTTTAGGATCATATGATGTTATCCTAGGTATGAATTTTTTGTGGAAACATAGGGCTATAGTAGATTGCCATGCTAAGACTGTAGAATTCCTAGATGATTTTGGGAATCAAGTTAAATTCCAAGGGATACCTAGGGACGTTAGGGTTTGAAAAATTATGGAAATGAAACTTATAAGAGCTAAGAAGAAAGGGTGTAAACTATTTGCTGTAAAGATTGAATAAATTGAGAAGAATAGAGATGATTCAGAGTTCCAAAGTTTATAGGAACTAGAATATGGAGAAATAGATGAAACTGGAAAATGGGATATGGAGAAGTATCCAATATTAAGAAATTTTTTGGATGTGTTTCTAGAGGAGTTACCAGGTTTACCTCCGAAAAGAATATGGCTTCTCTATAGATATTGTTCTAGGGTCAAAACCTATTTCTAAGGCAACCTATAGTATGAAAACCATTGAACTTATGGAACTTAAGACACAATTGGATGAATTGTTGTCAAAAGGACTAATAAGACCAAGTGTATCACCTTGGGGAGCATCAGTCATCTTTGTTAAGAAGAAGGATGGTACATTGCATTTTTGCATAGAATATCGTATGCTTAACAAAGCTATGTTTAAGAACAAGTATATGTTGCCATGCATTGACGACCTTTTTGATCAAATGAGGGGTGCCATCATATTCTCTAAAATAGATCTGAGATTTGGATATTAACAATTGAGGGTTAAAGATGATATCTTTAAAACTGCATTCAAAACTAGATATGGTCACTATGAGTTCACTGTTTTACCTTTTGGTTTAACAAATGCACATGCAAAATTTATGAACTTGATGAATAGTGTGTTTAGGGATTACCTCAACAAATTTTAACTAGTTTTTCTAGATGATATTTTGATTTATTCTAGAAGCAAGGAAGAACATTGTAAGCATTTAGAAATGGTCCTACAACATTTGAGAGATCATAGGTTGTATGGTAAACTTTCCAAGTGCACATTCTTCCAAAAGAGGGTATATTACTTAGGTCATGTGATTTTGGCAGAGGGGATTGCCATAGATCTAGCTAAGATCAAAGAAATAATTGAGTGGCCTATACCTAAGAAAGTGTCAGAGGTAAGAAGTTTCATGGGTTTGGCAGGATATTATAGGAAGTTTATTGTAAACATTTCTAAGATTTCTATCCCAATTACTTCTTTAAAAAAGAAAGGAAAGAAGTTTGTATGGATTGAGAAGTGTCAAGAGTCTTTTGACCTACTCAAGGATAAATTAACCACCACACAAATATTTAAAATATTAGATCCTGAAGGTAGCTTTATGGTTATTACAGATGCATGCAAAGAAGGGTTAGGAGGTGTGCTAATGCAAGATGGGCAAGTAATTTCCTATGAAACTAGAATGTTGAAACCATATGAGATAAATTATGGATCACATGATTTAGAATTGGCAGATGTAGTTCATGCATTACAAATGTGGAGGCACTATTTTCTAGGAAAACCATTTTGAGTTGAAAACTAACCATAATGGGTTAAAGTACCTTTTTACTCAACCTAATTTGAATGCTAGATAAAGAAGATGGTTAGAGTTAATAGATGACTATGATTTTAATATCAATAATATTAAGGGAGAAGAAAATTAGGTTGCCAATGCATTAATTCAAAGATGGCACATTGTTTCTATAGTAACAATCCAAACTGATTTCAAGGGGAAAGTACTCCAAAAGTAAAAGGAGGATGAGTATTACTTGCAAGTGAAGCAAACACTCACAGATAATCCACAAGATTCTAGGTATGAAGTTTTTCAATTTGAACCTAGTGGAATACTTAGATACAAGGGTAGAATGTATGTACCCAATGTAAAGGAATTAAGAAATATGGTATGAAAGGAAATACACGAAGCATCGTATTCTAGACATCTTGGAGTGATGAAAATTATGGCTGATGTAAAACTGTTATACTTCTAGAAGGGAATGAAAGGAGATGTCACTACTTTTGTGTCTAGGTGTCTTGAGTGTCAAAGGGTGAAGGCTGAGCATCACCATCCTGCGGGTTTTTTATATCCACTTGATATACCAGAGAAGAAGTGGCAAGTCATAAGTATGGACTTTGTGCAAGGATTGCCTATGTCAAGGAATAAGCACAATGCCATACTAGTGGTAGTAGATAAGCTTACAAAGGTAGCACATTTTATATCAGGGAACCTAACTGATGGAGCACTTGTCATAGCAAGGAAATTTGTGTAGGAAGTGTTTAGATTGCATGGAATTCCTATAACTATAATTTTAGATAGAGATGCATGAGTCACTTCTAGGTTTTGGTAAACCTTGTTTTTTGCACTAGGGACTCATTTGAATATAAGCTCAACGTATCATCTAGAAAAAGATGGGAAAATGGAAAGGGTAAACCAAGTATTGGAAGACCTACTTAGGATGTATTACATGTATCAATAGTACAAGTGGGAGGATTACTTAACCTTAGTCTGATTTGCTTACAATAACTCTTATCATTCTGCAATTAAGATGACTCCATTTGAAGCTTTGTATGATTGAAAGTGTCAAACTCTTATAAGTTGGGATAAACTTAAGGATCGAGTAAGTATTGGGAAATAAATATTGGTAGAAATGGATGAAAAATTTAAGGTAGTTAAGAAAAGTTTAACTGAAGCTAACGATCGACATAAAAGCTACACCGATGCTAAGAGAGTGCCTTGTAATTTTTCTTTAGGTGATAAAGTATTGTTGAGAGTGAAACCTCACAAGAGCTCCATTAAATTTGGAAAGTATTCTAAGTTAGCCTCATGTTATGTTGGAATTTTTGAGATTATAGAATCCAATAGCCTATCGAATCACGTTTCCACCAACTCTTTCCAGAATGCATAATGTCTTCCATGTGTCCTACCTTAAAAAGTATGTACCAGGGGATAATCGTTTAATTGATTGGACTGCTTTATAGGTACGATACCCCAGAGTAGTAACTCTCGAGCCCATCAAGGTTATAGGAACACGTAAGCTACGCTTACATAAAAAAGATGTCTTACGGTGAAAAGCCTAGTGGGACCAATACATAGAAGACACAACTACTTGGGAGGACTATGCAGAAATTCAACAAAAATTTCCTAATATTCTTGATGCTTTTAAGAATGTGTGAACAATGTGTTGTTAGTTGTTATGTTTGAATAATAGCTGAGGTCATCAGGGATTGTAGATTAGGAAAATTCATACCCTTTCATTTTCACACTTGTTTGGGCCCACCTTTCTTTATTTATCCTTATTTATGTCTTAATTGGTCCTATTATGCATCCACAAGCCTTATAAACTATATCTTTTTCTGGAAAATATTGACAAACACCAATGGATAAATGATAATTTAATGATTATGGTTGAGTGTCCTTGATTTTTGGGTCAGAACTAAGATGCCACCTAGGGCATCTTTATCTCCCAAAGGTCTTGGGACCCCCTTTTCAACAAAACCTTAAATGGGCCCCTTTTTGGAGTCTGTACCCCAAGTTTTTAGGACTTGGGACTAAGATGCCACCTAGGGAATCTTAGTCCTCCTTAAGCTTTTTTCGAGATTTAATTTCAAATTCTAGTAGGATTCAGCCTCTTTTAGTTAATGAATTCATATGTTGGCTTGTTGTAGTGTAATTTTAGGATATTAAGCATGAATAAGTATAAATACAAGGTTCATTCATTCATTTTTATATCTAAGCATTCAAATATTCATTCCTAAGGAAAGTTTATGAGATCAAGAGAAATTCATCAAAAATTTGGAGCCATTATCAAGATTCAAACATCATATCAAGGAGATTGTTGCATCATGTGTGTTTTTGAGCTAACATTTGTGATGTAGGGTTTTCATTCAAGCAAGCAATTCAAGTCAAGATCTATCAAGCATTCAAGCATTTCAAGATATATATCCAAGCTAGCCATTTCACACAAGTTTTCGGAATTCATAGCAAGGGTTTGGTGAGTTGTAACATTGCATGTTGTTCATTCATCATTTCCCTTCTCTATTTCATTTCATTTCAAGATTTAATTACCAACAAGGGGTTTGAATCAACAAGTTTTTCCCCTCTTGTGTGTTTGTGTTTGCAGATTTAGGTTGAAGACTTGAATATCATTTGAAATGCTAAGTTGCAAAGTTTTCATCTTCATGGAAACTTACCTATGGGCCAGATTCAAAACCTAAGATCTCAGAAGAAGGAAGTGTAGACTTTGGAACTCAGGACCACATTCAGAGATTCCAGAAATTCCAGATGGGACTAAGTCACCACCTAGGGTGTCTTAGTCCTCCATTACACTTTTTGAAAAATTCTTTGCATTTCCAAAATCATTATTACATTTTCAGAACTTCCAGGTACATATACCCTAACTTGTTGTTGCATAATTTCATCATTTGCATCATTCATTTAGCTTTCATTGTTAGGTTTTGTAAGTTGAATGCTAAGTTGTCTTTTCCAAGATTTTGCTTGGTCGTGAACCCTTCAAAGCCTAAAAGAACCCCTTCCTAGGTATTCCTTGTTTAGAATTGACTCACCTTTGAGGTTGATAGTCAATCCAACTAGGATTCCTAGGACATTATTGAATGACCATAGTGTTGATGGTGAAAATGACACAAGCAACATTAAAACAAAATATTTCTACTCTATTTCTCCTGAAAAAGAAAGACAACATATAGTAGCCTAATTCCCAAGGTCCTGGTAGTTGGTTCTCAACTATCTGGTGTCACCCAATTGGTCCATGCAATTGTAATATTCAAGGGGCCTATACTGGTAGCAAAGAATACAAGCAACGACTCATTCTACCAAACTGTTCTTGTAAATAAAGGGGGTTTCAAACAAAAGAAAAAAGATAGGTCAAAGGGTAAATCAGCAAACATGAATCAAACTCATCTAACATCCGGACATATATCTTCAATAATGAATGTTTGCAACCGATCAAGAAAACCAAAGCATGACACAATTTAAAGAATAAACCATACCATTGCATACATCTAAGGTGCTTAATTTAATACCACAATTTGCATATCACAATTCCTTCAAGGATCCTAAAAGAACACACATTCATTCATCACCAAGATCATAGATCAACAGACTTCAACAAATTCAATTCAATGATAATCTAATGAGATAATCCTTAAATCCGGCTTCTTCTAATGAATTTCATCACATAAGAAACTATCATGCTTCAACACAATCACTGGCATACAGATAGATTATAACTCATTAGCCTTATCCAGTAAAAACTTAATTCTAACACTGTATTGCATAAACCTGTAATTTTATTTAACTGTAAAAATCAAGTAACAATGTATCTTTGTAACAATTATGAAAATTCTATCTCCTAATATCAGGTGGCCAATTCTATTCTCTATTAGCCGACCCTTACAATATGATACCCAAAGGGTATTTATAGATATACAAAATCTGAACTCCACTTCTATTTTAAGCTGATCCGCCTTTTTAGGAACTAAAGATTTCTTGGAAACTCAGATCAATTTGATCTCGAGTTCTTACATTAGTACATTCAGTTAAATTGGAGAACATTAAATAGAAAAGAAATAGGAAGTCATGCGCATCAAAAACTGTCAGTACTGCATGCAACATGCAAAGAAGAAAAAAAGCCATGCATGCATGAGATTTAGGCATGCGAAGTTTGCTCCATCATGTATTCGTCATAGCTGGAGAAGACTTGTTGTAATGTGTCTAATTCAGGCCCATCCACCCAGCTATCTTCAAACTTAATTCGCTCCAACTCTGCTACAGAAAACCCTCTCATGTCCTTTAGCTTTGTCAACTCTCTCTTGGCTACTCTTATTTCCTCTTTGATGTCCATCAATCTATCTACTAGCAAATCTTCACCGAAATCTCCTCTCTGCATAACCTCTTTAAATCTTTTAGTCTATTTCTGCTTTATTTGGCTCAAAGGTAAGCCTTCTTTTACAAGTACCTCAACATTCACTAAAATAGTAACGATAGCCTCTAACTCCTCAAATTGCTCATTTAGATCCTTAACAGAATCTTGCACCTCATTTCTATGTTTGCACATGAAATCTGATCTAAATCGGAGTATACATGCAGTCTTTTCCACAAAATCCTTATTATCTTCTTCGAGTATAGACTGTTCTAGGAGAGTAGTCTTAGGTAACTTATTGACCTCTTTCAATTTCTGACTGTATCCCTTGTACTCCTCCTCTTGTGCCTCCAAAGTTTTAACATATTGTTTCATTTCTTCCATCGGATCTTCAGTCGCTTTGTAGACCTCAAAACTATCTTCTAGAACTTCATTTATTTCTTGATTTAACTTACTTACCTACCGATCTAACATTTTTGCTTTGCCCCTCACCTGTTCCAAATCTTCTACTTCCTTTTTGCTCAACAAAACTGGGGTCTCAATTGCAGCAACCTATTGTGACCTTGGAGTAGAAATGTTCTTGAGAAAAACATGCAATTGATCTAGTTGAGCCTTAAGCTCATCCTTCCTTTGTTTATCCTTCAACATCATAGACTTGGTTGTCGAGGCTACCACATCAATTAGATTCATCTGTTGATCCCTAGTAGGCGTTCCCAAATTAACAGTGCTTAACTGATAATTTGTCGATTGCATGTCTCCTGCCTCCTTGTCTAGCATAGGTATAGCACACTCAGCCACAATTCTCCATTGTCACTCAATCTAGTAGAGTGTAGGATCTTGGCCTTCTTTTTAGGCCTCTCTCTTTCAATTTCCTTCATCATATCCTCCCAATTGAGAGGTTGAGAAGGTGTCGGTGTTATCTTTTTAAGGTCTAATTTCAACCAAGTCGGAGCTCCTGGAGTAACAATCATCATGGTTGAAGAAGAGGCAATAGTAGTAGTAGAGGGTGGATGCACGTTTTCTTGAGTTTGAGAATCAACCCTTGATTCCTCTTGTCATTATTGCACCACATGCATCTATACAAGCTTCCCAACTTCCTCTCTATCCTTTTGTTCTTGTACTCTTTTATCTTCTTCCTCCTTCAACCTTTCCTCTTCTAATCTCTCTCTCTCCAACTTTTCTTTCTCCAATATTTCCTTTTCTAGTCTCTCCTTCTCTAATCTTTCCTTTTCCAGTTTTTCTTTCTCTAAAGCTTCTTTCTCCAATTTTTCTTTCTCTAATATCTCTGTCTCTAAAGCTTTAAGCTTTTCTGCCTTTTCTTCTTCTTGTTGTTGCTTTCTGACCAGCTCTTCGGCCTCTTTCTCCTTTTGTAATCATTCTGCTTCTTCTTCCTTTCTGTGAGCTTCCTCAACAAGCTTTCACTTGGCTACCAGAACTTCTTTCTCCCTCCGATGTCTTGCCTTCTCTTCCTCAAGGTCATGAATCTTTTGTATCAATTCTAACTTATCATTTTCTTCCTTAACCTTGAGCTCATACTCCTGTTGCCTCTGTTGCCTCTCTACTTTGTCAACTTTTGACTTAGCTTCAATTTTTTGCTGCTGTAGTATGGCATCAACTTGTGTCTTGGCATCAACCAACCTTTTCTTTTCTATTGCTGCAGCTTGCTCATCAGCAACTTTCCTGACTTCTTCAAACAATGCCCATTGATCCTCTTGTGTCATTACCTATTTAGTATCCTCCTCTAGAGGTATATTTTCTTATGTATCCCTCTCTGACAGAGTCTCATCAGAATCTATTGCAACATCGTGAACTTCCACTTCTAGTTATTTTCCCTTCATAGTTTCAACAATATTATGAAGGGTCCCTTTTTGCACTTCCTCACTTTGTTGTTTTGCAAGTGGGATTTGAGTAGAAGATTCACCTAATGTAGGTGTTGAAACAACTGATCCCATTTGAGCATCTCCTTCTTGTGTCTCTTATTCATCAACTACTGCTTCAAGCTCTATTTCTTCAATGTTTGGAGGAAGGAACTCCAAAGGCTCCTTGGGGGGTGTATTCCTTTTAATCCTTTTATACCCCTTCCCCTTTTTAGGAGCTGCTCCTTGAGGAGTTTTGGTTCTTAAAACCAACCATTGAACGCTTCTATCCAAGATTGCTCACCCTATTTGTTTAATGTCAATAGTTTCCTCACTATCCCAGTCAATTGGATCCAGAATTTTAGTTCCAATGTTTAATGCTTCATAAGATGGATCCAACACAACTCCATCATCCACCAATGTGTCAGGAATGTCATTTTTGACTCCAAACTCTGACATGAGTGAGACAGGTAATCTTTCATAATTCTTCTTCCTCAAATCATACTCATCCTGCCAGTCACTCCAACAATCTTCCAATAAATTAAAATGTTTATCAAACACAGAAGGTAGCAAGGCATTCATTTTACCCTTAGGGTCAAAGTGCCTATGAGCTGTATATAAACCTAACTTCAATTATATCAATTCACTGCACACCACCTTTTCTCCTACCAAATGCTGACAGCTATACTCACCCAACTTCATAGGGAACTTGTGACATCTTGTCTTATGTTTTAATCCAAATTGGGCATTAACCCCAAGAGCTTGATATACAAATTCCATTAACACTATCCTGTTATTGCAACACCTTGGCAGCAAATGTGGATGACCTTCAAAACTAGCTAGCCTAAAGTATGTAAACCTAGGGTATTGAATGTACCAACATCCCCATTCAGTGATAAATGCCATGGCCTCTTGGCTCAGTCTATACCCTGCATCTCCATTGAGTTGGTTAATGATCACATATATGAATGCATCATTAACCCTTCTGAATTGAGTCTCAACAACCTATAGAGACAGTTGGTTATAATGCTCCCACACATTCTTCTGTCCATCTAATACTCCCATTATCCCCACTCTATTCAGACCCAAGAAAATACCCAATCTTGCTGCTGCATACACAATGTAAGAAGTCATGAAAAAGAATTTAGTCTCCCTAATGCTGGTCAATTGATCATGAATAGCATCTGATACAATCATCGGCCAATCAAATTGATGGGTGCCATTTAAAATTATCTAGATGAAGGGAAACATCCACTCCTTGAAATGAAAGGCATCTCTCTTCCCAAAGGCCCTTGACAACATCATTATTAAATCTAGTACCTCCTTGTAGAAATCTGCCTTCTTTGGTTGGTCTGCAAGCTTTGTTAGAGACTTCTTCTCTATTTTTAACCACTTTTTGTTCAAATGGGACTTGTTGGATTTTTATATTTTCTATATTTCTCTAGGGCCTCTACCTCATCCAATTGCACCAAGTTCTTGGGATTCGGTACATTAAATATACTTTGAAACATACGAGGAGTAAGGTCAATGATTGCATTATCTTGTGAATCCATGCATTGCCTTGTAGCAGGATTGTAGGCACTGGTTGTTGTCATGATTAACTCTGGGCATTGGATTGAAAAAGGAAATAGAGTGATATGGGCCAAGCTGGAATCAACAATTCTTTGTGTCCTCCCTGTTATATCTTCAACAAATGTTTCTGAATACAGCTCCTCAGAATTGTATTGGCCCAAATTTGTGTTGGTGATGTTTGACCAATCTGATTCAACTTTGCTTACTTTGACAACAAGACTCCTGTGATTATACCTTAAAGTATAAGGTAACTGTTCTGGCTTGATCTTCTTGGGTTTAGTTGCTGCTTTTGATGTTCCTGCAAGCTGGTTCCTTTGGACAGCTTCTCCTGATGTTCTTGACATCCTTTTATCTTTCCTGCAACAAAACCTCTAGTTAGATCTCTGAAAAAAAGCATCTCTAAATATGCCTTAAAATCATACCTTTCAAACATACATCGAAGGCAGAACCAGGCAGCAAACATCTTAAACAATCCTCTTTAAACATACTGCCGGGCTCGGAGAAAAAATTGTTATTGACATTCTATTAACTAGAAGTGGGCTCGAAGTTGGAAGTGGAATAGTGATCAGAACTGAAACCGGAATGGAAATTGATTTGGTTTCCTTCAGATTTTCTGTTTTCATATTCTATTTCAATTCCGCTTTCGCTTCCACCAAGGTTAACATTATCTTGAAATAAAGATTCTTACTACAAGCGGAGTTGGAGACGGGATGGAAAATGGAATTGATACTAATCATAAACACATCCAAAAATCTAAATCAATTCTGATCCCACTTTCGCCTACGTTGACCATGACGTCATCAATTATTTTAACAATTTAACACATAACTCCATGATTAAAGACTAAGGTCATATTAAATGAAATAAGGCTTAAAATATAGCATGGAAGGACCATGCCCATATGACCGTGGGCACAACTTTATTTTAGGGCATCATATTTAATCATTTAAACATGATCACAGAAGTGCATAAAACCCTAACCTAGAAAACACAATATAAAACTAGGGCACAAATTTAACCCCTCTATTTTAACCAAATGAATGCGTAATAAAATCCTAAATGAAAACAAGATCTCACAAACCCTAACTCACTGTAAAACCTAGATTTAATCTACCTCACTATAAAACCCTAATTAATCTACACATTTAAAAACCAACACAACACGACGCGGTCACGACAAAACATGAAAACAACTGTGCCCTAACTCACTTAAAAATAGAAACAAAAGCACAAAACAAAATAAAGAACAGTAAACAAAGAAAGAAAAAACAAACATGCAAACCTACTGAGATAACGAACTTTCCCAAAAATAAAAACCAATCAAACACAAATAGAGAACACGAAAGTAAATAAAAGAAAAATGAGAATAGGAACCCTACCTCGAACACAAAACTTGACAAACCTTCTGAAGAAATTCACAAGCAACTATCTCCCCTCCTTCAATCGATTCACTCAGAAGAACTCGGCTGCTACTCTACTTCGTTCTTTTATTTCTTAACAATGATAATAATCACCCGTTTAAACCCTAATCAAGGTAAAACTCAAAGTTTCTACCTACGCATGGCAGCTGTCATTAACGCATTAAATTCAGGTAAGTGGAGTTAGAACTGGAGAAGAAAAAACACTTCACTGTAGTGCGAAAAAAAGTCAACGACCAAGAAACGGCGGGAGCAAAATCGAAATGAAAATTGATTTGGAAACTTAAGGAATTTCCCAACTTCGTTCCCATTCTGGTTCCGGGTCCGCCAACAAAGCATAAAACAAAACTAAACACAAAAGTAAAATAAAAAGACCGAAATGATAAAACTTAACGCAAGGACTTAATCTAAAACCAAAAGACCAAAAGGGGAGGTGGAGATAGGATGGATTTTGATTTTGCAATTTTGAATAAATACCAGCTTAACTTCCACTCCGGTTCTAGCTCCAACAAAGACAAAACAAAAGGTTAAAAAGAAAGGCTGTCGGGATGGGAATCAGAAAGAGTTTTGAAGGAAGTTTCACAACCTGATTTGGTTCCGGTTCCGGTTCCGACAGACTAAACCAAAGGAAAACTAAGTTTGGAAACAACAAAGGATAAAAACTCAAAGGGGGACCCATTTTGACCAAGGCAAAAAGATGGGGTGGTTATGCAAGGCATAACACATAGGAGAATAAGTGGTCCTTTTCCCCCTACCTATTTTCCCTATGGTTCATTTTGGTGAACCCGACATCTTTGAGCATTCATTTTCTGATTTGGAGTCCATTAAAGTCCTAGATCTAGGTTCCACTCATTCTTGCATTGTATCTTGAATTAGTGAAATTGCATCTAGGGTTTTTTATACTTAGTGAAAATGAATCTAGGGTTTCTCATATTTGCATTAGTGAAAGTGCATATAGGTTGCATTTTTTTTGCTTTTTTGCATCATCTTATCTCATTGAAAAATTGAAAAGTGCATTGTTCATCATCCTAATTGTATTTAGAAACATTGTTATTGCATTCAAAAGTAAAAAAAATTGCATTCAACTTTGCATTTAATTGCTTGTCACTAGCTACTTTTCCTTGCATTCATTTGCATAGTTTTTTATTTCCAAACATCAAGTCCTTGAATAGGAAACTTGTGAACATTGTAGAAATCCAAAGTTTGTTTTTTTTTTTTGAAAAAAATCTCTGCTAGGACTAAAACGTCCTTCTTGGCATCTTAGTCCCTCTCAGGGTTTCTGGCTCAGAATCCCCTCTCTGCTATTTGTTGTTTGTTCTAGTCCCCAGAACCTCAAAATCACAATAGTAGGACCAAGACACCCTTATTGGAATCTTAGTCCCTATTGACTTTGACTTTCTAGTTTTCAATATTTTCAAGTTCTTTTTTGTGCTTTTGTGGGCTTCCTTCAATTTTTTGTTTCAGTTTGCGGAATTGTTGTCGTTCCAATTTCTTTCATTTCAAGTTTAATTGAAAGCATATGATATTGTGTTCATTTCACTTTCTTTGGTTTATCCCTTGCATGAGATATACTACTTAGTGTCCTACTACTAATACTGTGCTTAGATGAAGTGTGAGACTCATGGCATCCCGCAATAAAACACTCATTGTGGATCTTAGGTTATCAAGCTCTCTTACCCTAGTGGTGGTATTAGTTCACTAGGTATGGACCATACCTTTGATACCTCTTTTGATATGCCTACCTTACCTACAAGTGCTATGCCAAGTGTTCAAACAATGTTTGATCATATCTCTCAAGAAAACATAATGAAAATGCATGAAGACTTAGCCCATTTAAAAGATGGTATGAGTACTGAAAAAATTTCAAACACTGTTATACCTGCCATAGATAGTATTCACCGCATGATGGAAAGTGATGAAGGATTGGAGGTTGTGTGTAACATAGCTCAAATCTTTGGAAAAAATCTTCCTTCCACCACTAATGGAGCTCAAGCTTCAAATAATTCGCAAAGCCAAGGAGGAAATCAAACTCTTCCCTCTTCAACCATAAACTCAATTCCCACCTATACCAATCCTCAAGTGACCACAACAATGCAACCAACTAGCAATATCTTTCCTACCTCAAACATTTCCACTAGTGCTCCTTATACTTATGTGGCATCTAATCTTATATATCCTCCTATAAGCAATCCATTCACTTGTCGTTCCAAGAAATACACACCACCACCATATTCACCTCCATCTCAAACCACAAGAAATGATCATATCATTAACCACCTTTTATAAACCCTTTCATCAATTCAACATCAAGTTTCCACCATAAATCAAAATTAAAACGGTCCACCTTCATACTATGTCAAAAGCAACCCACTATCTTTGGAGATATTGAGAAATTTAGTGCCACAAGGTATAGAGATCCCTAGACTTGAGAAATATGGAGATATTGAGAACTTCGGTGCCACAAGGTATAGAGATTAGTGCCTTTACTATTTTGTGTAGTGACTTTATCCTTGAGGATAAAATTTTGGCTAAGCTTTTCCCTCGATCCTTAAAAGACATTGCCTTGGACTGATTTTATGCATTACCGAATAACTCAATTCGTTCATTCAATGAACTTGTTGAAGCCTTTATTAACCATTTCTAGGTGCATATGGTTCCTGAAATGACACTAACTGATTTGATGAGATGTAAGAAAAATGAGGGTGAAAAGATAACTGACTTTATTTCTTGCTACCAATCGCTTTATTCCCAAATTAGTGTGAATATTCCTGATTCTCACCTTAAAAATATGTTCATAGATAATTTACAAAGTAAGATACGAGACAAGCTTATCATGATGAAATTTCCTTCCTTCATGCACTTGTGCATTTCCCTTCGAGACTATAAGAATTTCATAGGTAGTTGTGAACCTAAATCCACCTCTACCCATCCTGAAAAGTTTGAACCTTCAAACCAAAACACCTACCAGCCTTTTCGAAGACAATTTTTTTTTTTCCTTCAACTAAACTCCACCTCTCAACCTACTCAACAAGTTCATACCCACGTAGCTGTTGTAAAGAAGAGTAATCATTATATCTTTGGGGATCCGCAAAGGCAATTTAATCCCTTACCTGAAACACTTCAAAAAATCATGACTTAGCTATTAAACAAAAACATGGTTACCTTACCTCTCGTTCGAACTCTTGACCCTAGAAAGCCGTTACCTCTGAGCTTTAGACACAATGACTATTGTGTTTATCACCAACAAAAAGGACATGATACAGAACATTGCAAGTGTCTTAAACATCTTGTGCAAGACCTCATTGATTCCAATCATATCCAAATTGGAGGTGTGAATGACAAAGGCAATAAATCTGTAGCTCCTCCTAACCAAAACTTGCAAATCTTTACCAATCCCATGCCTAACCACAATATTTTATTTGTTAAGGCTAGTGAAACTAAGCTCGATGTAATGAATGTTGACACATATGATGATAACATGATCAATAATGAACAAAATCTTATGGATGATGATGAACAAAATCCTATGGATACTAATGACCAAAGTCCTATTAATACAATGATAGGAGTGATTGATATCAAGCCTCGTAAATAGAAAACCAAAATGACTATTGATATTAATTTATCTTCAGAAGAAGCAATCAAACATGCCCCCGATGGTCCTCTTTACATAGCCGACATAATCAATAACAGGCCCACTCCTGGGATTTTAATTGATCCCATCTGTGGAGAGAATGTGATCATAGAAGAACTATTATATGTGCATGAAATCACTCAAGATAGATATAACAAACCAAAAGCATGGATTAAAACACATGATGGTTTTGCTTGTGCTACAATGGGCACGATCAAACTCCCTTTACAATTAGACTGAATAAATCAAATGCATCATTCTCTATCATCTCTAATTTAGATCAACTTTGTGTGAAGTTAGGCTAAAAATGGCTTCTCTCCATGAATGCGGTCCCATTCATTGTCCATAAGTTATTAAAGTTTCCAGTCAGCAATGAAATATTTATTGTGAACCATAGTGGCTTTAGACCTCCGTCTTCCTGTGGAAATTTTTCCTTAGATTATTTTTGGCCTGAACCCATGGAACCTATAGAACCCCATGAGGGCTTCCTTTTCCTATCCTACCAAAAGTTCAAAGAAAAATGCATAACCAAATTATCCCTTGAGAATTTTACTCTACCCATGCTTGAACCTCCACCACTTGAAGAAAACAATATTGAGCCTAAAGCCCTTCCAACAAACCAAGACCCATCCATCAAAAATCCTTTACCTATTTCCTACAAGAGACCAAGATAAAACCAACAAAGTCCAAATCTACCTCCTAAGAAAATTTATAAAGCCAAAGAGAAAGTGGTTGAAGAACCTTCCATGGTTTCTTCCATTCTTCCATCACAAGAAGAAAAGGAACCTATGGTTAACCAAACCGCTCCTACACAAACACAACTTGAAAACCATAATAAAAGGAACTCAAATGCTAGAGAGTGTAGGTGAAAACATCGTGCTATTTCTCACAAGATGAACGAAGAGAATAACATTAAAAATCAAAATCTGATTTGGAAAGAAGCAATAAACGATGAACCTCCTCCATTACCAGAACAACTAGATCCTATGTATCCAACACAACAAGGACCAACACCTTCTATGGATATTATCATTCATCCTCCTATTGTGTTTAACTTTGATGATGATGAAGAAACAACTAAAATTGATGAGCAAGCACATAATGAGTTGAATTTTTTATGTTCCTCTTTTATGAGCCTAAACAATAACAACCATTATGATCCTCCTAAACTGAGCGACACACCATGTGTTGAACCTGGTAATTCTCGTAGTACAACACTTGATTTTGTCCCTCTCGCTAGTGATATGCATTCTGCATATACTAAACAAGATTGGGATGCAGATGAACCGCTGGATGGTTGACTCACATGTGCTTTACTATTACTTTTCCTTTCCTTTTTGCTTTTATTTTGTGTGATTGCATGTGTATAATGTGATCCCCCATGATGTTCTTTTTGATGTCTTCTCTCTCTTTGTGCATTCCTCTATTTTTATCTTCATTCTTCTATATGTCATAAGCTTTTGCCTTTTCATTGATCTTTACCTTTCATCTTCATTTTTGTCTTGTGTTTTCCTTTTGGGGATGACGCAAGGCATCGAGACACCCTATGTCTCTTCCATGTTGACCCAAAAGGTGTTTCATTTTTTTTCGCTCTCTTTGTGTCATTCTTCTAGTTCTATGTGTATTTGGGGAATGATGATAGTTTCGAGCTCTCTAATATCATTGTAGCAAAGACATATACTGACCCCAAATCCATAGACCCCTTATGTGTTTCTGGGGGGCAACCCTCTTTTCCTTTTTCTTTTCCATGTTGGTCTAATTTAAAGTAATTGATCACAACATGGTGTTAGCAATTTCTTTAAGGTGGGGGCATACATAGGCATTATCTTTGGCATGATCTCATTTGCATTTATCTTTTTCATGTTCCTTGATGTGATTTTATTACTTCATGCAATGTGTTTTTCTCTTTGTGGTGACATTGGGAGTAATGTCCTTCAAGAGTGTGATCTATCTTAGCATATTACATTCCTCTTAGTGGTAATGGGACACACTACATTCCCTAAGTTGTGAATCTTTTATCCTTTGATTGGTACTCTCTTGGAGACATTAGGAACAAATGTCCCCTAAGATGAAGACCTCACACAAACTAAATAAAATCCCTTCGAAGATTCCACTTTTTTGTTGCATTGCATTTTTGTACCTTATTAAATTCATGGAGGTATGGCTTTGATATGGTCCCTTGGGGCTCACCTAGTGAACAAATAGCTTCACTATCCCTTGTGAGTGTGCATTTTATTTTTGTCCTTATCATAGTCATGGGGGTATGAATTTGATATGGACCTCTTGGGGCTCACTTAGTGGACAACTAGCTTCACTAGCCCTTGTGAGCACACATTTTGTTTGCATAGTGACAATGCATTCCACTTGTAATTTTTTTTGGAGAAACAACCTAGATCTGGTCCACAACGCGTTGGATGGCCAATTGAAGCTTGATCCATTGCATTTTTCTTTTTCTTTTTCATTTTCCTTTTTCCTGTCTTTGATGGTGTATGTTTGTGATCTAGTTATGGTTTCATATATCATCCACATGTGTGTTCCTTTGTGCCTATGTTGGTATTCTATAGGATTTTGATCTTGGGGGCTTGACCACACTCTTGGTTATTTTCATCATATCTTACTAGCATTTGTACATTTGAACCCCTCTTGTTTGTGTGGTTGGATACTTTAGTGTGAGTTTGAAGCAAGTTCATCCTCTCACTAAAGTGGGGGCTAAATGTAGTGTAGGAAAATGCATACCCTTGAATTTTCACACTTGTTTGGGCTCACCTTGCTTTATTTATCCTTATTTATGTCTTAATGGGTCCTATTTTTCATCCAAAAGTCTTACAAACTATATATTTTTCTAGGAAATATCGACAAACACCAATGGATAAATGATAATTTAAAGATTATGCCTGTGTGTTCCTGATTTTTGGGTCGGGACTAAGACACCACCTAGGGTGTCTTTGTCCCCCAAAGGTATTGGGACCCCTTTTCAATGGAACCTTAAATGGGCCCCTTTTTGGAGTTTATGCCTCAAGTTTTCAGGACTTGGGACTAAGACGCCACTTAGGGTGTCTTAGTCCCCTTGAGCTTTTTTCAAGATTTAATTTGAAATTTTGGCAGGATTTGGCCTCCTTTAATTAATGAATTCATATGTTGTCTTGTTTTGGTGTAATTTTGGGATATTAAGCATGAATAAGTATAAATATAAGGTTCATTCATTCATTTTTATATCTAAGCAGGACTAAGACAATAGTAAGGGCATCTTAGTCCTCCATAACACTTTTTGATAGCTTCTTTGCATTTCCAGAATCCTCATTACATTTCTAGAACTTCCAGGTACACATACCCTAACTTTCTGTTGCATAATTTCATCTTTTGCATCATTCATTTAGCTTGCATTGTTAGGTTTTGTAAGTTGAATGCTAAGTTTTCTTTTCCAAGATTTTGCTTGGTGGTGAACCCTTCAAAGCCTAAAAGAAACCCTTCCTAGGTCTTCCTTGTTGAGAATTGCCTCACCTTTGAGGTTGATAGTCAATCCAATTGGGATTCCTAGGACATTATTGAATGATCATAGGATAATAATTGAGCCTTTTCCCCCTACCTACTTTCCCTACGATTCAAGGATGATGATTCATAAGGGGGAGTATGCTACACCTCAAATGTAGAGATACTATTTACTATTACTACATTGGGTAAAGATGGATGTAATGTGAATTCTAGAGATGAATAAAATATTCTTGTACCTTGTTATCAATATGTATGTTATCTCATTTGATGATTTTCTCTTTGATATTACCTCAGTTGATGTTATTCATGGTGAAATACTACATATAAGGGTGATCCCACAATAGTTGTTTATAATTTTTGGCCAAACTGGACACTGAAATTATTATTTTTAACTAAATATTCACATTCAAGCACCTATAGCGACAAAACCATGAGGAATTTGAAGATAATGCAAACTAGAGTCTCATCACATTTTGTCTGCAGATTCTAAAAATATTTTTTTCAAAATTTTTGGAATAAGATTGCACTTCTTTTTCCATCTCCCACGAAAACTAGTTTTTTTTAGAAAACAACATTTTTAAAAAATGACGCTCACCGTATACAACACAAATTTTTTTGTATGAAGGATAAAATTCTAATATTTTTGAATTTTAGATTCGTAACTACGATATCTAGCACTTTCATTTGGTCACATAGATTTTTATTGAATATTTTTTCCTTAATAAAGTTTTGAAGTCAAAGCAATTGCAATTTAGACATAGGCGGACTGTATACAACATAACTTTTTCTGTATGTATCAAAATTCAATTTTATTTGTTTTAATGGATCAAGGACATCAATACCCAACACGAAAATATTTTAAAAAAATTTATTTTGATAATTTTCTATTTTTCCACATGTGTAAAACATAGAGTTTGATTTTTGGTGAAAAACCTATGTTTAATAAAACTAAAAAAACACATACATAATAAAACCAAAACATATTAAAATTATATTCGTGGGATAGCTCATTTCAAGGACTACCATAATCATTTGAAATAAACTTTAAATGAATTCATTTGATCCCCCAAAAGGTTTATCAAAAGTGATTTTTTATCAGCATTTTGATAGGTGTAAAGGAGACTCATTTATAGGTATGGTTTAAAACTAGCGAGGTTCTATCCAAGTGGGTTTGATCTAAGGTGATTTGATCAAATCCTCTTCAATTGGAATCCTTAAAATGGAACTTTTAAAGGCTTAAATCATTATATTTTCTAAAAATATGTGATTTCAGCAAAAATCAGTTCCTCTCAGAAATTGTAAACCAGCTTTGTGGGATCACCCATAAGTGAATGAAAGGTTATTGAATTATTATTATTCTAACTTTGGCGATGTTAATGTATACTACATATTGTTCTGAACAATTGACTATCGTGTGCATGTGTTAGTGGATGTAGGTATGTGTTCCGTTCCTCCAGGTGGAGGGGAAGTATCACTCAGGAGAAGATCTTGGCTAGGTAATTCGTAAAAGTAAACTATTTGAGCATATACACACACCACATTAGAAAGATTGAGTTCAGTCAATTTGAGGGTAATAGGTAAGTCATACCTAGTCGTATGTTTGCATTTGAGAGTCTTGTTACTTTTGCATGTATTGGGTGATGTTTATCTATTTGAGATTTTGTGATCTTTCTTGTGCTATTACGATCATATGGACAAGTGGGATGTATGTGGAAGTATGGTTATATATATGCACATATGTGTCAATGGGATCTAACGACACATGCATATGTATATATACCACACATACAGACTTATCAATATGATGGTAAACATGAATGGCTATATGTGAAATAGGTGTGAACATGTATATATGTGTATAGTATTTACACATATCTATATGTATATGTATATCGATACATTCGTACGTTGGTGAATGGAGACGCTCATACAGATGCATCAATATAGATATACATATACATACGTGTACATAGAGGCATATACATTTGTACATATATATATGCTTACATTCATTATAATGTGTTTATTATATATTATCTTTCCTGTACTCACACACACACACACACATATATATATTGAAGGAGTGCTAAAATTATAGACTTACGATATACTTATGAATACATATATATATAAATATATATATTAATGGATATATATATACAAATATATATGTATATACATATATACATATATATATAAATACATGTTAAGGTATTTAAGTATATAATATATAATATATATAAATATATATAATAATATATATATTATAGATATTATATATGATAATGGAGATCGACTATCTCTCATTTGTTTAATCTGATTTAAAAGGCCTTGTTTTACAGTTGATGTAGACAATGGAATGAAGGTAGATATTGCCCATGTCTTTGGAAGCCGATTTAAAAGCTTTTGACTACTAGTGGAAATTGATTATCATTGTGACTAGCACGTGATATATGGTGTGGCATTACATTTGATATTTTTGGTTATAGATTGCTTGACTTGGTCGACGTCTTTAATGAGACCATGCTTGAATTTGTCTCACATATTAAACTGGTTATGTTGATTCATTTACCAGATAGGGTCGATTTAATATGCTATCATTATATGGAATTTGAATGAGTTTTATGGTAACAAATATGAGGAAATAGAATAGCAGATGGTGCCACATTTGTGTTGTTTTGTTGTATATGTCTTCTCTCATTGATACAATTCGAATTCTCCATGATCATTTGGAATAAGTCTTTGAATTTTTTTTATGTAAACTATTTGATCTATAGGAGGCTTTGCTGAGTCTGTGCTTATTTGAACACCACCTTATTGTTGAGTTCTTTGTTGAAGCTTGGTGTCCTATTGCATGCCTAAACTGTAGGCTTTGAGGTTTCTTGGTTGCTCTATAAATAGTTGAACTATTTCATTGTGAGGGATGCATTCCTTTCAAGGAATTATACATCTTTTGCAATTCCTATTTTCTACAATATAACTAGTTGTACTTTGCTTAGCATTGAGAGAGAGATAGGAAGAGAGTTATTATAGTTTGTGAGGAGATTGTATTTTGAGATGAGTAAGCAATCAACTTGAGAGGTGGAGATTATAGTGACATTTCTTGAGAAGGTGTTTGGCAAGCTAGTTGTTGTTGGAGAAGGATTTTTTTTTTTCTCTAGTTTGGATAAGTGATAACGGGCATTGGGATCCCTTCTTCTTTGTTATTTTACTTTGAATGATGTGTCTTTCTTGCATGGTTGAGATGTCTTTTCCAATATATGCATTAGTGAATGTAGATTATTTTGAAAAAAAAGTTAAAACTATTGTGTTGTTTTCATATTGTGTTTTTATGTACTCCATAGTAGGAGATGAGTGTTATCATAGGTATTATATACTAGGTATGATTGAACATGAAAAGCTCATATGGTGCATTTAGTTAAGTTATCAATTTAACTAGGAAATATTATGCATACTCCTCGGAGAGATAATCCAGTATGGTAGGGATTTTTTAACTTACTTGTAAGTAGGGTTATCCAAGTATATAGGTTATCTTTGGAATGAAGGACTATCCATTGAAGGAAATACCTAGGTTGTGAATGTACTAGTAAGTAGGTTTATTCATAATAGATTAATATGGTTGTAGGTTATTTGGGATGATGAACTATCTATTGAAGGAAATACCTATGCGTAGCTTAAGATAGCCTTAAGTCAAATCGGCCTTGAGTAGTGTATGTGATAGATGAACCTCAGTAAAACATACTGAATGAAACACTTTGGCCAAAGTACTGTGATGACCTTTGGCTCCACTGTCAGTTCACCATGATCTAGTATTACATGCTAGACAAAGATTGTGGGTTTACAAGTTCTAGTTATGTAGGACACAACACTATGCTCAGTTGGTTATCATTATCAATTACTCTACCAATCTCTTCATCAAAGGGAAGGTCCATCTATCGAATGATAGATGTGCGGGGAACCACATTATGAGTCCATGGTTGGAGGAAAAGCACCTGAGTGATGCTTCTCCTCCACATCAAGTGATAGAGGAACCAAGATTTGAAAGGAAGGATCCTAGACCATCTTACAACTATTAGTTCTAAAGATTTTGAGCTATGTTTGTAAATGTGTGTTTTCTTGCATTGATGTATTATATGAAATGAAAAGGAATTAATGTTGTAATATGCATGCATTTTGTTTGGAAATTATCTATAAAGAAAAGAATTTTTTTTATTACATTTGCATGTTACTTGTTTATTTTACTTGTTCGGTGTAAAATTAGAAATTTCTACTTCATAGAAGGGTTAGTTCATTACACATTGTGAGGGGGATACATAGTCTCTCTATTTACCTCTTATGGGGGGATATTGCTTGTAATATATTTATGTGATGGATGGTGTACTTGGGGGTATCATGGAGTCCTCCATCCTTCCTCACACGATTGTTTCTTTTCTCTCTTTTGGAGAGGAGTTTTGTCCCACTTGGTTTTCTCCCTTTTTCCATTTGTGAGAGATTTCTTTCACATTTTTACATGGGTACCTAAAATGGCCTTTTAGCCGAGACCCATCTTTGCATCTTTTTTGCATCATTTGCATAATAATCTTCTCCCTAAGTTGCACTTAAGGGGGGTGTTGGTATGAATTAAAGTCTTGTACCTAGTAATTTATCCCATTAGGTAATTAGGGGACTTATTCACATGTTAAGTTTACTTAGGATATAAGATTCTTTTTAGAAGTCTTAGTTGGATTTTCTAGAACTTATCTTAGCTTTTCTAGAACTTATCTTATCTAGCTTTATGCATCATTTTCTAGGCAGTTAAGTTATTAGTTGTCACATGTCTTAAGATTAAGACACATGTCACAATTTTATGTTCAATCCTATTCCTCACCTTGCCTATATAAGAAAGGTGATTGCACACATATGTAACATACTTCATACATTATCATAATTTTGATAGGTCTTAATATCAAGCAAGCTCATATTATTGCATACCCTCTTGTCTAGAAGGTTTTCATTGTTTTTACAGGTGGTCTTGGGTATTGAGCTAATCTTCAGCTCTTACACCTTTCTGTGAGAAAGAGGTGCCACTTCATAGTTCGAGACCAAAAAATTACAAAAAATCATAAAAATGTTAGTATAAAGATGTGGGTCCTACTATGTGTGCCAAAATGAAGAGGGTGAGAAATGTTGAAGGTAAAAAAGGAAGATAAAAGCAACACAAAACACAATACCTTCACCTATAATCTTTGCTTCTCTCCTTTATGAGTGGAAATGGAGTGCTCACTTATTCCATTTTATTTTCTCTTTGATGTTGATATGTGGATTGCTCAATGCTCTATCATAACCTTGATAATGATGATGACAAGCTTGATTCAATAGATATTTTGATAGCATGTAGGTATGATAGCTTGATAAGTGATTATATTCATTAGCTTGAAATTAAGGATGAGAGCCTCTAGATAGAGAGTCTTGAAGAGGAAAAATGAATGGCTAGAAATGATTGATGATGGATTGTTGATATTGATTGAGGATTAGGGTTTGGATCAAGGATGCAATCATATGACAAGTATTACATGATGGATAGGATCTAGGTATAGGATTGAGATAAGGACAAAAGTCCTTATGACATTGGCTAGGATTAAGAGGTTATATGAAATGAGTAGATATGATGAAAATATAATTTTATTTTTGGATAGTCTCTAGGTTCAACGAATCTAGGAAAGGAGTTAGTTAGACATGTGAAGGGTACATTTTTCACATGAGGAAAAATTTAGATTATGATCGATGTACAAACACGATAAAGGGATATGATTAATGGACAATGATAGAGAATAAATGGTAATTAATCAAATAAATATTTTTTTTATTCAATTAATGAAATCATGATGAAGGGATAATAATTAAATAAATGATAAAATTTATTTAATTAAAGGATTAGGATAAGGATAGGAAAGGATGAGAATAATTAAATAAATAATATATAATTATTTAATTAATGACTTAGGATAGGCTAAAATGAGGTGTGGTTGGGTAAGGTCATATTTTAGGTGTCTACACATAAATACAAAATTAACCTAGATAAATAACTCAAATCTAATGTATTATTAATAATGAATGGTTAAATACAATATCAAAATATTTCTTCAAATTCAATGGGCCCTTGGTCTACTGGTGAAATTGAAAGGTTCTAAATGAGCCCACCAGGGATCAAGTCTTGTTGAGTGCAAAGGCTCTGACATCGAAAAAGGGATGAAGTCGGGATCGTGCCTTGGACGAATTTGGCGGAATGGATACCCCTCAGTCCTTGGCTCTTACCTGAAGAGGTTCAGCCCAAGAAGGATTGTGCTCTTCTATTGGGTAGCAAAAAAAGAATTTGTGGATGATGTCCATAAAAATAATAATAATAATAAAAAAAATAAAAATAAAAAATAAAAATTCTTCAATGAGAAGATAAACACTTTGTATCTAGAGGAAAAAATATATATATATATTACATAGAATTGGGCATACAATTTATTCATCCCAAGCCCTCAATATATAGGCCATGGATACTTGAGAAAACAAAATGGTTTGACAAAATGATGGGCTCAAAACCATGAAATAAAGTCTAGACAAGGTGGTCCACATTGAATCTATGCACCTAAACTCCAAGTGTAACTCCTCAAAAATAGATGTAACTTCTAATTTGACCATTTGACCCTCCAAGATCATGATGGGTCAAATTACTCTAATTGCTCTATGAAAGTGTAATAACATCTCTTAAACAACTCGTACACATACTATAAATATATAATCAATTATGCTAGTAATAGTCTACCTAGAGACGAGCCCCTCTTAAATATTCTTATGTGTGCCATAGATTATCATAAAAAATATATTACACATATATTCTCTTACATATATTACATGACATAGATGCTCTTATACATCTCACACAATAATTACTAAGTGGAAAAGAGTGTCACTTATAGAGTCTGAAAATTCCATCCAAGTGCAAGTCACCATTTTGTATGAGGGCACACTATTTATAATAATAATATAAAATAATTATATTATACCTATAAAGTTTGCAAGGTGTACCATGCACCTAGTCTTCTAGTCCTAATAATAATTATAACAAGAAAATGGTTAATAATTTATAGATGACGTAAAATAATGTTTTGTGATTTTTTTGTGTATATTATATTATATGTTTTAAATAAATCAACAAATAATTTCTATAAAGTTTGATAGATTTTAATAGAGTGTTTACTATATTTTATTATTTTTCATTGAGTAATAATTCTCCATAATACATAATATGAGGTACAGATAAAATCTTTGAGTGTTTATCAAACATAAATCCTTTACACTAATATCTATGTCTCACATTTTTTAAATTATTATTTTAATTGATAATATAATCATAATTTAGTCATATAATTTCTTATAATATGCTAATATTTGTGTATATATCCAAAGTAATGTGATTTCCATTAGAACAAGGACATCAAACTAAAATATTCATGCATTTTATTTTTATTTTTATTGTCGTAAATATATACATTATTATTTTTAGTGACAAACGTGTTTATTTAATTACATAAAAAAAATGGTCACACATCATAAAATTCTAAGATGGTTTCATGTTGAGTTCAATAAAATTAAATTTAAAACATCTTTGATGCTAGAGAAATTGGGGTGGAGGACCTTGCCCCTATAGAAATAAAAATATTTCTCTCAAACCAATGGGAGAACATGAAATAACTAAACATACTTAAAAGAAAAGATCACTATATGTAGGATGACATGGTGACGAATATGGGGGATATTCTCAATATTATGGTGGACTATAACAAAACTACTATCCATAGCATAGCCAAAAGCATCAAACTACTATAGGGAAAAAGTAGTCGTCATGTGGTATAATCTTAAATGTAAGTCCAATCACAAAAGAAGAAGCAAAAAATTAAAAGAATCTATGCATGAGGATGCTAAGTTCAAGGATAACTAGTTGAAGACCCTTTAGGATGAATATGAGGATGCTACTTAATCTGTAGGAAAAATATTTTCTTAAGGTTGTAATATTTTTATGGTTTAATTGGTTTTTTTTTCTTTTCCTACTCAATGTAGGGGATGGGCTATTATTTTTTGGTTCTAGATTTTTTTGTTTAATTATTTTAAACTCTTAATCGCTAAAGGAAGGAAGTCTTTTAAAATATCTATTTTATGTTTACTAAAAAGTTATGCATATTAGAAAAATATAAAAATATGATATTCAAATGAAATATGATGAAGCTTGTATTTTTATAAATCTAAAATTGAGGGTTATTTACATATATAATTTTAATATTTTAATTATATTATTTGACTCAAAATTATGGATTTTGAAGTGAACTTTTTTCAATAAAATTGATGCATGTGACTTGGAGGGAAAAGTATACCATATAGAATGTTTAAGGGACACATATATGTAAATAATACTATCTACAATAGACATAATATATTTTTATTATGTTTCAAGATTGAGATACTATTGTATATAAAGTGGTAAATCAACATGTGACCAAGAGTAAGACACTATTATGATTCAATCTCAACAATAACAATATGTTGAGATCATAGGAACAAAAATGATTTTAAAAAAAAAAAAATTCTATATAAAAGTACAATAATTTTAAAAAAATAGTTAGTGCAAGAACTCTCATGCCAACTATTTTGGGCCTAACTAGAACAATCCCTAATGTAAATATTTATCAAAATGGATAAATGTAATACCAATTTTTTCTTGCTAAATAATACAAAAATTCTACATGAAATATCAATAATTACAACAACCATTCATTACACATTAAATTGACGATAAAATGAATTTAATACAACTCCAATAACATCATTTTATAATGTTATTCTACATTGATAATTGACATAGAAATAAATATGATTCCCCACCAATATACTTAATAAACTTGCATCTCATATTCTATAACCCCAATTTTAAAATATATCATATTTTAAATGAACTACCATCTCATCAAATATCATGTTAAATATTTTTATATCCACTCATCCATCCAAAATAATGCAATACATTCAATTGCTAACCTTTTTGTTTATTATTTTGACCTATCTTGTTGTAATTTTGATGTCAAGATTTCACTTTTGGATGATGACTATTTATGTAATGAATATTGTGTGGATGTAAGTATTATTCCTATCATATATTTGTTGATTTAAATATGGATATTGTATGTATTTATTGCTTATCTCTATGTTATATTTGTTGATGTTAATTGGTTGATGTATGATGGAATATTTTATTAGATTATTTACTATTTTATCATGTAGATCTTGTCATGTGAAGTAGATACTACTAATGGAATTTTATTATGTGATGATGTTTTAGAAAAATATAATATATGGAAATTGAGAATTAGACTTAGATTATGAAGTGGCAAGTTCATTTCAACTCTAGTCCATCAAATATTATTGATAACTCTTCAAATTATATTAGATTATATAAAATTTATGTCTTTGAATAAATCGAATAATAAAGATTAAAAAAACATAATGTTAGATTAAAATAAAATAATTCTTTTATAATAAGAATATATAAATAGAAAATTGAAAGAATATTATTTAATATGTAACAAAAATTTTATTTAGAAGAATCAAAACCTAAACATAAACATAAAGTTTTAAAAAGATTATAAATTAAAGATGAGAACACATCTATTTATTGAAAATAAAGAAGTAATGTATTTATAAAATAAGTAGATGAGATTTGAGGGTTGTAGGCCTAGCTCGATTGGTTAAAGCATCCTGTTGCAAGCAAGAGGTCACGAGGTCTAGTCCCCCCACCCATCCATGTGGTACCAAAGGGCGTGTCATGCTAGTGTCACCAGTCACATGATTTTTTTTTACCAAGCGCACTTCAGTTTATAGGAGGACAAATACTTGACTGGTTCCTGCACTCTAAAAAAAAGTAGATGAAATTTAAGGAGAAGAATGAAAAAATAGTATTATTATTAGATAAATTTGAGAAAAAAAGTAGTGAATAATATAAGATTATGATTCAATTTAGAATAAGAAGACTATTAGGGTGAGTATTGAAATCACTTATCATATTTACTATTTATGAATTGGATTAGCTTTTCATGTAACACCCCTCTGTTTTTCTCTTTGGATCAGATAGTGTGTGTCTTTGTTATGCTTTGTTTTCTATTGGTACCTTGAATTTGATAGACTATGATGCTTTTTTATTATTTGATCGCTAACTTTAGAGCGATGTGGATTTTATATTATGATGTGATGGTACCTTATTTTGATGTTATCATTATGACATGCTTTTGGATTAGCATAATGGTTATTTGAATTAATATTTTTATATGTACATGAGTAGATTATTGATGTTAGAATCGTCAGTTTTGTGATATTGTATTGGTGAAGGGGACGAAATTGCACCACTCGCTTGCAAGCGCCCTGCGATTCCACGATTCTCTCTTCATGGTGTGTTTTATTATGATATATATATGCATGTTCGATATATGCCTTGTTTACAAGTTTGTAGGTACAAGACATCAACTCCACTTGGCTTCACAAGTTTGAGCATGTCAATTTCCCAATGGTAATGTTGATTGGGAGATAGTAGCTAGAATTCCTGTGTCAAGCCACCACCCTAGTCATAGTATGTCATCGGTTCTAGTTGGTTTTGATTGTTAAATGTTGTTCAATTTTGCTTTGAAATTATTTATGTTGCAAAGGTGGTAAAAGGTAAATAATGGATTTAAAATATTTTAGATGATTATTAAATTAATCTGGTTTTTAATGTTAGAAGAAGGTAATTAATTAATTTAATCTAATTGGTAAAATAATCTAATCTTAGGATTATATTATTTTATTAATTAATTAAATTAGTTGAACTAAGGTAAATTAAAAATGCTAAGTATTTTAGGAATATTAAATGTTTTAATTTTTTAAAATATCTTGAGGATTTGGTGCAATTTGGTTTTAAAAGATATTTTGGTTTTCAACATGTGTTGGAAAATATTTATGAGGGTTGTTGGGAAAATTTATTCACAGAAAAATTAATGGTTGTAACGGGAAGAAGTGAGAAGCTTATTCACGGAAGAAGGATAGAGGATATTTTCTGGGGAAAAAGGTTTTAAAAATTAAGTTTTGGTTATTGCATGTCTTTGTGAAAATTTTGGAAAAATATACAGTCTCGGGAAAGTTTTTGTGTTCTGGAATTTTATTGTTCTGGAGGAAGCTCTGGTTGATCTAGGAAAAACCTTAGATATGTGGAAGAGGCACTACGTCAATTCACATCTTCTAATGCGTTGGATTTTAGGTTCCTCTTTCATTCTAGTTAGTTTCTTATTGGAAAAGGTTCTTAGTTTAGATTACTGTCTGGAAAAAGATTGTTTGTGCAATTTGTAAAGCTTTTGAGTTCTAAAAATTGTAAATGTCGTATGTGAAATCTTCTGTGCAAATGAATTCCTCTGTAGAATGAAATCTTTTGTTGAATCTATTGCAAGTTTTAAATTGGGATTATTGTAAACAAAGACGAGCCCATAAGAAAATTTTAGGGCTCTAAAAATTAGGAAGAAATTAGATTCTCTGTAGAAATTCTTCTGTAGGTTTAAACCTCAAGGGAAATTTCTTGTAAAATTTGTTTGTAAGAATATTATTGTTCTTCCTTTTTTGGATTCGTTGTTTGGGAAAATTTTAAAGAATCCTCTATGTTTTTATTTGAGAAATTCGTCTGTAGAAAATTTATTTGTAAGTTGGCTTTTCAGATGTTTTTGGAAAAGTTTCATGTAGAATACTTTTTGGAAAATTATTTCCCCATTTGGAGTAATTGGTTATATATATATATATTATATTATATTCTGGCAAGAATTTTTTAAAGCTTCTGGTAAAGCGTCATACGACGAACTTATTGATGCGCGGGTGTTATATATATATTTTATTTTGAAGATAATTTTGTAAGGGTCGGTGGGGGGGGGGTGGGGGGTTGATCTCCCCACAACCGTCATACCCAGGGAGGGCACGATAGCACAACCAACCCCCCCGCATGGGGCAACTGACTGTATTTAATACAATCTGGTGCCTCATTTAAAATCGTCTGCTAAGAAAAAATGAATAAAAAGCCTTCAATATTATTTTATTGGTGTTTATTTTTATTTGATGTTGATAAAAGATATTATATATATAATTTCATATATATATATATATATAAGTATGTATATATATTTATATGTATATATAAATATGTATATTTTTGAATATATGTATATATATAGTTATATTTAAATATATATTGTATAATGGGCTATATGGTTTAAAATAATATATATATATATATATATTTTGATTATATATATTTTAGATATATATATAAATAGATTCAATATTTAAATGTTTTATTTTAATTAATGCATGCAAAGGCACATTGAAGATAATTTTACAAGTGATAGAGTTGAATAGGGAAATCGATATTTTTGTTAACAGTAATCGAGGAAATTGAAGTTATAGATAAAGTTAGATTTTCTTTTTCTGTTTGAAAAAGGTTATTATTTAATTAAATTATTTGGGAAATTTCTTTATTGTAAATCACTGAAGGGGAAATTGGATTTATTATATCCGAAAAGTAGTTTATTTCTTGTATTATTGCCTTTGTATGTAATTTCCTTTGTTCACTTTTTGGGAAATTGGTTTAGAAGCATTATAAGACTTCCAGTTGTGTTATAGTTTTGGGAGTTGTTGTAATTGTAATTTCAACCCTTCAATTTCCCTTGGGTAGTGCTTATTGTCATTTTTAGTGAATCACCCAGTTACCACGTACAGGGTGTATTGCCTCCTAAGTTTGGAGTGGTATTTGTTATGTGTGGCCTCATATGTTTGGAGTGGATTTTGTTATGTGTTTCCTCCTATGTTTGGAGTGGAATTCGTTATCCAATTTTGTGCACAATGTTACCCTTGGTTGTTGGTTTTGATCCTTGTGTTTTCAATAAGAGAGTGGCTTGCGTTAGGGGCCAGAGCCCTAAAGAGGTAAACTGGGTAACCTTTTAGAAGTAGTTAATCAAGTGAAAACATAATTTAAAGTAATTAGGGGATTGGGTAGTAACTCATACTAATTAAGATAAGATAGCCTCACTCATGGACTCAAGTGCTCGTTTGGGCTTGGGATGAGTGGGAAGGCTTGGAATGGCGAAGGTCATCTACCTTGTCTCTTTGAAAGGTATGTTGATCCTGCATGAGTGAGAATGGGGGCCGAGGATCGGTTGAGGTTGCCAGGGTTTAACCTGATAGGGGCCGGTAACCTATGAAGATCCGCATTGGGTAACCTATGTCAAGCTAGTGTGATGACCATCTTCCTATGACAACGATTTGTGTGTATGGTTCACTTGACATACTTGATTTGTTTTACTCTGGAAGCAATGTAACCAATGTTTTAGTATTGCTTTTGTATTTGATTAGTTCAATTATGTGTCATCCCAAGTGTCTAGAGGTAGTTGGTCTTGTCTAGGAATCTTGGTTACTATCTCCTAGCATGGGGGGTGGGCCTTTGGGTACCACTTGGTTGGGAGGAATGTGCACCCTACTCTATCGGGTACCCTTTCTTCTATTCGAGATGGCGAGATCTTCCAGTTGGAGAGCTCATGGATACCTTTGATTTATTCCATGATTTGATTATTGTATCAGTTGACTCTTATACTTTTATTACTCCTCAATTGTGTTCAAGGAGGTCTCATGTAAATTGTAATCACTTATGTATGATCTTCCTCATTATGGGAATGAGTATTGTAAATCTTATTTGAAAATTAATGTAATATTGGGATCTTGATGTATATCTAATCTATGTGATGCAATGTTAATGTTTGGGAATGTATGTACTTTAAATTCATAAGTAGTTAATCATATGCTATGAATGTATTTATGTTTATGTTATGGGAATCATATGTAACCTTAGTCTCGTGCCTTAGAGGATGTTTGTGATAGTGTAGTGCACCTTTCATGTTAATATTGCACTTTAAAATAAAAAAAAGTGTACGCTTTCGTAGTTGTTGCAACTTCCTCTAGGGTTACGTGACGGGGCATTACATTTCACACATTGAAATAAAGAAAAATTAAAGGTAAAATGTTGAAGAATAAAAAATATTTAATATAATTCAATAAATAAGAAAAAAAATACAAGATAAAACATTGTCTTTAAAAGATGAAAATATACACAAAAATTATGATAATTTCATAGTAAGCCCTCATTTTTAACTTTACATTATCTTAGAAAAACTACAAACAAAATCTTAAATAATATCCTTAAATAGATAAGATAGATTTAAAGGGGGATTAGAATATGAAATTATATAAACATCGTGATAATAAAATAGGAATAGTTTCAATGAATATAGGCATGTAGTTTAAGTCATTTTCATTACTATAGGAAGATTATCTCTTCACTTTGAATTTCATTATATGACAACATTTTAAAAATAGAATACTGTTGGATCGTGGATAAATATCTTAGAAATATTGGATGTGAAAATTTTGTATGAAGTACAATAAAATATCTTTTGTAAGAATATTGATTTGGTAAGACAACAATAAAGTTCAACCTCAATTATTTAAAGTGAGAATTTTTTTCAACATAATGCTACACACTAAAAAAGTAGAGAAATATGCAAAGGCTTGGTTGGACCCACACATAATTAAATACCTTGATTAAAGAATTTTTTTATTACAAATGTTTGAAAGATTACTTTTGATTAAATAGATAATTCAATAAATCTAACTAAGCATTTACATGTTTGATTTAACATATTCTATTATACAAGCATTATTTTTTTCACTTGACAATACATATCTAAATCTATCTATACAATTAACTTTATATCATAAAAAAATCCCAAATATTATTGTTTAAACATATGTTGGTAGTACTTATACTACATTAAGTCTAACATTGTACACTTATATGATGCATTCAATGGATTAAATGAAATAAAAAATCAATCCTCTCATCTTTGAGATAATACGTGTTCAGACTTAGTGCATTCAACATATTCAAGTATAGAAGAATATATCCTCTAATCTTTTGCAACACTTAAAACTAGTTTAGCTATAACATTTCATGTTTGATTATTTTAATTATAGATATGTTACTTTTACATATCAACAAGACTAATATCATTTCATATTTGATCCTATATAATTAATCACTACTTCATTATTTTAACTACAAATAAATTTTCTTATGTACTTTGTAATTTTTTTTTTCAAACATATATAAGTTTAATCCTATGAAAGAATATTCTTAATTTAATATACTTTGCAAATTATATTTCATGAAATTTTACATTTTGATTAATTATACATATCTTTTGTTAGACTACAATTTTTTTAATCTTTTCAAGTACTTGGTTATTAGGTATCACTTCAAGCATGCTCTTAGGGTAATGAGAACAACACAAGGACTAATGAATAATCTTGAAACAATCAAAGCATGACATAAGGCATCTTCAATTCCATTATATGCAAATATTCCAAAATAAGTATACATAGAAAATATATTCGATCAAGTGTCAAAATCATCAATTTTCACTTTATTTTTTTGATGGGCTTTATCATTAGAACACTTTAGGTATCTTAACTACTTTTTCATCACTCATGATCCCTCTCTCCAAATCTTGTGACATGTGCTTCTCTATTTTTAAACCCTTCTCTATTTTTAAAGCTTTCTAAATTAGCATGATAGGATATCGACATTCTTTAGCTTCATACTTCCTATTCCCTTATGTGACGAATTCAATCCTAGATGAAAATTTCATTTTAGATTATTAAAAATGTATAAGAAAGAAACCAGTAACATAGTAAATTGATAATACATATTATTATTCAATATAACAACTCACAATAGTTTCTTACAAACTAACATATTATCTCTTTTTTTATTAGATATATTAAAGATATTTTTATTTAATTATATATATCATATATTACATATACTATATAGAGAAATCAATTAGTAGATGGATATTTCAAAAACATATTAAAATTTGTTTGTAAGAAAATATGAATTAGAAGAAATAAAAAATACAATGTAATTCTTTCTAATATGATCATCTACATTTACAATCATATAATTTTGAGTAAAATATATGATTTAAAATAAATAGAAGATGAAACACACTTACTTGTATTATGATCATTATTACCAAATATGATCATATATATTTGCAATCATACAATTTATAAAATTTTGCATAAATTTCACTATAGAAAATTTATAAATCTTATTCAAAATTTAAACATTTATGAAAATAATAGGCTAAATGAGGTAATCAATTAATCTTAATTAATCAAATTTAATTGAATAAAATGTCAACATTTTTTTCTTATTAACATTACTTTTGTAAAATACAATTCAACAACTCAAAAAATAAAATTTAAATGACATAAAGTTTATTGACATTGATGATTATTTTAATATAAATCACATTATTGAAAGATTGTAGTTTAATTGATGATGATGGTAGGATGTTCTATAATTATTTCATTCAAGAATAAAACCCTCGAAGGTCTTATCAATCATATTTTTAATATTAAGTTCAATCTAAAAAATAGATATTTTGATAAGACAATTCAAGATTGACATAGTTCTCATTTCTATGAATCCCTATATGTTTGATAGACCAACTTTAGTTTCTTCATTTATGATCTGGTCTCACTTGTCTAGCTTATGAGGAGGCCAATATGCTAAATAAATATGTTTTATTGGTAATCTATATTTTTAGACCAATAAATATCTATTTGTGTACATTTACATATTTATCCTTAAACTTTTGTAAATTATTAAATCATACAAAATGTGTTAAAAAGGAATTACATCTTCTATAGATTTTCACCTTAAAATTTATACATACCTTCAAAACTTACTCTTTATTTACCATTTTTGAGGTCATAGAGATATGAATTTTAGTGGATGGTGTTGCTAGACATGTATTATCTCTTCTTTTATTTGATAGATTAGGGATTTTTGTTCTTAATTATACCAATATATAGTGAAACTAATTAGTAAATAAATATTCTAAAAATATATTGAGAATCATTTTTGAGTAAAGTATATGACTTAAAAGAAATAGAAGATGGAATACAATTCCTTCTAATATGATTATTGATATCAAACATGATCACATATATTTGCAATTATATCTTATTTTATGAAATCTTGCAAAGAAAATTTATAGATTTTACTTGAAATCTAAACACTTAGGAAAATAAATATCTAAACTATTTAATCTAATAATGTTAATTAAATAAAAAAATTGGCAAAAAAGGATAAATATATATAATTAAAAAAAGAGAAATTACATAATGATTTTCAAATAGCAAGAAGTTTCATTAAAAGTAAAATGATGAAAATCCAAAGAGGTTTATCACATAACCTCCACCACCAAGAACCATTTAAAAAGAAAAAGCTTAGAAACTAGACAATACAGTAGAAATAATAACAATGATCAATCTTGAAGGAATAATTGACATTATTGAAGGGTTGTAGTAACTGGCGAGGATGATGGTATATTGTATGATTATGCCATCCACTAAAGTTTAAATCTTTTGAAAGTGTAAGTAAACCAAATTCAACTCTTAAGTAACTTTAATGGATTGATTCCCTTTACCCATAACAATTTAACTTTAGGGTAATCCTTTGGCCAAATGAATCTCCGATGTTAATCGCATTTGAAATGTCATAGATCTTAGGAGTACTTATCTTTTGATCTATCTTTGGAGTTTCTTCAACTTCTTCAGAATGATTTGGTTTGATCATTCTAGTCATTTTTTCATTAATATTTTTGTTTGTTTTAAGAATTTCTTTATTAGCCAATAGGCTTTCCCTTGAACTTGCAAGTCCAAAATTGATTGGTAAACCTGTTTCACACTTGAAAACAAGATTTACTCACCATTAAACCACTATTGAGTTGATAGAAAACAAGTTTCAACTGTTGGTAAATCAGTTGTCATTTAATAGTAAAATCCTCAAAAAACCAAATTCAAATAATACCCAATTTGTGTCAAGGAAAAATCTAGATTCAAAAAATCAAAATCAAATAATACCCAATTGATGTAAACGAAAATTCTAGATTTATCTTAGTGACAAAAATCTATCAGCATAATCCTTAAATCTCTTTTAGATGCAAATGCTAGTTTCTTATAGATAGTAGATTTGTGAAAAACTTTTTAAACTTTTATCTTTTAAATTTTTTGTGAAAATCTTTCTTTATAATCTTTTAAAATTTCTTAATTAATTTATATATTTATCTTTTTGAAATAAAAAGGATAAAATACAATATGTATATCATCGAATTGTTATATATATATGGATAACAGTTGCTATCCTCGTCGACATATAGTTGAAGCCAAAATGGCATGTAAAGTAATCACAAGACACTGGTATTTTTTTGGTAAGACAAATGTCCCAAAGCAGTACTTCTTGTTATGTCAAATACTGGTTGATTGAGTGTTTATTTTAATTCGAGAGTTTGATGCATTGCATAACTCTCAAATTTGCCTTTATTGCATGGCAAGCACACGCGCCATTCCCGGCATATGTTGTGTGACACAACGTATGATTATTTTCACTATTCAAGGAAAAGTTGGTATACAGTTTAGCCCCTTGCTGATAGCCTCCCATTCATTCTTCCTTCCTATAAATTATGTACCAAGTTTAGATGGGTTTTGTTTCAATTACTCTCAAAGAGCTTTCTTGGCAGTTTCCTCATTCATTTCATTCCCATTTCTCACATGCCAGCCAAAAGAAAAAAAAGTGTAGTGACCCAGATTAGAATAAGCAACTTATGTCTTTATTCCAAACTTCTTTTCTGAACCAAACTTGTAATGTTACCTGCCTATCTATTCCCTTGGCATGATTGATAAAACTCCATTCCAAACAGCAACGGAATTGAAAAGGTAACAGACCCAAACAAAAAAAAAATCCATTGAAAATATTGTTTAAATTCTTCTGTAAAGGACAAAATATCTGTACATATTTATATTACTGAACATGGGGGTTCGGTTCCATAGTCCGTCCAAAAAGAGGACAACAACAATATTTTGGAAGATGATGCAAGGTGACTTCTACGTGAACTTCCACACAAATCTCTAATGCCTTGGGATCTGCCATGTCTCCAAAAGTCAACATTTTCATCGGTAAATAATATTGACGATTTGAGTAGAAGAAAGAGCAGGGTGGTCGCAGATGGAAGAGCAGGCGGCGCAACCCCATGCACCACTGTTTGCTGGTCTCCTTCCTTGTCTCCACTGTGGGTCCCTCTTCTGCTTCCTTGGGCTAAGATATGCCAGCACCAGAAACTCTCCCCATGCCCACTTTCAAATAAATACAAGAAACATTCCATGCTATATATAAATCTCCACATCTCTCTCCCCATCTACTGCGTCATGTGTCCCCACCAATGAATTAACAGTTCAGATACCCCCTCGTCTGTCTACATTTGTAATAGACAGCTTATATACTATATATCTCACAATGTTGCCTCCTAGGCTTCTTGTAAGTTTGTTAGGTGTGAATATAAATTTATCATTTCATACATTGTAGTCAATATATTGGTTGTTTCTATGTGGGGACTGCACAAATCATAAATAATTAATATATCGGTCACAATTTATTGGTTGTTTTCATAGTCTATGTATTGGTTGTTTCTATGTGGGGACTGCACCCATCATAAATAGTTAGTACATTGGTCACAATGTACTGGTTGTTTAAGCTCAATCCAAATTATTTCTAGTATATATGATCGAATGACTTGTTCTGGACTATTTAGATTTCTAAATTTGTATGAGAGAATAAGTGAAATAATGCATTAGTATTTGCTTTTTAAGAATTTTATTGTACATTATAGTTTGGTAAGAAATTAGTGTACATTACTGTTTCAAGTGATTTGAAAGGCGTGAGGGTAAAATAAGGGATGTGTGGTGTGAAAGTGGAATGATATTTTTAAGATAATTTTTATTTTAAAAGAATTCAAGTAAATTATACTTATATAATTAGATGTTTGGTGTTAGTTAATCCACCGGATCATTATAGGACTACTTGAATCCCTTTCTTAGACTATAAAGTTTCTCTTTTCATTATATATGTGAATTGGGTAATCCTATGGTTTTCATCTATTTGCCTTACAATTACACATTTCATATTTTATATGTCAGAAAAAATAAAATAATATACATTAATAATTTTACTTTTTAAAGTTCTTATTTGAATACATATCCATATATTATTTAGAAAACATTTTTTTAATTACATATCAAAAATTTAAAATTACAATTCAAATAGAGATTTGAATAGAACATTTCAATGAAAAAAAAAAACCTAAAATATAATTTATTAGCCAATCAATGGAGTTTGATGGTTGATGTCCCAACGGTTGGGCACTCTTGTTGAGAATATGCTGCTTGCTGAGGTTACTGTGGAGGAGTAGCACTTAGCCAAATATTATAATCCAAGGTTAATTTTAGCCTCCCGTGATATTGATGGATTATCTACACTTGCAATTTGTGATTCTTAATCCAAGGAGGTAATTCGAATTCCACTGTAGTATAAGCCAATGTTAGTTATATTTTTTTATAAGGCATGCCCCAAACATGGGATTGTTTAAAAGATCAAGATAAATCGAAACTTGAATTGCACTTAAGTATTAGGTGCTTATCATTTCATTGGGCTAAGTTCCAGAAAAGAATGGAAAAGAAATTGGGAGATGGTCCAGTTAATTTAAACCTACAACTACTATGAATCTGGCTTTTTTGATATGTAGCCCTACTACTCTAATATAGTAGTCTAGTCTAAACCACTTCCTTTTTGAAGCATATAGCATGAAGTGTCCTCAACAAGACTAGCGTCATCCTCTATTTCTTCTTTAATCCCTGTGTAAGATAGAACTTTCTCAATTTCTCAAAGTTAGGACTTTGAAGAAGTTTATGTATTTATAGTATGAGGAGATACTTTTTTCCTCTCTTTCATCCTTTACCGTTGCTTGTAGTGGTTGTCTGGCTTTCTTGACTGACAGTGTTCTTGGTGGTGAAGACATGTCGTGCCTAACGTCTTATCATGACAAGAAAGTGGATCATTCATTCTCTGATTTAACTGGCCCCAAAAAAGTATAACTAGACCAACTAACCAGCAGAACCTTCACACCCACATTGCAAATTTCCTCCTTTCTTTGCAGTTGTCTCCCGAGGAAGCATGACTCAGTTTAACACTAAAGTGGCCATGATCCTTTTAGGACTCTCTTTCTTATCTTGTTGCACTTCCAAACAGCTAAGTGATGAAGGTAAAATATTAATCTGCGCATTCTTCTGTAATTTCTGAGCAGAAAGTCTGTCATCAATTATTGCTTACAATGTAGAGAAGAATTTAGTTTTACTCTATTGATTCTCATATAAAAAACATCTAATGCAGATGATATTATGAAGCTCAGCCTATCAGACAGTAGTGGCTCTGGTGGTGGTGAATCAATCAGATCTCCTCCTCTGACAGTATGTATTATATATTAAGTTTTTTTATGTCAATTGTTTGAGGATTTGGTGCTGATTGCCCATTGTAGAAGAGTTTCTTCATAACTACCTAACAGACAGATTTTGTTTTTCTAACTAAGGACAAACCAAACATATTGTACTATTTTTCCAAGCAGAGATAATTCTAAATATATATGTTGTCCTATAGTAATTCATTTCATTACTTTGGCAGGAGCTGTTAGCTCCCAATTTGGCAGGAAGCAGGCGTTTATTAGGGGGGAAATATGATGAGAACATTAATTCTGCTACTGAGGCCAAACATTTAGCTGGTGCAGAAGCAGAGAAAATGATTACTGCAGCTAAAAGCAGTCACACTCGTCATCATCAACACCATAAAAAGAGAACATCAGCAAAGAGTGCAGTTCCACCAACCTTGGTCAAGGGGCAAAAAAATGAAGAGAGCAATGTTGCTGCAAAAGAGATGAACACACTTTACTGGCATAAACACCATGAAAAATATGACAAACCAATCTTTCATGTGGATTATAGTGGCCCTAAAACACACCCTCCCAAGAACAACTAGGAGCTTTAATCTTATAGCAAGCAGTAACATGATGTACTAGAAATCAATACAAAAGACTGAAAATCCTGGATCTGGTATGTATAAACACTATATAGACCTAGATTTAAGAATTTACAGTGATAAAATACTGCTCTCTTGATGAGAGCAATGTTAGAGAGGACTGCTGTACCTTTATTTTAAATTTTAAATTTTAAATGATATAAAATAAAAAGAATATATGTACTTAGTTTGGTGTTTATGGTTTCCTACAAAATGAATCACAGGTGATTATTGCCATGCAGTATATTAAAGTAGATTGATTGCATCTGATCTATTCTGACTATCGATTGACAATATTTTTGCAAATGACCTCTTGCATTTCTTTTGATGTAAGATTTTGTTTAGTTAAGAGATCATAGTATGAATTTAATCCTTACAATGATCTTGGTAGTTCTGGCTATCAAATTTTCATGGATTTGGGTTTAGTAGTTGTGTTGAGTTGATCATTCAATCTAGATTGATAAAATAGCATAAAGCTCCTGCCTTAGAATTGAGATATATTGGCAGATATTATCCAAACAAGGACAGCAGCACCAGCCAAGTTAATTGAAATGGGTATATTGTCTGATCGGTCAATTTGATTCAGTTCACTTTAAGCTTTTCATTAGTTGATGATGTTACAAGATTGAATAACAAATATTTATGGGCATTCATGACCTTCCAAAGACTGTAATCGACAAGGCAATGCATATCTTGTCATTACAGTAGGCTGGTTTGTGATGTGGTTTTATATATTAATCAGTCACGTAAAACAATGCATGCGTGATAACAACGGCCACATTCTTCAATAGCAACACCCGTGGACTTTTAGCACTTGGAACCTTATCCATGCTTTCTTCCTGATTTGAAAGCTATGTCGGCTGCCATTTTATATTAGTCTCCAGGAGTGTTGTGCTTTGAGGAATTTTGGCAGTTTGTATATGTCATCCCATATACAGAGCAATTATAACTAGACTTTTGAAGTCCAGAGAAACGACTTTGCCACTGCATTCCAAATTTTTGAAGCTGCCTAGAACGTGCATTCATTAAAATTGCATGCCACAGTAGGGTTTAACTTTTTAAACAGTTTGAAACAGTTTATCTTTTCACCGCGAACAACAGTATTTATCTGAGGTATAGGAAATTTGAAAATTTTAAATGATGTGGAGGTGATAGGTAAAGCCTAATTACTGTTGATGCAGGCCGACATTAACAGGTAGATTGAGACACTTATTAATTAAGACATTTTGGAAGTTTTACTCGTTTTGTACATCATTGGTAAATAGATTGATAAGCTGTAGCTTTTGGGAGCAGGAGAAATTATTCCACACATTAATTGAAAGTTTGTCTCATTTTTTTCTTTCCCTTCACTTCACCTGAATAGTTGGCACTTTCGGTAGTAAGAGAAATTATTCCACAGGTTAAAAGATTCGGTGATTTATTATGAATTTTTCTGAACGATCTACGCCTTTTATAGTTAGTTATTGGGCTTTTACTTGCCGGTTATGGCATTCTGTTGTGAGCATCACCTTAGGGGTTTCTTTTATTTTAGAACTGCCTGGATTTACTCAAACTTTTAACTTTACAAGGATAATTACTTTGAGGTGGAAGAAAGGTCTTTTCAAGTTTGTTTTCTATTCTTATATTAGGGTTAAAGGATGTGAGGTTGAATAGGACAGAATCTGACATTGTTTAGGTCGGAGCTTTCAATATCATTTTGTTCTTGACAACTTGGTTACAGTTATGTTATATTTTGTTTGACAACTTAATTGCAATTGTACTGTTTTTATGTAAGAGGATTTAGACCCTGTCAAAAACCCTTTTTTATCTTAATAAAAAACATTACAGTGAACTACTTTCAATGGAATATTTACATAAATACAATTGATTCCATCTGGAACAGGCTAAATTATAGAAACATTTGGTCGACATATCAATTTTAGTCTGTACAAGTATTTAATGAGCAACTTTCCGACTCGTATAAAAGAAAAGGAAGGTCGGTAAAATATGAGGGCAGACATTGCATGTGCAATAACAGAGTTAGTAAAGAGCCGAGACGATCCGACAGGAGCTATTGCATTAAGTACATCTGGGGCACCCAAAGTCCCATTTATAAAAAATAACATAACCAATTACACAGTAACATATTTGATTATGCTAGTCATCACAAGTAAAGTTGCTTGTATCTTCTAATTCGATGTTGTATTTGCTTGCATATGAGCTTACTGGTTCTACAGATTATCAATCATTTGTAAACCTTTTATTTTTGGGTAGTCCATGCTTCAGTCACCTCAATTCACCATTTACTTTTTTCAAGGTTCCGGCTGATTGTCCAATGTTATAGGGTTGTCAATCTACTTTATTGTTCTCAGAAGAATACCTTATAAGCAGAAAATTCTATGAGGAAACATGGACTTTTGATAGGTATTCTTATATTGCTTCCAGTTACACAATGGTGGGTATATTAATAATATAACTTATCGACCTTCTGTAATGCACACTGTTAACATAGTTTTCTTGATGTAAACTGTTATATTACTTAAACGGTTATATAGTTGACAATATATCTATCATTTCCGCGAAGGTTTGAACAGTGGTGGGTTATGATTCTATTTTAGTTAGAACAAAATTGACAAACAATAAAAATCACTGGATACTTCCACTTTTTAATGTGACAAAATCACCTAGCCGAACAAGTGCAAGAGGATTACTGAACTTGATCACTTCATTTCTTGCTTCATGTAGGCTATTTGGTGATACTTAAGCTTTTTACTGTCACAAAATCACTGAGGCTCATTTCGATATTTCGACTTTAACTGTCATAAAATCACCAAGCCAAACAAGAGCAAGAGGGAAACTGAACTTGATCACTTCATTCCTCACATCGTGCTGATTATTTATGTGTTGCTCATTTTGATTCTTGAACTTTTTATTGTCACACAATTACTGATCCATACTTTATGGGAATTAAGAATTAAAATTAACATTTTATTTGAACTTCCAAATGACAGTGAAGAATTGTTAATAAAAATAAGTATTGAAATGAAATGAAAAAAATAAATACAAAAAGTTGAAATGAAATGAACAAAAGAATCCTAATAAAACCGGACTGTTTTGTTTAAATGAACGAGCACAACTCCCTTCTATGGATTACAATCTTAATGTAGAAAAAACATTGTGGATTCTATGAGCCTCTTAGATGAATAAAATCAACACTCTTTTCCTTCCTTTACAGCAGTGGTTGTTGGAGAACACCTCTTCTTTTCATTAAAGCACTCTCAAAAGGAAGAGGAAGTGGAAGAATTGGTTGTCCATTTTACATTCTCTTCTCTTTTTATTTAGGATCAATTTCATGAGTGAGAAATTGATCCGGGTTATTTCCACTTGTAAATTCTACCTAAATCAATCTCACGTTTATAAAATTTACTTTGATAAAAAAAAATTTCAACAAACAATTATCTCTTCCGATTCCACTTCCATTCAGAGTCATTCAATTCAACAAGAGTGTTTTTAACATCAACTATAAAGAGAGGAGGAGAGTATTCCCTAGTTTCTAACTAATTTAGTGGAAATTAGGGATCAATTCCCAAGCCAATCAAGAGAAAGAGAGTTAGTGAACTTAATCATTACATTTTTCTATAAGAAATTTATTTCAATGTCTTAGCAAGGCCTTATTTCTAGTACGTGAATCTCATTTATTCTTTAGTAAAAATTCAAAGAGCTAAATCAAAGAGTGTAGAGACTACAAAGAAGTAGATTACAATTATACAATAATAATACTTCACTATGTTGATGATAGATATGGAGAATATTATTAGGGATATCTCTACTTAAATATCAAATATGGAAATAGTTGTAAAATGGGATTTGACCTTAAAACCACCTACTCTTTAAGAAGACTTATATAAATCTTGCCAGATCACCTCATCCTTTTGTAAAAGAAGTAAATATTCACTAATTTAAAAAAATAAAAAAGTACCTTTGACTATTAAACTATTTGATATTAAAAAAAAAAGAAACTATTATAGACAACTACTAGACTAATTTTTTTTTTTTTTTTAAAATTACTATATTTGATAAAAATATATGTTTGTAGTATTCAAATAAAGTTGATAATTTTTAAAATCAAAATTTATCAATAAGCACAATCAAGATCTATTATCATGTTTAATTGATGGTAATTATTGCATAATTGGTTGACACTCAAATTTGCACACATTGTACATAACTAATTATATTAATTAAATAGGATATATTTTTAACTTGATATCTATGATGATCATGTGTGAGTGTGGAATTAAGGTATTTACCATAGGTACCTAAACTAGTTTCACAACAACATCAATAAAATTTCTTATCATATATCATCTAATAACTTAGACCAATTTAGTATGAGGCAAAGAAGATTCCTATATCAATTTGTATTGTGAAATTAGCATACCCATGACATTTATCATTTAGTTTTACTTCCAACTTAGGAATATATAAATATAATAACATAACAACAAGATGCATACTCTTGTGCTAGGTTTGGGTCATGGCCTAATCCCTATATAATTGCTATATTTTTATTCCTATTTCACTCCCTTTCTTAGTGAATTTCATACATTCACTCCCTACAATGAGATCACTACCTTATCTCTACAAATTATTTCCTAGGTGTGCTAGCTATTCTAACACACCTAACAAACACTATTTTATAGACATTAATTATGCACTTAAACATGTGTTAGATAAATGCAAGGATATTAGAGAGGAATAATTAGAGCATAAATTAATTCTTAAAGAAAAATAAAATCAAATCTTAACATCATATAGGACATATACATGTTTATGAATGTTATCTTTGATCTTTCTCATCATCATTAATTCAGTCCACCAAGGGGTTTTCTATAAGATAACCCATTCACCCATTGAGTTAGAAATCTCCTCAATGGTATCTATAGACACTACACTAGTCAATTTAGATATCTTGATAGTGAAGAAAATTATATCCTTAAGTGTACTTTGTGTTAAATTAGTTTTACATGGCTTAGAGCAATTATATGCATTTGATCAATTTAACAATAGCCAAGATCAAACTCATAAGGCTCGTGTTTGATCTACATCATTTTTTGTGATAATTCAAACTTTAATATATTCATTAGATTGAGGTAATTATTTTTTTCATAGTGTCAAATTGATCCAAAATGCGTCTCATTGATAATAATTATTCATCATTAATTTCATAGCTAAGTACACCTAATCACTCATTTTATCTCTATACATTTATTTCAATAAATTGTGTCCTAGCTTTATTATCTAGGTTAATTGTTAAAATTATTTAATCATCCTAGATAGTTTATGCAAAGCATATATTTTTCATTTTCTTTAGATTTTTGTGAGCCTAACATTTTTAGTACATGACCTAGGGTGTTTCCTTAGGGTTCATTTTCCTTCATTGGGGATCTAGATCGTTATTTATTTTCTTATATTTCATATAATGATTTCCCAGGGTTTGATTTTAGTCTTTTATTTTCATTCATTGTTCTACTTATTTAATAGTTTTTCTTATTCTTGCCTAATCTTATATTTCTTCCACCTTACCCAACCTTGCTTTGACCATTAGGGTTTGCATTCCATCATGTTTTAGATATATAATTATTGATTGAATATTTTTTATATCAAACCTTAGGTCATTCTTATCATTCAAATTATCCTTTATGCTTTTTCTTACTTTATTCCCTCCAAGACATGCCTAGATGTTTGTGTTTCATTAATGGATCTTGTAATATGGATCTCAAATTCCACATATATGTGGACACATATTTTTGATATTAATATAGTTTTTGTCTTTTGTGACAAATGAAGCTTCTATTCTTAATGATCATGACATTGAATGTTATAGATGAGGATGTATTTTATTTGGAGGTGTTATTTTATCATATACATGATTTTCCCTCCTTCACTGAGCTGGTGAGTCCTCATCCTTTTATTTTAGACACCTATTTCACTTGTTCTTGATTTTTATATTGAGATTATTTCAAATATGGCTTGTGATAGTGATGGGTATGTGTACTTAATGCACATGATGTGATGGATACTAATGAGTTTAGAACTTATGATGTTATTTCTCCTAAATTTTATGATATACCTATGAACATAGAGCCATCTATTATATGAGATTATTCCTTATATACATGAATATTAGTTTCATTATGATCACTTTAGCCCTATTAATAGTTATGATGATCTTTCATTTAGTGATACATTACATGGAAAAATTATTACTCTTAGTGAGGAATTGTTATTTGATGATTATGATGATATTAAATTTTTTATTTACATTTTAAATCATTATTATTTGAGAATTATGAATATTTAGATGATGCCTTATGTACCGGTGAGTTTAGACTTCATTTGAATGGTAAAGAATTATAATTATGCTTTTTTTTAAAACTGTAGGAATCGGTCAAGTATCCATCGCCCTATAAATTGCAGTGTGCTTGGTAAACTATTTTCATGTGACCGATAGCGCTGGCGTGACACGCCCTCTAGTACCATGATTTTGGGGGGAGAATAGACCTCGTGACCACTTTCTTGCAACAAGATGCTTTAGCTAATCGAGCTAGGCCCCCTGCCCCAAATTATAATACTTTGATTCATATTTTTTCTTTACATTTATTTTATGGATTTGGCACATGATTGTATTGTTTATTTTGCTAAACCTAGAACCATTGAGGATAGTATGGACCTAGATGATCTTTCTCATCATTTATATTTCAATGTTTGCATGCATTCTTCACCTAATAAAGCTCAGTTTTTTGTGAACCATACATAGTCTAGTTTATTTTCCTTTTTCTCTTTCTTTATTCTAACCAATGTTTCATATCATTTGGTTGACAAACAATACCGTAATGTTTCTTTTTCTATTTGAATGCTACTAAGTTACATATACCTTGTGTATTTCTTCTGAAACCTTTTCCATCATAAATAATTTTTTACATAAGTCTATATCTAGGGCCATATATTAATCATACTTTATGAGAGGGGTTACTATAAGATGGATCATCAAAATATCTATCACACAATGAGATAGGTTTATAATTCATATTTTTATCATATGGATTAGGTTCCTTCCAATAATAGGATGGATCTATATTAAGAGGGATAATGTTATAAAATTTAGAATAAACTCTATGTTATCCCATGCACCATACTGTATGAATTTTTTACAGGCTCATAATCATTATTAAATTAAGCACTAGTTTCATATATTAGGTCATATATGATGGCATTATTATCAAGTAAATGGTCATATTTATTTTTATCCTTGGGAAAAATAATTTCATTAATAAAATAAATGATTGATCATCTACTAAGAGATTGCATCATTAACCATTATGTTACATTTCACTAATGTAATGTAAAATACCTACAACTTTGATAGCATGTAAACATGGACACCCTTGTAGAAAAAAATTATAAGAATAATAAATAGCACCCAAAGTATTTTTACCTACATTATCAAAGCCTTTAATAATAAGACCTTATATTTTTACAAGTTTACCATGTTCAAATTTATATTTTATAAACAATCTTCAATAGAAATTTTCAAGCTAGATCAATTATCCACTAAACGACATTTTATTTTCCTCATTGATGCACCATATCTCACAATAATGTATAAAGGTAAATTATCATTAAGAATAGGTTTAGGTGTGAGATAAATGCCATTATATGATAAAACATAGTGTTCCTTTTTTCAAAAATATTAAAGTAATGAATTCACAAGTTTTGGGGGAGTGTAAGGTTTCAATTGATTATTTCCTAAATATTTTGGTTTGACCTCCTTGTACAATTGTGAAGTGTACACTAAATTCTAGAGATATATATTATCTTGTGTGTTCTTGAGTTGATCAATGATATCATATTCCCTTGTAGGTTTTCTTGTGATAGTAGACATAGGAGAAATAAATTAGGTACATTAGATGGTAAACTAGGCTATTGAGTGTCAATATGTTAGCCTCTAAAAACCATTTTATACTTGTATACCCAAGAGTAGTATAAGATTGTGAATAAAATGCAATATGTGAAAAGAAGACTTATATCCACTAGAAGAGATATCAACATAAAATGTAAGAACATAATGTGCATATGTCACATGTGTGAGTGTTGGATCATGATGGGAAAAATAGTGGAAATAATTGAAAAAAAATGTGTTTACTTAGTCATAATATTGAAAATGTATATATGACTTCTTCTATAGGTTTGGTGGAAAGTTTATTTTGGTTTGGTAATACGAAACCAAAATGGATATTCATTTGGAATAGATAAATTTGTTAAGAATGGATACTAATTTTTTAATAATGGATAATTTTTGTTTCTTAATGACAAATATCCACTTTTTTATAATGGATATCAATTAATAACATATATTCATTATAAAAAAATAGATATCCATTATTAAGAAATGGATAACCATTTTTATTTTTCTTGATATTATGTATATGTCAACATTTTTTTCTTATTTATCTATGATATTTCTCCTATCAATATGTAACGCCCCACCATGCAACCCTAGAGGAAGTTGCAATTAACTACTTAAATAGACTAATTTTTTTTTGTTTAAGAACAATAATCAACAAGTTCACTATCTACTACCAACAACCTCTAAGGTTACGAGACAAAGGTCATATAGGACCTCAATGAAAAAAATGAATTTAAACCATGTCATTTATATAATTAAGAAATAAAACACATTCATTCCAAATAAGATAATTTACATCAAGCATAAAATATAACTTTCAATTTCATTTATTCATAATTAAACAATATGGTTACAAATCTCATTCCCCGAATGAGGCAAGTCCAATAAATAAGGTTACAATTACAACTTCCACCTCGATAACAAATGAGGGGTAATAAATCATAAGATCAATTGAAATAAACAAGGCATGAAACAAACTGGATCATACGAGCTCTACAACTGGAAGTCTTGTCCACATGATCAAGAAGAAAATACCCAACGGAGTAAGGTGCACGTTCCACCTAACCAAGTGGAACCCAAAGGTCCACCCCCCATGCTAGGAGATAGTAACAAATATTTCTAGCCAAGACCATCTACCTCAAGACATAGGCTAACAAAAAACTGAACTAAAATAAATACAAATACATCACTTAACACAATGGTCACAATGCTTCCAGAATTACATAATCAATTGCATCATTGATGCGAACATATTGTTGACTTAGGAGAAGTGTCATCAAAATGTTACATGGGTTATCCTGGTGAGTCTTCCTAGGCCTCGACCCCCATCTCGGGTTATCCTGGTAACCTCTAACGACTTCCGGACCCTCATGTAATCCAATGTGGAATCAGTCATCTTTTGTAGAGACAAGACAACAATCTTGCCATTCCAGGCCTTCTCATCTCAACCCAAGTCTTAACGAGCCCTTGCGTTCATGAGTGAGGCATAATTATCTTATTAAGTGTTTGATACTACATGATACTCTAATCAGTTAATTATGTTATCACTAGATTAACTAACTTGCAATGAGTTATCCTGGCACCACTTTATGTGCTGACCCTCATTACAAGCCACTCCTCTAAGATGACACGTGGAACAACTCCACAACCCAAGGGTACACAAATGCGACATAAGGATATCACATCCCTATCCATGACATGCAGTCAACACATTCCCGTTCGTGATAACTGGGTAATAAACTGGTTATAGTTAAACGCACTACCTAAGGCAATCCAAAGGTTGACTAATACCTTACGACAACCCACGAAATAGAAACCCCAACTAGAAGACTTGTCAAATTCTATGACCCAAATTCCCCAAACGATAACTGGAACATTTCAAAATCAAGACGAGAATTAAATCTACTTTGGATTCACTAAATCCATTTCCTCATTATCATTCAACAATTTGTCACATTAAATAAATTGAATTAAATACATCTTTTCAAGTAAAGGAGAAATTAACACTAATTATCTAATTTCCTTACTTGCACTTAAGTAATGATAAATTAACCAAATAATCATATAAAAAAAAATTCAATGATGTAAACTAATTATTGCCTCCTCATTTCATTGTAACCATTTAAAAATAATAAACTTGCTGAAAACATATCATTTAATATCAAAACTAATTCCCCTATAAGAATACATTTTAAAAAGAAACGGGAATTTAATAAAAGTCATCACATTTTAACTTGTTCAATCTGACTTAAATCATGCCATAAGAAAAAAACATAATTTAAATATATATATATATATATTTATATATACATTACATATATATTTAAATTACATGAGACGAAATTGCGCAATATTAAATATTAATATTTTAAAATTATAAAATATAATAATAAAATTATATTAAATATATTTAAATTACAACTAATTCCCCTATAAGAATACGTTTTAAAAGGAAACGAGAATTTAATAAAAGTCGTCACATTTTAACTTGTTCAATCTGACTTAAATCATGCCATAAGAAAAAAACATAATTTATATATATATATATATATATATATATATATATATATATATATATATATATATATATATATATATATATATATATATTTAAATTACATGAGACGAAATTGCGCAATATTAAATATTAATATTTTAAAATTATAAAATATAATAATAAAATTAAATATTATTATTAAACATAATAATAAAATGAAATATTATTATTAAACATATTTTATTATTATTATAAAGTATAATAATAAAATATTTAAATATCATATTTTATTATTATAAAATATAATAATAATAAAATAAATTAAAATAACAAATTTTATGTTATTTAATAATTTTTTTTTTTGTTTTCAAAAAAAAAACCGACCGAAATATTTAGGGCACATGGCCTTGGATGCCATGCCACATCCAATAGGGGTGGCAATTGTATGAACAACCGTCCCCGTTATTGGAGGCATTGTTCACAACGTCACCAACAATGGCGGAGGTTGTTCAGATAGCGGCTGCGGGGTGGGAAGGGTCGAGCTGGGCATGGCTCCCTCCCCCAGTGCCACCTCCCACAAAAAAAATTCAAAAAAAGTTATTTTTTTTCAATAACAGGAAATAAAATGAAATTAAAACCAGGGTTTAACCTTGGTTTTTTCCCATCTCTTCTGTTGGCCATTTCTAAAAAAAATGGCCAACATAACCCTACTAAAGGGAAAAATTAAAAAAAAACCATATATATATATTCAAATATATATATCCAGATTTATATATATACATATATACATATATGCATATGTATATATATAAATTTACATTTAACCATAATGAATTTTGTAAATTAATTGAGGAAATAAAACAATTTATAAACAAAATTGATTTCTATTTTATTGAAGCAACCTATTCCAACCAGAGGTTTTCTTTCAAATTTGGAGAACAAGAATCCGACTGAGTTTCTTTTGCAATCATACAACAAATTTCAAATGTTTTTTCCACATGATTTTCAACAACAACATATACAATTTAAAATCTCAAAAGCAACCAATTTTAAAGACATGAACCTAATTTCTTTGAGTTTGTGAGGAGATCCAGATGGTGCTCAGCTTCCAACTTCAGCTCCACAAATTTTCATAGCTTCAATCCAAAACCCACAAAAATGCAACAATTCTTTCTCTTTTCCTTTCAAAATTTCATGCTTGTTGGGAGAAAACTTGTGAAGGAATTTTTTAAATAATAAGGAAAATTCAACAAATATTATGCAACCACCCTCATTTAATTTGTAAAAATAGAATAGCAAATATCTTTTGTTTTTTTTTGTTTTTTGAATTCAAACTTCTAAAAATGCAATTCAATTCATTTTTCTTTTATTTTGTTAATTTTCATCCTTTTAATTTTCTCAACTCCACACAAAAAAACTATTAACTCCAAAATGGAAAAAAATAATTATTTGAAGATAATTAATTTAATTATCAATAAACTAAATCTAATCCAAGATTAAATTCTTTATTAATAAATTAAATTAATTAATAAACTAAATCACATTTCAACATAAACAAGATAAATTTAAACGATAATTTAACTACCAAAGCATATATTTTAACCTTTTTTCTAACTTGCAATTTAAACTGAAAACAAAGCCAGAAGAACAACATTAAGGCAACTTAACCCGACTAGCACCTGTCGACACACTATGACTAGGGTGATGACTTGGCATGGAAAACGTAGCTACTATCTCCCAATCGAATGTCGTTGGGCAATGGGCACGCTCAAACTTTTGAAACTAGGTGGAGTCGATGTCCTGTACCTTGTCAACTTGTGAACAAAGAGTATATCCACATGCATAAATATGTCATAAATTAGGCACACCGTGAAGAGGAAATCACGGAATTGTAGGGCACCATAATCAAAGGTATAAAACATCATTAATTTGAATATCCACTTATGCTAATTCAAAACATGCCATAATAATAACATCAAAATATAGTATCATCACATCAAGATACATCACGATAAAATAGTGATTAATCGTAACCAAGTACATAGTCAAAGTACAAACTAAAACTAAAACATAAAAGGGAGAACAACATCATTTGCACAACAGAGAAAAACAGAGGGGTATTAGGTTTTTCATAATATTTTGTAACATTTTCACTTACATGTTTAATCTTTTCATTTTCAATACCATGCTCAATTTCATTTTTATCAAATATTTCATTATATCCAACATTAGAAACTTAAATGTGAATGTCATTTAGGGGTAAAGAAGAACCTTCACCTTCAAGAGTATTCACCATACCTTTTCTTCCAATCCTTATCCTTGCTCTATCATTTTCCCTAATTTCTTCCATTTCCTCTACTTGAAGTTTCCTCCTCCTTTTTGCTTTATGATGACTATTGTTGCATATTTTAAAATAAAAATTATTACCCTACTGATTGATAGAATCAAATTTTGTGTCCATAAGTGTAGAAAACCAATATTTTTTTATAAATTTTAGAGCTTGTTGAACATATGTCATCATTGATGTCAAAGGAGTAATGTCAAGGAGTATTGTCCTTGATGTCAAAATGTGCTCACTAATGTCAAAGGAGTAATGCAAGCTGAATGGTGAGAATTAAATGTAATCATACTATTATATCACAACATTTTGAGAACAAAAAAGAAGACTATATATAGTGTGTTGCATTATCATGCTTATATCTACTCATGTTGATAGAAGTAATCCAAAACTTTGATCTAAAATGTTTGAGGTCAACTACATAGGCTAAGAGATGTTTTGGCATGTTTCATGATCTAAATTTCCTTCTAGATGCAAGTTTTGGTTTGAGGTGTGAAAGGAGATTACATGTCTACACTTGTTCTATCTTATTTTAGAGTTTTTAGAATTTATGTTCAGTAGGCAAAAAGATTGAATTGCTAGAAGGGTCACTGTCTTGGTTAAGTAACCAGTTGATGTTATGGAATTGTGCAAAAACACCTTGTAGATGTTATTTAAAAATAGATATCAATCGTATAGGACACAAAATGAATTCATGCACCTCCAAGAAATGAATATCTATTATCTAGAAATAGATACTCGTTATCTAGAAAAAAATACCCATGTTAGTAATGGATATCCATTTTTTGGCATAAACCCATTCCCTTCCTTTTTGCCTTGGAAACACATTAGATTAGGCTTGGGAATTTCAAGCCTAAATTTTCAACTAGTCCAATGAGTTTAGATGTTTCATCCTCTTTTCAAGACTTTACCCTTCGTGTTGATGACCTTTTTATATGAATTTGATGAAATGAACACGGTTTATTTAGGAAATTATCAATTTTCTAAAAATATAAGATATGCTATAAATTTAATAGAAAATTATTAATTATTTTCTCTATATGATATATCTAAAGTTCTAATTGATAGAATGACTAAAAAACCTTCATGACTTTCAAACCATTTTACCTTTTTTCAAATATGAAATATGCATCACACTCTATGCCTCACTAGATACAAGTTTGCAAAAATTGAATTTGATATTTTTTTTGACCAAGTTAGGTTGGCCAAAAAATTACCTTTTAATATTTTAAAAAACTTAGTAAAAAATTCATAAATTATATACTTTCAAAAAAATAAAAAAATATGTGTGTCATTCAAGCATGTATCCTTTACTATTTAAAGATTCATTTTATATTTTTTTTCTCATACTTATGTTGGCCATAATGACACTTACTCTTTTATGAAAATTTTAGTAGTGCTTCATTGAAATATAAAAAATTTACCAAATCATTTTTTTCCCAAAAAATGATAGAAGCCTAGAAACTACATTAAATTTTCTACAAATTTTATTCCAACATATTTTTTAAATTATGTAGATAACCCATTCAAATTTTAATGTGAAGTTGCTTAAGTCTATTTTTTAAGTATTTTCATTGTCACTTAGAGGTATTGTTTGGCCTATTATGATCGTGCACTCACCCATATGAAAGTAACACATTAGGTTTCACTGTTATATTTGATTATGGGGCTCATGTTCATTGATTGACTCATTTGTTGTGGATTCTATAAAAACATACAAAATTCATTAATCACAAAGGATAAAAGTGTGTATTGATTATATCCTTGTCATATTATTTTCATACACACATAGACATTCATAGATAAAATATACACACATACATAAAAATTAAAAGTACCATATAATAAGAAAGCATATAAATACCTTGACAAAAACAAGGTTCATCTTATCAACTAATAATAAAGAGTTCCCACATACACATGTATCAAAATCACAATTTTCCAACATAGCAATGATAAATAAATATGAAATAAAATATCTCTTAGGGGGAGGTTGTCTCGATGAACCCTCCCCCATCTCACACTATCTTATATCATTCATCTTTGTGTAGGACCTTGAACTTGAAACCTTGTTAAATAAATATCTACTATAATACCAAATTCATGCCTCACTACATTATCCAATCTCCTCTTGAAGGTTCACAATTTCCACTTGACCTACTCTCACCTTAAAGTTTTTCATACATACTTGTTGCATTAATGTAGTGCTCACTTCATTACCATCTAGAGCTAGCATTAACTCTCTCAATCAAGCTTGCTTAAACTCTCTCCATGACCCATCTTTCTCTTTCTCTATCTCTCTATATAATACATGTTGATACTCTATGGTATGTTACATGGGCATGGATCATGAAAAAAAATAAAGATGTAAACCAACCACCATCCTCACAATCTCTCTCAATATGATCTACTAGTAGTATGAGTAGCTATCAAATAAATCACTATATATCATAATGAAATGATATCTTCCCACTCTAAGTACAATGCATATATACCACATATTACATGTCGATGATTAGTCATATTCTCATACAATGATCTACCTATGACTACTCTATACATGAGACATCGTGAAATATAATTGGATTACCATATTTACACTCATCTACTAGCATATTACATAGGTATATTATGATATTTAAGGCGCATGTCCCTCATCTCTAATCACTCCTCCATTATGAGCCTCCTCTCCATAAATGGGTTGATTTTTCATTATTGTAGATGTATTTATCGGGTCATATGTAATGCCTCGCCAAGTAACCCTAAAGGAAGTTTCAATTAGCAACTTAAACATACCAATTTTATTTTATAAAGTGTAATTAACATACACATTCACTTACTAATTAACAACAACCTCTAAGGCTACAAGGTTGGGGGTACTTAAACCCACACAAACATAACCATAGCATTTAATAACTTTATGAAATAAACATCATACGTCATAAGGATACAACATAACATAATAAGATAAATCACCAAGATACCATTTCATAATCATTTACTTAATCCAATAGTTACATCACTCATTCCCAGAATGAGGCAATAGTAAATAAGTGTTACAATTACATAATCTCACCTTGAAAATATAAGAGGTGTAAAATAACTTAGACAAACTGAAATATTACAATGCAAGGAAATACAACAAGAACCCGTGAGCTGTCCATTTGGATGTCTCGCGACCAAGTACTGAAGATAAATGGGGACCCAATGGTGTATGGTGCATGTTCCACCCAACCAAGTGGTACCCAAAGGCCCACCTCCCATGCTAGGAGATAGTAACAAAGTAACATGGACAATGATCTACAACCTCTAACCAAAGAAAGACTCATACTGACTCATACTGACATAACCAAACAAATGAACTAAAAAAGTACAAATCAAGTACAACTTTCACATCACTGACATAGGTCACATTGCTTCCAGACATAAAAATAGATCAAGTATGTTCAGAGAACCATACACATAAAAAAATTAACAACATTTGTCCTAGATAGAGTGTCATCGCATAGTTAGTCATGAGATCTCCTCTGGGCATTCTTCATAGGCTCTGGTAATCCTAGTGACCTCAACCAAACCCTAGCCCTCATGCTCACTCATGCGGCATCAAATACCTCTCATAAGGACAAGATAGATGACCACACCATTTCAGGCCTTCTCACTCATCCCAAGTCTAAACAAGCCCTTATGTCTATGAGTGAGGATAAATTATCTTGATTAGTGTAAAATGCACCCTAATCATCTAAGTACATTAATTTAGTTATCACTTAATTAAACTACTTCCAAAGGTTACCCGATTTACCTCTTTGGGCTCCAATGCCTAATAGAAGCCACCCTTCTATTCGACAACACACACTCAACCATCCACCAAGAGAATCACAAGTACATACAAAATAGGCATCATAACCACTCCAACTCGAGGAGAAAACAAATAATAGAACTCACTCCAAACATCTTGGAGGCAACAAACACATAATCCACTCCTTTCACAGGAGGTACAAAACATCCCTGTTCGTGGAAATCGGGTAAATACTGAAAATACACTGTGCACTACCCAAGGGAAAAAACAATTGGTTGACATAATGAATCAAAAACCCTCATCCTCTAAGGTTCTTTGGAAGACTTACAAATTTGGACTAACACATAATCCCATATCCCAAAACACAACTTGATGAAATAGCTACAAAAGCATTCAAGTCATTAATCAAATCTAATATTTAGATTTCTTGAATCCATACTCATTCAATAGGTAACATTGAAAAAGTCAAAGGCATGATAACAGGTTAACTCAAATAATCATTTAACCCTAATACCTCTTCCATTATTGGAAATCTTAAACAATTTAAACTCACATCCCTTTGTGAAATATGAGGAAAATAAATCTAAAAGGAAATCACGAGGAAATTACTATTTTTGGATACTCTAAATCCATATCTCTTTCATATTTCATTCTCAATAATTAAATTGCCCTAATAGACAATAAATAAGTTAAAATAACTTATTGCCTCATCTATATAACAACTCCTTAATTAACTTTTAAAACAACATAAATCTATATAAGTAAATCTTTCCAATTTTCTAACCAAAACCTATACCTCATTCAATTTTCCTTTCAAAACATGCAATTTCTTCAATGTATAATAAATTATCTTCTTCCTTATCTAATTTACCATGCATTCAAATCATTTCATTTAAAATCTCCATTCAATACTAAATTGCATATAACCAATTACTCAAATCATTAAATATACATTCTAATGTATATATAACATGCAATATATACATCCCATATATTTTCTTATATATATATATAACACAAAACAAATATTTTATTTTATTCTAAATTAAATATATTAAATATTATGTGATATCCAAAATCTCACATATACACAACAATCTACAAAATATCACATATATATATACAATATATATATCGTAATATACGTAAATCATTTTATAAAATGAAACTACATTTAAAAAAAATTCCGAATACCAAAATAACTTTCATTCATATTAAATGAACTCGTGAATGGAGAAGAGGACAGGTGAAATTGAAACTGTTAAAAAGAATAAGATTTAGGGCAGACGAATATGCATTGCCTGCTGTGTGCTTTTACTAATGGTTAATGTGAGGAGGGGCGGACAAATGAATACACGCCAACGCCAAGCATTTGTGGGGAGGGGGTGGCTATCCCACCGACCTCTCCATGCATTGGTCATGCCAAAGAAAGGTTAGGGAGAGGCTGCGGAGGTCTCCCTCCACAGTCGTCCCCTCATGCGGGCGGCGGTGGAGGCAGCGCCTCCCAAGCCTCCCCCACAAAAATAAATAAACCCTAAACAAAGAAATGAGCGGCGATAACTTTTGATGAATTTTTGTCATTGTACGGACGGTGATAAAGCATTAAAATAAAATATTTAACAACAAAATTTATATATATATATATTATATGTATTTACATATATATTTATATTAACAAGGTATATATATATATATATAACCAGAACTTCAACTGCAGGACAAAATGAAGAAGTTTTCCAGAAACATTCACCTACAAGGGAAATATGGAAAATTTTCAGAATAATCCAAAATTCACAAGAGGTTTCATGATTTCCCTGAAGAAATTTCATGGAAACAACAAAAGTTTCTAAATTTAATTTATTAATTTCTTTCTTCTAATCAAAAATTCCTTTTCTAAAACAAATTTAACAACCAATTATTAAACTCTACATTTTTAAATGTAAATAAAGATCAATAAAATAACCATAGAAGAAAACCTGATTCAAGAAGCTGCAGGTAATGAAAATTTGATGTAGAGCTTCCTCCAAAGATCTCATGAATTCTCTTCTACCATGCAATGAATCCAATCCAAAAGCTCAACCAATTATAAATAGACTTTCCTCAAATCGATTCTACCATCAAAAATTTCTTCAAACCCTTCTCTGTGCAATATTCCCCAAAATCTTCCTTCCAAAATCTTCTCTCTGAATCCATGAATTTTCAATAATCTCTTCTTATTAATTAAACATGCACTTCAATCCTAAATCAAAATATCTTAAACAACCAAATCTAATTTTGCATGCAAGATTGAAAATTAAAATATCCACTTAATTCCAATTTTCGAAAACTAACTTTAAATTTAAAATGCAATTTCAAATATCTTTCAATTTTAGCTTTTATTTAATTTAATCCAAATAAAACTTAATTAATTAATTTTAATTATTTAATAACTAAATTCAACCCTTTTGAGATTTAAATAAATTTAATTAATTAAATAAATAAAATTAAATTAAAAATAAATTAAATTAAATTAAATAAATAAATAAATTAAATAAATTAAATTAAATTAAATAAATTTAATTTAATTAAATTAAATAAATTTAATTAAATTAAATTAAATAAATTAAATTAAATTAAATTAAATTAATAACTTTAGATATAACTTCCAAGCATAATTTTAATTTAATATAAAATAATCACCACTTTTAACCAATGTAATCATTCTAAATATTGATTAAATAATCACACTTTTCAGAATAAAATAACATTAAAATAAGGTAAACGGTGACTTAACAAATGAAACTGACGACACACTAAGGCTAGGGCGTAGACTTGACACATGTTACCTAGCTACTATCCCCCGTTCAACTTAATCGTTGGATCGACACACTCAAACCTGTGGAACCAGATGGATTCGATGTCATGTACCTGCAAACCTGAAAACCAAGTAAACAACATCATATAATATATCCAGCATATAATACACACCGTGAAGTAGAAATCTCAGATTCACAGGGCGCTCGCAAGCGAGTGATGCAAACCCATCCCCTTCACCAATACAATCATCAAAGCTGACATTTCCATCATACATCAAATATTCTCATATGCACTCACATGTTATATCAACTAACATCTTTACACCAATTATGGAATGTAAACTAAAGCATCAGATAAATCAAATCACATCACATAATATAGTCTATCGCTCAATGAATAGCAACCAAATACACATGCAAGATAAAGTATCTGAATATCCAGAAACATAAATCAACGCAAAACAAGGACACACTGTCTAGTCCAAAAAGAAAAATGGAGGGGTGTTACATTCTCCCCCCCAAGGGTTAGGCTTACTCCTAGAAGCCTGCAAAGACCCCATGTACAAACAACATATAATCACAGGTAACCAAGGGTTCAAAACTGAACCATTCCATACCTCAGCATAAAACAACAGCAACCTGTGCCGTATACAACTCAGCCAAGTACACTGTCAATCCAACCAAGACAACATGGTGAAGCAACCACCAACCAAGTCTCCAAAAACACGTAACCATGGATTATCATACATAGTACACATATGTACCAATACACACACCATAAACCATCACAAGACTACACTAGGGTCCATCTGGGCACCAGAAAGCGGCATACCAATCCATGATAGAAGGATCCATGAACAAGAACAACTAACCATCTCAAATATATCAACAACACAATGAGTGGCTTGATGGTGTTAGGTCATACATAAAGTGAAACCATCCAAACAAGACCACCATGACCTATCTCTTGTTGCGTAAGGTGATTAGCCTCCAAGAGATAGTCATCACACATAGGTAAGTAGTGGATCATAGCTGCATAACAGCCTCACATACCCCCATTCTCAACGTTTCTTGCGTCTACTTCCTCGTACACACTCACCAAGTCCGTCCCATACATCCTTGGAGAGGAGGCACAATACAACACAAAGCTGACATGAAAACAACAAAGATAAATAGCTTAGCCATCAAGTTCATAAAGAATAGAAAATTAAAGTTCCATTTCAACAATAAGGCAATAAATGTGCACAATTTCAACACTGAATCAAATATATAACCACTAAGGTTATAAGAAAATAAGATCACAAGTTGTGGCTAAACCTTCATAATCAAGTATAAACAAAGTGTTGGCCCTCACATTCAACTAAAAAAAAATCATCAATAACCGAAAAGAAAGTTCACAATCTTCAAAATTCCACTATACAACAACTACGTGACTAGTTACTAGCCACCAAACAAGGAAGGAGGAAACAACGTCCATCAAGAATGATAACAACCCTCATGTGATGTGGAGTGAGCATGCAATTCACATGACCTAGAGTGTATCCATGACTCACAAACAAGATACAATTACTAGTTTCTTTCATTTACAGGGGTACAACTACATACATAATCCCATAGGAACATCAAATTCCATAACCCATGGAATACGTATCATAAGCTTTTATCATGTTACTTTCACGCTACTCTTTTCCACAAAGTACATCATGCTAACATGAAAGCCATGAACACATGATCACTTAACACTCCACTAAAAATTCACAGGGACAACACAGTGGACACAAATGTACCCAGAGAACCCAGTGTTTAAACCTAGGCTCTGATACCATGTGTAATGCCCCACCAAGTAACCCTAAAGGAAGTTAAAATTAACAATTTAAGCGTACCAATTTTTTTTTAATATAAAGTGTAATTAACATAAAAATTCACTTACTAACTAACAACAACCTCTAAGGCTACAAGGATGGGATTACTTAAACCCACACAAACATAACCATAGCATTTAATAACTTTACGAAATAAGCATCATGTGTCATAAGGATAAAACATTACATAATAAGATAAATCACCAAGATACCATTTCATAATCATTTACTTAATCCAATAGTTACATCACTCATTCCCAGAATGAGGCAATAGTACATAAGTGTTACAATTACATAATCTCACCTCGAAAACATAAGAGGGGTAAAATAACTTATACAAACTGAAATATTACAATGCAAGAAAATACAACAAGAACCCGTGAGCTATCCATCTGGATGTCTCACCACCAAGTACTAAAGATAAATGGGGACCCAATGGTGTATGGTGCATCTTCCACCCAACCAAGTGGTACTCGAAGGCCCACCCCCCATGCTAGGAGATAGTAACAAAGTAACATGGACAAAAGATCTACAACCTCTAACCAAAGGAAGAATCATACCGACTCATACTGACATAACCAAACAAATGAACTAAACAAGTACAACTCAAGTATAACTTTCACATCACTGACATAGGTCACATTGCTTCCAGACATAAAAATAGATCAAGTATGTTCAGAGAACCATACACATAAAACAATCAACAACAGTTGTTCTAGATAGAGTGTAATCGCATAGTTAGTCATGAGATCTCCTCTGGGCATTATTCATAGGCTCCAAAAATTGTGGTGACCTCAACCAAACCCCGGCCCTCATGCTCACTCATGCGGCATCAAATACCTCTCGTAAGGACAAGATAGATGACCACGCCATTTCAGGCCCTCTCACTCATCCCAAGTCTAAACGAGCCCTTATGTCTATGAGTGAGGATAAATTATCTTGATTAGTGTGAAATGCACCCTAATCATCTAAGTATATTAATTTAGTTATCACTTAATTAAACTACTTCCAAAGGTTACCCGGTTTACCTCTTTGGGCTCCGACGCCTAACATAAGCCACTCTTCTATTCGACAACACACACCCAACCATCCACCAAGAGAATCACAAGTGCATACAAACTAGGCATCATAACCACTCCAACTCAAGGAGAAAACAAATAATAGAACTCACTCCAAACATCTTGGAGGCAACAAACACATAGTCTACTCCTTTCACAGGAGGTACAAAACATCCCCGTTCATGGAAACTGGGTAAATACTGAAAAGACACCATGCACTACCCAAGGGAAAAAACAATTGGTTGACATAATGAATTGGCAACCCTCATCCTCTAAGGTTCTCTGGAAGACTTACAAATTTGGACTAACACATAATCCCATATCCCAAAACACAACTTGACGAAATAGCTACAAAAGCATTCAAGTCATTAATCAAATCTAATATTTAGATTTCTTAAATACATACTCATTCAATAGGTAACATTGACAAAGTCAAAGGCATGATAACAGGTTAACTCAAATAATCATTTAACCCTAATACCTCTTCCATTATTGGAAATCTTAAACAATTTAAACTCACATCCCTTTGTGAAATATGAGGAAAATAAATCTAAAAGGAAATCACGAGGAAATTACTATTTTTGGATACTCTAAATCCATATCTCTTTCATATTTCATTCTCAATAATTAAATTTCCCTAATAGACAATAAATAAGTTAAAATAACTTATTGCCTCATCTATATAACAACTCCTTAATTAACTTTTAAAACAACATAAATCTATATAAGTAAATCTTTCCAATTTTCTAACCAAAACCTATACCTCATTCAATTTTCCTTTCAAAACATGCAATTTCTTCAATGTATAATAAATTATCTTCTTCCTTATCTAATTTACCATGCATTCAAATCATTTCATTTAAAATCTCCATTCAATACTAAATTGCATATAACCAATTACTCAAATCATTAAATATACATTCTAATGTATATATAACATGCAATATATACATCCCATATATTTTCTTATATATATATATAACACAAAACAAATATTTTATTTTATTCTAAATTAAATATATTAAATATTATGTGATATCCAAAATCTCACATATACACAACAATCTACAAAATATCACATATATATATACAATATATATATCGTAATATACGTAAATCATTTTATAAAATGAAACTACATTTAAAAAAAATTCCGAATACCAAAATAACTTTCATTCATATTAAATGAACTCGTGAATGGAGAAGAGGACAGGTGAAATTGAAACTGTTAAAAAGAATAAGATTTAGGGCAGACGAATATGCATTGCCTGCTGTGTGCTTTTACTAATGGTTAATGTGAGGAGGGGCGGACAAATGAATACACGCCAACGCCAAGCATTTGTGGGGAGGGGGTGGCTATCCCACCGACCTCTCCATGCATTGGTCATGCCAAAGAAAGGTTAGGGAGAGGCTGCGGAGGTCTCCCTCCACAGTCGTCCCCTCATGCGGGCGGCGGTGGAGGCAGCGCCTCCCAAGCCTCCCCCACAAAAATAAATAAACCCTAAACAAAGAAATGAGCGGCGATAACTTTTGATGAATTTTTGTCATTGTACGGACGGTGATAAAGCATTAAAATAAAATATTTAACAACAAAATTTATATATATATATATTATATGTATTTACATATATATTTATATTAACAAGGTATATATATATATATATAACCAGAACTTCAACTGCAGGACAAAATGAAGAAGTTTTCCAGAAACATTCACCTACAAGGGAAATATGGAAAATTTTCAGAATAATCCAAAATTCACAAGAGGTTTCATGATTTCCCTGAAGAAATTTCATGGAAACAACAAAAGTTTCTAAATTTAATTTATTAATTTCTTTCTTCTAATCAAAAATTCCTTTTCTAAAACAAATTTAACAACCAATTATTAAACTCTACATTTTTAAATGTAAATAAAGATCAATAAAATAACCATAGAAGAAAACCTGATTCAAGAAGCTGCAGGTAATGAAAATTTGATGTAGAGCTTCCTCCAAAGATCTCATGAATTCTCTTCTACCATGCAATGAATCCAATCCAAAAGCTCAACCAATTATAAATAGACTTTCCTCAAATCGATTCTACCATCAAAAATTTCTTCAAACCCTTCTCTGTGCAATATTCCCCAAAATCTTCCTTCCAAAATCTTCTCTCTGAATCCATGAATTTTCAATAATCTCTTCTTATTAATTAAACATGCACTTCAATCCTAAATCAAAATATCTTAAACAACCAAATCTAATTTTGCATGCAAGATTGAAAATTAAAATATCCACTTAATTCCAATTTTCGAAAACTAACTTTAAATTTAAAATGCAATTTCAAATATCTTTCAATTTTAGCTTTTATTTAATTTAATCCAAATAAAACTTAATTAATTAATTTTAATTATTTAATAACTAAATTCAACCCTTTTGAGATTAAATTAAATTAAATTAAATTAAATAAATTTAATTTAATTTAATTTAATTAAATAAATTTAATTAATTTAATTTAATTAAATAAATTTAATTTAATTTAATTAAATAAATTTAATTTAATTTAATTAATTAAATTAAATAAATTTAATTTAATTTAATTAATTAAATTAAATTAAATTTAATTTAATTTAATTTAATTAATTAAATTAAATTAAATTAAATTAAATTAATAACTTTAGATATAACTTCCAAGCATAATTTTAATTTAATATAAAATAATCACCACTTTTAACCAATGCAATCATTCTAAACATTGATTAAATAATCACACACTTTTCAGAATCAAATAACATTAAAATAAGGTAAACTATGACTCAACAAACGAAATTGACGACACACTAAGGCTAGGGCGTAGACTTGACACATGTTACCTAGCTACTATCTCCCGTTCAACTTAACCATTCGATCAACATACTCAAACTTATGGAACTAGGTGGAGTCAATGTCATGTACCTGCAAACCTGAAAACCAAGTAAACAACATCATATAATATATCCAACATATAATACACACTATGAAGAAGAAATCTCGGATTCATAGGACGCTTGCAAGCGAGTGATGCGAACCCGTCCCCTTCACCAATACAATCATCAAAGCTGACATTTCCATCATACATCAAATATTTTCATATACACTCACATGTTATATCAACTAACATCTTTACACCAATTAAAGCATGTAAACTAAAGCATCAGATAAATCAAATCACATCACATAATATAGTTTATTGCTCAATGAATAGCAACCAAATGCACATGCAAGATAAAGTATCTGAATATCCAGAAACATCAATCAACACAAAACAAAGACACACTGTCCATTCCAGAAAGAAAAACGGAGGGGTGTTACATCATATAAAGGCTATATTTCCTTAAATTCATTAATCACTCTTTTATCATTCTTGTCTGCTAATTCAAGTGCCTCATAAACTTTATCATCATATATTGGGTCTTGATTATTGGTAGGTGGCTTGTTCACCTATTTGATATAAAATAAAGATCTCTAATATCTATGATTTAATATTGGTGTTGGGTAAAATATCTATTAGATCCCATAAAATTTAGAAATATATTGAATCTAAAATCTCTCTATTACTATGGTTTATTTTTCAGCAAGCTACCATGATCTCTATAAGAAATCTAAGGTACCAAAAGAAAATACACTAATCTTGAGAGGAGGGTTATGCAAAAAAAATTAAATATTTACAACCCTTATAAAAACTAAATATAAATAGAGATAAATACCACTCATAGGTCACAACACAATGGTGTACATTGGGAAAAAGTTTTGGTAGAAAAAGCGCAGGGTGATCCCACAATAGTAGTTTACAATTTTTGGGCAAATTGGACACTACAATTATTATTTTTAACTATATCTTCACTTTCGGGCTCTTGTAGTAGTTAAACCGTGAGGAATTTGAAAATTATGCAAACTAGAGTTTCTTCACATTTTGTCTGTAGATTCTAAAAATATTTTTTGGAAAATTTTTGGAATCAGATTGCACTTTTTTTTCCATCTCCCACGAAAACTAGTTTTTTTTAGAAATCAACATTTTTAAAAAGTGACGTTCACCGTATACAACATAACTTTTTTTGTATGAAGGATAAAATTCTATTTTTTTTGAATTTAGATTTGTAACTACGATATCTAGCACTTTCATTTGGTCTCATAATTTTTTATTGAATATTTTTTCCTTAATCAAGTTTCAAAGTCAAAGCAATTGCAATTCAAACATATGTGGACTGTATACAACATAACTTTTTCTGCATGAATCAAAATTAATTTTTTTTTTTTAATGGAACAAGGATATCAATACCCACCCTCAGCATATTTTTAAAATTTTTATTTTGATAATCTATTATTTTTCCACATGTGCAGACCAGAGATTTTGATTTTCAGTGAAAAACCTATGTTTAATAAAACTAAAAAATAAAATACATAATAAAAAAAAATCATATTAAAACTATATTCGACGGATAGCTCATTCTGAGTACTATCATTATCTATCTAGTTTTCTGAAGTTTTCTGCATTTTCAAATTCAAATTGAGCTTCGAACAACAATTTTTTACCAAAAAAAACTATTTTTTGAGAAGCTAGGGTAAAAGGGGTGTTCGGCCGAACCTAGGTTCGTCCGAACCCCTTTAAAATAATAAGAGAAATTATTTTAAAGGTGTTCGGCCCAACCCACCTGAAATTGGTTCGATCGAACTCCTTCAATATACATACAAAAGTCAAACAAGTTTTCCAAGGTTTATTTGCATTTTTCCTAGCTCCTCTAGTAAACTATGTTTTCCAGGCGACCCACGTGCTTCCAAACGTGTCGACTGAAAAAGACAAATCACAGGTGAAAAATGTTGGATTTTTTGAAAATGTTTCATATTTTATTTCTTTTTGTTGCATTTGTTTTGATTAATATAAGTTTTTTCAATTCTTATGACAGATTTTTTGCATTTTGTAGGAGAATTTGTTGTTAGCTTAAATCAAACATTTGTGTTTTGAAGAAGAAAATGGGACAAAAAGCAAAAAGAAAAAACAAAGCTCAATGAAATTTTTCAAAAGATAAATAAGAAAATAGACACAAACAAAACTTGAAAAATTATCATAGAAAGAAACAAGGTACGTGTTTATTTATTCTCATTTTCCTCAAATATGGGTAAATTTATTTACTTACAATAGTGATTTTATCATATGTTTTATCTATCAACAAGGAAAAATGCATCCAATAATTGATATATAAGGAAATTGAATGTTCTTGAGTTCTATAAAACTAAAATCTGCAAATTATCACTAGATTTTATGAATGTTTATACTAAATGTTTTACTAGTTTTGATCTACAATATATATTTTTTTATTTGTATTTTTTTGTAGCACCCAATTTTGCATAGATATCTATGTGTATGTCTTTTAAATCCTTATATTTATTTCATCCAATTGTGCATCATCAATTATATAGATATGGTAGAAACACCATTTTTCACCAATATTTCTCCCTCTATCAAGTAGTATCTCCCTTTGTATCTGTAATACCCCTTTGTTTTGATTCTTGTTCAAGTTGCTTTATGCTATGTTTGGTTGTAGTTACTTTGATACTGGATACATTTTGTTATGATGTTTTGATCGCTACTATTGAACGACAACTATTATTGTGGGATGTAGTTATCTGATTATTATTTCACATGCATTATAGATTAATGTTGTTGTAGAGTTAACATAAGATGCTATTATGAGATTCCTGGATTATGATGGAAGTGTCAGTTTCGATGAGTGTATTGGTGAAGAGGACGGTTTCACATCACTCGCTTGCGAGCGCCCTACGAATCAGTAATTTCTTCTTCACGGTGTGTATTATATGCTGGATATATTGTACAATGTTGTTTACTTGGTTGCAGGATTGCAGGTACATGACATCGACTCCACCTGGTTTCACAGGTTTGAGCATGTCGATCCAACGGTTAAGTTGAACGGGAGATAGTAGCTAGGTAACATGTGTCAAGTTTACACCCTAGCCTTAGTGTGTCGTTAGTCGTGTGTGTCGAGCCATTGTCTATCTTGCTTTGATGTTATTTAATTCTGAAGAATTCTTGATTTGGAAATAGATATTTCGAATAATTGCATTTAAATCATGTTGATGGTTATTTAATTTAAATAATGTAATGTGGATAAAAGTTTATATTTAAATTAATTAATTATATTTAAATTATTTAATTAATTAAATTTAATCCAAGGGGGCTGAATTTAGTTATTAAATAATTTAATTAATGAATTAAACGTGATGTAAGAGAGTGAAAGGAAATAAAAGAATTAAAATTAATTTTGGAATTTAATTTCAATGTGTGAGAATTAAATTAGAAATTGTAATTAAATGTTTATTTGGGAAATTGGTTGCAACTTTGGAAATTAATTTATTATTTGAAATTGCATTTTAAATTGAAAGTGGGTTTTCCAAAAGTGAATTTGAAATTGAAATTGAAATTGAAATTCAAATTGAAATATCTAATTTGCTTGCAATGTGAATTAGGGTTGTAAAAATTGAAATTGAAATTGAAATTGAAATATCTAATTTGCATGTAATGTGAATTAGGGTTGTATTAGGTATTTTTTATTTATAAAGAATACATGTTTTAATTTAGGGCAGAAAAATCTTGAGAGAAATACATTTTTACAGTAGGGAAGAAATTTTGGAAAATTTGCACAAGGGTTTGAAGAAAGTTTGATTGTAGAATTGATTGAAGGAAATATTGTTTTCATTTGTTTGGTTTTGGATTGGATTCATTGGAGGATTGAAGAAAATTCAGGAAATCTTTGGAGGAGACTTGCATCAGAAATTCATCTCTTCCTGTAGCTTCTTCTACCAGGTTTTCCTCTTTGTGTTTTATTGTTCTTGATTGTTTTTTTTTTTAAATTGTAATGATTAAAGATTTGTTGTTAAATATGTTTTAGAAAATAAATTTGATATTAGAAGAAAAGAATTAAATAAATTTACAGCCTTTGCTTGTGAAAATTCTTGAGTGAAAATTGTGAAAACCTTAGTTGAATTTAAATTATTTGGAGAAATTGATTTTATTGTTATTGAAATCAAACATAGAGATTGAACAATGCATTTAGAATGATTTTAGAAAATAAAACCCTCTATTTGTTATTAAAAATTGGATTTTAAAATCTGCAGTATAGTTATATTTTTCATGGTAAAATGGTCTGATTGTGTCGCCTATAACTTTACTTTCATAAACTGGGTTCTCAGGAAATTTAAAGGGTTTTTGCATTTTGAAATTTTCTTACCCCTGTCCAAAAGTCATAAATACCCAGATTGTAGTTTTTGAGTTATCCTTGAAACATGAGACTGCTGTTAAATTATTTTCCCCTATCTGCTTTGAAAATAAAATAATAATAAATTGATATTTATAAATATTAATATTTTATGTATTGTTATTATAATATTAAAATATTATTTAATAATATTTTATATTATAATTTATAATATTAAAGTATTATATTTATTTATATTATTTTTAAATAAAATTTGTATATTAGATTTGTGGAATTAAAATTATAAACATATGGAAAATTATTGTTATTTTAAAATGGCTTGTTAAAGTTTAATTGAAAGAGTTAAACATTTGATTTAAAGAATGCAATATATTATGGAATAGAGATTTAAAATTGGATTGATTAGTGTATATGGAAAATGGATAGAGAAACAATATGTTATTATATTAAAGTGATTGAATGTGTTAAATAGAAAATTGAATGAGATGTAAGATTTTGTTAGGAAATGGAAAGAGTTTACTTGCATGGATTTGTGTCGATTTAAAAGTAAATTAAGAAGTTGTTTTATTGAGGAAGCAATCAATTATGTTATTTATTAATTTCTATTTAGATTAATTGAATCATTGTGATTGGATTATGAAAGAGATATGGATTTAGTATATCCAAAAGTAGTATCTTCCTCATGCTCATCTTAAAGGATTTAATTCTTTGTATTCAGTAAAGGGAAGTAAGTTTAATTGTGTTAGAGTTCCAATAATGAAAAGGGAAAGAGGGGTTATGATTATTTTAGATGATCTACTTATCATGTCTTTGACTTTGTCAACACTACCTATTGAATGAGTATGGATTTAGGAAATCCAAATATTAGATTTGATTGATGACTTGAATGCTTTTGTTGCTATGTCATCAAGTTGCATTGTTGGTTTTGGGATTTAGTGTTAGTCCTAAATTATAAGTCTTCCAGAAGATCTCAGAGGATAAGGGTTGTTGAATCTTTATGCCATCCAGTTGTTTCCCCTTGGGTAGTGCATGGCATCTTCTCAGTTTTACCCGATTTTTATGAATGGGGATGTTTGTACCTCCTTGGTTTAGGAGCGGATTATGGGATCCGTGTCTCCTTGTATGGAGTGACCTTGTTATGTGGTTCCATCTTGTTGCCTCCTGTGAAAGGAGTGGACTATGTGTTGTTTCCTCCAAGATGTTTGGAGTGAGTTTCTATTATTTGTATCCTCCTTGTGTTGGAGTGGATTATGATGCCTAGTTGGTATGCACTTGTGGTTCCCTTGGTGGATTGTTTGGGTGTGTGTTGTCGAATAAAAGAGTGGCTTTTGTTAGGCGCCAGAGCCCAAAGAGGTAAACTGGATAACCTTCAGGAGTGATTTAAACAAGTGATAATTAAAATAATGTACTTAGAAGATTAGGACTAACTTCTCACTAATCAAGATAATTTAATCCTCACTCATAGACGCAAGGGCTTGTTTAGACTTGGGATGAGTGAGAAGGCCTGGAATGGCAAGATCAACTATCTAGTTCTTGCAAGAGGTAGTTGATTCCGCATGAGTGAGTATGAGTGTTGGGATTCGGTTGAGGCCACCGAGATTACTTGTGCCGGAGCCTATGAAGAATGCCTAGAGGAGATCTCATGACAAACCTTGTGATGACACTCTATCTATGACAACTATTGTTAATTATTTTATGTGTATGGTTATTTGAACATACTTGATCTACTTTATGTCTGGAAACAATGTGACCTATGTCAGTGATGTTGGAGTTGTACTTGATTTGTACTTGTATTGTATTTGATTTGTACTTGTATTATACTTGAGTTGTACTTGATTCGTACTTGTTAATTCATTTGGTTGGTTATTACAGTATGAGTCAGTTTGAGTCTGCCTTTGGTTAGAGGTAGTAGATCTTTGTCCATGTTACTTTGTTACTATCTCCTAGCATGGGGGGTGGGCCTTCGGGTACCACATTGGTTGGGTGGAACATGCACCAAAACCGTTGGGTCCCCATCGATGTTCAGTACTTGGTAGCGAGACATCCAGATGGACAACTCGCTGTTCTTGTTGTATTATCTTGCATTGTAATATTTTAACTTGTATAAGTTATTTTATCCCTCTTATGTTTATGAGGTAGAATTTTGTAATTGTAATCTTTTGTTCTATTGCCTCATTCTGGGAATGAGTGATGTATCTATTGGATTAAGATAATGTTTATGAGATTATATCTTGGTTGATTATCTTATTATGTTATGTGGTATTCTTATGATGTATGATGTTTATATCATAAGGTTCATAATGCTATGGTTGTATGTAATATGTATATGTGGATTTAAGTAATCCTAACCTTGTAGCCTTAGAGGTTGTTGTTAATTAGTAAGTGAATGTGTATGTTAAATGCACTTTATAAAATTTTTTTTTGGTTTGCTTATGATGTTAATTGCAACTTCCTTTAAGGTTATTTGGCGGGGCATTACAGTATCAATACATGAAAATGAATAGTAGGGAAATTATTATGTATAACCAAATTGGATTAAAGAAGATGACACAAGATAACTCAACAAAAGAGAATTTTTAAACTCATATGAAAAACCTAAATAGTGATAATTAGTTGAGAAGGTGGGGATAACTCAAACACCCCACAAACACACAAAAATTAGTAAAAAATATAAGTAAATTATAATAAATAGAATCATATTAGTTAACAATAACTATTTTTGGATTAGAATAGATTTAACAAGAAGTACGATGAATATACACATAAAGCATACATTAACTAAATAAGTTTATATGCGAAGAACATATAATGTAGAAGTATGTATCTAAAATAATATTTTTTAAATTTTCTAACACATAATCTAACATAGAATTAGAATATTCTTTATAAGAGTGAAATAATTCATAAATAAATAAACATATATTGATAGTAAAAAGAAAAATGTATTGAATTTGATAACCTAAATAAAAAGTTGAAAGTTTTAACTAACTTTATTCCCAGATTTAAGATTAATAACACAAAAATACTATCCAAAATAGATAAATCAACAAGTGTAAATGGTCTTAAATCATAATTGGTTTCACCTATATAAACTATGCAAGCTTATTTTTTCTATTAAAAAAAAGGTACTATGTTTTTATTAAACAAAATATTAAAAATGGGATTTAATTATAAACAAAGAAAAACCTAGAATGAGAGTTGAGAAATAGATATCTCATCATGATAGAAATCTAGAATTATGAATCAATAGAAGATAATAAAAATTACATCATGTTTCCTAGATGGTAGCATGACTACATTAAGGTCTATATGTCTACATAGATTTTTGTTGTACATAAAAAATAACAATTTATACAAAATTTGAAAAGCTATAAAATAAGAATAAAATACACAACCAATAACAAGAAACTTTAGTAGAATAACATGATGAATTCATTAAAATAAATTAAATGATATAAAATGGTCATAATGTTATTTAAACCGAGCGAGCTAAGATAATATAATTATGATAGATAGGAAAAGACACAAAACCTCCATGTGAAAAGATTTCCAAGAATACATGTAGCTAGTGCCACAAAGGGAAAGGGGTGAATTCTGGTTATCTTACCAATTATATTGTCAAATCCCTAATTTGGTATTTTTACCTCTGCAAATAATCAAATAAAAAGACATTAGATTAATATGGTTACACTCTTATCTTATGTGCATCTAGAAGTTCTAAGACGAGTACAACATAAAAAATATATATAATCTATAGCAATAAGTGTATCCCTTAGATATATAAAGTAAATAAAATTGAGAAGATGGATCAACATGAAAATATAATAGTTCAAACTATCACATGTTGTAATGTACACTCATATTTTTGATGAAAAATTGTCATGAGTAATGCACGTGTTATTTTGTTCATGTAATACCTGATAAAATTATTGTGTACTATAAAGTGTATTTTTATTGATTTGGGGTAATTTTAATTTAATGACTCATTTATCTATAAGATGGGAGGGGAAATTTTCTTTAATTTTTTAGCATTCTAGTCCTTACATATTCCTACTCTTGCATGTACATAGATCACATCATGCAAAGTCCTTGTATGTACATATATATCATTTCACCTAGTTCTTGCATGTACAACCCCTTGCATATATCGAGATCATATCACCTAAGTTCCAAGTTGCATACATTCCATGAATTTAGTCATTTTCATATTCATCATTAATCAAATAGAACCCTTAGCTCTTGCACAAGCTGGACACTACTCTTCATAGGTCTCAAAATCAACCCATTTGCTATCTATCACCCACATCACTTAAGGTTTATCATATACTTTCAAGTTAGGAAACATGTCAGGTTATCCTTGCTCATCTAGGAAAATCCTTTTGGAGTCCATCATCTCTTACATACCCTCTCTTGGTAATTGGTCCCTTGTGTTTATCCATCATATCACAAGTCAATCCTTGAATTGTAACCAAATTTGGACCTAGAGTTGCATTTGACCTTTTGGATTCTTAATATATCACATCATATTGGATACCATTTTCATTGAATTCTAGTCCTTACATATTCCTACTCTTGCATGTACATAGATCACATCACATAGTCCTTGTATGTACATATATATATATATTTGTTGTTTTATAACTTGAAAATTAGATTTTGTTCAGTATTAATAGATAGGGATTGAAGGTTGAGACACAAATCCTAACGATCACTCGTAATGGATGTACCTTATCTAAGAAAAATAAAATATTTAAATTTACTAGATCTTGACTATCTACTTAGGTACAAAGAGGCTCATAGACTTACCACACTATCTAATAACATGCTATTTTTTATGGAAACCATAACATTCTTATATGTTATATAACATGATTGAATTATAGAACTTATAGTAACAAGTCTAAAACTTAGTTACTAGCATGCATAAATTTAATTGCATTAAAACATGAAAATATAATAGTTCAAGCTATCATGTTGTAACACACTCATATTTTTGATGAAAAATAGTCATGAGTAATGTGTGTTATTTTCTTCATGTAATACCTGATAAAATTATTGTGTACTATAAAGTGTATTTTTATTGATTTGGGGTAATTTTAATTTAATGAATCATTTATCTATAAGATGAGAGGGGCAAGTTTCTTTAATTTGTTAGCAATTTGAGTTCAAAATTAAATCACTTTTATTTTCATTTAAATGTTGAATCATTTTTTTAATTATAATCTAAAATTTGAATCTGTTGACACCTCCAAACAATCATCTCTAAGTTGAAATAAATTATGCATGGTAAATTTAATGTTGAATGATTTATGCATAAAATAAACCCCTCAAATTCTTGTTTTAACATGTGTCTAGCTGGAATTAGCTAAATGTTATTTTAATTGTTTTTTTTTTTCTTTTCAACTCACATTTTACATGCATTGGTTAAAAAAGAACATACATGCAAATGCATATGGGTGAAAAAGAACAAAACACTTTGTTTTTCATTGGGTTTAAAATTGACTCTTAGATAGAAGAAACTACAAACGATTAAAAATAACCCCTTTGCTTGACAAACACTGCAAATGGATAAAATGAACCTTGTGCATTCTCTGTTTGTTCACATTTTGATTTTGGTTTAAAAAGAATACCATGTGAGTGTGATCTGAAATATTCATGTGCTCTCTCTTTGTTTTTAAACAAAGATCGATTGAACTATGAATATTTTGGTTCGCTTTTGTTAAGCCTTAGATCTTGGGCCTGCTTTGGTGGGAAAAAATACTCACCCAAAAGCGACTCAAACCGAGAATGCGCTAAATCCAAGCGACACCCAACCGGTATATAAATTCGAATGTTAAGGAAAGTTTAGCATTACAAAACTTCCTGCGGACAAGCAATTGACTCCCCAGTAGCCTTGTGGTGTGTCGAAACTTGCAGAGCCTAACCTCTATAGACTGGGATGATAATTCCTCTTGCTGGCCTTCTGAACGGGTGCCCAAAATAAATCCTTTATTTTAGAAAACCATAAACCTTCTATTCTTTGGTACAACAACGGTCGTTGCCAAGGCACCCACACCTACGCAGTTCTTAGTAGAAATGATCAATCTGCCATGGGAGTTTCATGGAGATTGGAAGCTTGGTTGCCCTGAGAAGTGAGTGTAATGTAAGGGGGAGCCTGTGGGGCTAAGCTTCTGAAATTCATTTGCTAAGGATATGCAGTTCATGGGATCCATAAGAATATTGTCCTTGCAGCCTTAGGATTTTTTTTTTATAAATGTCTTCTATGTGGTTGATTTTCATTCTTTACAACACCACGTGTTTGCCAACTATTTTCAGACAACATGAACAAATGAACATCATCCTCCAAATCTGAATCAACACAGTCAAACTGAAATAAATTCCTTGCAATCTGCTTGAAATTTTGTCTAGTGTGAAAATCTCACCTTGTCATTCTGTCATCTTCAATCTCATTTGTCCATCCAAAATTGCATTTTCTATAAAATATCAATTTTTTTCTCATTTCGACACCTCTTAATTTGATCACATCACATAGTCCTTGTATACATATATATCATTTCACCTAGTTCTTGCATACGTGTACAACCCAGGTTGCATATATCAAGATCATATCATGGCTAAGTTCCAAGTTGCATACATTCCATGAATTTAGTCCTTTCCTTATTCACCATTAATCAAATAGAACCCTAAGCTCTTGCACAAGTTCCACTACTCTTCATAGGTCTCAAAACCAATCCATTTTTTATCTATCACCCACATCACATAGTCCTTGTGTACATATATATCATTTCACCTAGTTCAAGTGCATACATGTACAACCCAGGTTGCCTATATCAAGATCATATCGTTCCTAAGTTCCAAGTTGCATACATTCCATGAATTTAGTCTTTTCCATATTCACCATTGATCAAATAGAACCCTAAGCTCTTGCACAAGTTCCACTACTCTTCATAGGTCTCAAAACCAATCCATTTTTTTATCTATCGCCCACATCACATAAGGTTTATCATGGAATTTCAAGTTAGGAACATAGGTACATTATCCTTGCTCATCTAGGGAAATCCTTTTGGAGTCCATCATCTCCTGCATACCCTCTCTTGATCATTGGTCCCTTGTGTTTATCCATAATAACACAAGTCAAGCCTTGCATCGTAACCAATTTGGACCTAGAGTTGTATTTGACCTCTTGCATTCTTAGCTTATCACATCTTATATCATACCATTTTCATATATCCCATCTTAGAATCATATCCTTTTCAAATGCATTTTTTCCATGGAATTCTTAAGTTCAAGAATCTTAAATTTCATTTGATTTCATATGTTCAACTCCACTTATATATCATCATCTCTCACTTTCTTTGCACAATATTTTGTGACATGTACAAATGGCTCAACAAGCAGGAAGTTCTCAAGCAGAAGTCGAGCCCAATCTAGATATTGGACCAAATGAATCAGTTGAAGAACACATGGACCTTGAAGATAGGGAGGAGGCTCGAGTTCAAACAATGCATGTTGAAGAGGGGTCAGGATCACTTCCTTCTACACTAATGGATGAGCATATAAAAGTCGCTGAAACAGTGGGGAAACAAATTTCTTATAGAAATTTAGATCATTTACTTGAAATGGATATGGAGAAATTGAAATGTTATGCCGACCAACCTAAAAATAAAAGTAAGAGTTCAATAACTAAATCTGTAAATAGAATAATCCATGATCATTTCAAACATCTTGAAACACTTGAAAAAACCCAATTGTTATCGCATTTACTTCTTCGTGATGAGCTGAAAGAGTCATTACAATTGATGGGTGTGTATTCTGCATCGAATAAGAGGAAACACATGAGACTGAAAAAAGATATTGTTGAAAATGTTAAAAAAGGTTTATATTCCATTGGGAAAAGATCTTGATTAGTGGATAAGGCCAATGCAAGAAAGGTGATTTTGACATCTGTTTTAAATAAAGAAATATCCAGAAAAAGAAAAATGTCAACACTTTCCACTGAATTTGGTTATAGTAGAACCACACTAATAAAATATGAGAAAAAGAGAAAGGTTTTAGATGATAGTTCTGAAGGCAATTGGGAAATTATGTGTAGAGCTCCCCATTTTGACAGGATTGAAGATGTTAGGAACTCGATCTCAAGTTTTTGGAATGATCAGACTCATCCGTCATCAAATACTAGAGATGTTATGAGGTACAAGATTGGACCTGGTATTTATGAAGAACATATTAAACATTGGCTAGACATAACACAACTTGAGATGTATATGAACTTTTGTAATATGTATCCTCATATAAAGATTGGGAAAACAATGTTTCAAAGGTTAAAGCCATATTATGTGAAGATAAACAAGTTTTTTGAAACTTTTTGTTGTCGTTATCACATTGAATTTGATCTCTACTATCAGGTGTTTTGAAAGATGAGAGAAGAAAGATATGGTTTTCAAAATGCACCTCCTAAACAAGTAAGTTTGTTCATAAAGGATCTATTATGTGATCATGAAAATGGACCTCAAATAAAATGCATAAAAGGACTCTCTGAAACATGTGAAAATTTGGCTAACTTTCCTTCAACAAATGAAAATGTTGACCTGAGTCAGACAGTAAATTGCAAGAGTTACAAGTATGTAAAGTTTCAAACAAATTTTGGGGAAGAATCCACAAGGTTAAACTATGTAGAAGAGGAGATACCTATTGGGAAATTTATGGAAGATTTTCAAAAATTGATACAACCATACATACAACATTCATTTTATACTAAGTGGCAAGCACATCAATTTCAAACATTAAGAGAAACTTTCCCACTTGGAACAATTTTATCAGTAGTTGAATTTGCAGAAAATTACTCTTTTGTACATCAAAAAGAGATTCAATTAGAATATTACTTTTCAAAGCAAGTCACTATTATGGTTCATGTGTGTTATCAACATGCACAATTGGAATTGGATAGTGTTGAGAGTACAGATGAACAATAAAGAGCATGACACGCTATTTGTACAACATTGTTTTACAAAATGTTTTTTTGAGAATTTGAGAAGCAGGGGTGTAAAATTTGAAAAACATTTCATATGGTCAGATGGATGTGCGACACAATTCAAATAATCACGGCTATTTTATGCACTTTCTAGATATCATAAAATTTACAACATACCATATGTTTGGAGTTTCTTTGAGAGTGGGCATGGAAAGGGCGAGCATGATGGCACAGGAGCTTGCATCAAATGTGCTTTAAGAAAACATCAAATGAGTTATTCAGAAGATCATATAGACAATGCACATGATGTTGTTGAATGTTGCAAGAAACACTTTGCATCAAATGAGGTCAGCACATCTTCAAGAACAAACCGAAACATTCCACATAGAGTGTTTTGGGAGATATCGAGTATGTATAAATTACATTTAAAATAAATAAATTTATTTAAATTTAAAATTTACACACACATATATATATATACATGTTCAAGTTCACATAAGTTTGTTGCAATTACATTTATCTAGGTGTGGATAGAAGATTGATGCATGGATGCAAGAGGGTAAAAAAAACAAGATCTTTGCATTGTGTTATGCATGGATGGACATTATACACGAGGGATTACTCTTGTTTCTGCATTGAGTGCATTGCGGGAAACTCTCATGCATGCAACAATGAAGAAATTGAATACATTAGTAAATGGGATATGGTACCACTATTCATTTTAGACACATACGATGAAAATGAGGATGAAATATTTCAAGACATTCCTTTGATTTCAATTGATTATGACCATATTTCAGGATTGGTTAGAAAAGGTACATGTGTAAGTTTTCAATAATTTAAATATTATATAAATTTAATGATCTTTAACTTGTCTAGAGACAATTCTAATTTTTTTGGAATTTTATTGTGTAAATTTGGTGTACAGGAGATGTTTTTACAGTTATAGCAGAGCCTGAAAACATAGAAGGTGTTAGCTATTATTTATTGCGTTGCACAGAAGAGAGGAATAAGCTAACATGACCTGAAACAAATGATGGAATTTTATTTCCCACAGGTGAGTTTGAATTTAAAATTATATATATACATTGTGTACATGTGTACATTACCTTAAAAACATTAAATATATATTGTACAAACCTTGAGCATGCAAATGTTGTACACATGCACATGTATTACCTCATGTTCATGTTTACCGTGCAGGTTTTGTTGTTGTGCAAGGGATATATCTAAGACAAGTCAAATTTGTTCAACATGGGATTCATTTTGTGGACTATCAATTTGATAACAAAGTATATCAATATAGTCGCCTTATAATTGCTACTGCCCTACATCTTCATGCAGTTCCACATGCAGGGACGAAAAAAATGGAGACTAGATAGTGATGACCATCAAAATTTTTTACATGTTATTCAAGAGCGGGTTGAACCAAAATGTTTGAGTTAGATTATCTCCATGATTTTCAAGTTCACTTATACATGTACATACATGTTCAAGACGGGAACTTATAGTAACTTGTTTGAACTCTGGATTGTTTTAGTTACTTATAATATATGTTGATGACAAGTGTTTTAAATTTGGTTGGACACAAATTAGGGGTTGAAATACATTGAGAACCTTAAATTGAGTAGATATTTCCAATTATATATTTATTCGATGGAATTCAATTACTTGTTATGTACATAATGTGCAAACCTTGTCATAAAAAAATTCATTGGAAGAGTGATGGTGGGAGTAGAAGAAAATTTAGTGTTAGTTTCAATGATCCCCCAAATCTAGCATGTTTATTTATTTATATCTTCAATATAATGTTGTATTTATGTATATAGTTGTATATATTTAATCAAGATGGTTAATATTATAACTTTAATTAATTTCTCTATTGAAATCTAACATGTTAAATATTATTGCAAGTATCTATATTTAAATGATTTTTTAATTTAAATTATGAACTTTATTGAATCATTGCATCATATTGGAGATTATTGTCAAGGCATAACATGGACACACGATTTCATCTTCCTATTTCCTATTAGGTATATTCCTAGGACAAAACCCTATATTTATATAGATCAATTTGAGGCCTTTCTTGTGAAAAATATATATTTATCTAGATATATATTAATAGGGAAGAGGGCTTTGATCATTTATAACAGCTTGCATGTTAGTGACGATAAGAATAGGAATTTGAAACTCTTTAAGAAAGATACCAATTGTTTACCATAGTTCTTATTCATGTTCACTAAATACTAGTTTTTTACCATAGTTCTTATTCATGTTCCCTAAATACTAGTTTAAATGAATCAAGTGGTAATCAAACAAGTTATTTCATTGTGGAGTTTGTTGTTATTTAATGTATAAATATGCAACATATCTAGTAATTTTAGAATTTTGTTACAAGTCAAAAAGATAATAGAGGTGTAATTTGAATTGAATTTTTTTAATGTTTCAAAGAATAAAATTTATTTGTTTAAATTTGTTCTTACTTTCTATCAAGATTTTAATTTCATCATTTTTATCAAATTTTAAAACTAGAAGAACATGTCCTTGAAATTAAAAAATTATAGGCTCAAGTAAATACACTCATTTATAAAATACCATTAGTTTACTTGAGCTTGGGAGTCATTTATTTTATAATTTTTGATTGCTTACTATAATTTATTCAACATGGGCATGCGTGTGCAAAATATTTATTGTGATAAACATGAATGAACTTAACTATAAAGTGGCATTAATTTCCTAAAATTCTACTCTAGAGAGATCAAATGAATATATCATATAAGGAAATGTAAGTTATAAGAGATCATCAAATAAGCAAATGTATGTATATTGAATATAAGCGAATGTATACATATATCATATAAACATGTAAACATATCAATATTGATCAATGTATAAACATGTAACATGTTATAAGCAAAGTTCCAAATGTATGTATATCATAAAAGCAAATGTAAGTTAGAGATCATCGAATGTGGAATACTAAAGATCATCATATAAGATCATCATATAAGGAAATGTCGAATACTAAGAATCATCATATATAGCAAATGTAAGTTAGAGATAATCAAATGTCAAATACTAGAAAGATCATCATATAAGAAAATACATCTAATATGTAGGGCCTAATATGAATGTTGACTCCTAGTCGAATGACCATCTGAATGAGAATGGTCCTGCTTTGATGGATGTGCTGAGCCCTACAAATAAAATGGTGTACAAAATGTGTTAAATACATATAATTTATATTAAATATGTATCTAGATCTATGCATGTACATATTCATGTACATATACACATGTATATATAAAAATTTAAAACTCACATGTCCACTAGCATCAAATTCATCCATAGAGTCATGTCGATGTGTACGATCTGGAACAAGGCTAGGAGTGACATTAGGTATGTCCACCTACAAATATATAAATTCATATATATTAGTACATGAATATCTAGTTAAATTAAAACTAAAATTTAAAAATAATTAAAAAGGAATTGAAACATGCACATGCACACATACATGCACATCATCTGATATCGGATGACCTGAGTCCTTTGAAACGGCCGCCTCCACCATATCAACTATATGATCAAGTGGCGAATCAATATTTGCATCCCTTTCATCTATCTCATGTCGTGCCAGCAATGATGAGTGGAGAGGACTATGTAGGTGAGATGGCATCAATGATAACGAACCAACACCAACCAACATCTTAGTAAAACCCATAGTCTATGCAGCTATCAAATGATCAGATGGTGGATCCTGATGTGCACTAGTGCTGGGTTGAGAGTGATGGGATCCTAGAAGTGAACGATCTCCACATGCCAAACGATCTCTAACATTCTCTATACTGATCCCATAGTCTGATGCAATGAAGGCATATGCCTCCAAGAGTTCCTTAGCCAAACAATGCAGAGTCCTGCATGCCATATCTCCTGTAAGTACCTCAAGCTCTGTGGGGGTAGGGATGCCTGCTGCTGTGAAAGGATCCATGGTGGTCCATTGTGCTGAATATGGAGTGGGTAAGGGATGTCTAGACATCAAATACTGACCTACAAGATCAACAGATATCCTAGTGGTGGTAGCTGCAATGTCACCTACAGTATCAATTGCTTCCTTTTGGGAAGCAACGACAACCTCATCTGCTATGGGGGCTAGAGTTGGGTGAGAGCAGGAGACCTCTCACCAACCAATACCCTAAACACTGGGGTCGGTCTATCTACTCGACAATAAGTGGGTCTATCAGCAATCCTGCCATGCCCCTGACCAACATATGGTGGAATGTCCAAGTAGTTGACGTTGAGGCCCAAATGGACCTCAGCATACAACTGTTGAACAAAATATAATGGAATCTGGTCATTGTTTGGGTATTGACCATGTGCTGCGAGAAATCGTGGGTAGATCAATGAGGCCATATCACGATCAACACATCTAGTGACCTGGTATCCCCTAACCTTACGTGCACTTTGATAAAATGGAAAACAATTGGTTTTTATCATTTCTTTGGTCACGCTATCTTGTATTTGTTTAAGGGGAACCTCACCATGTACTTCTTCCCGGATGCGGCAAAGAATAGCAGCTACTCTATCTGGAGAAAATACGCTTGTCCTTTCAAGTTCATCTCTTAGTTTTTCAAGACATGCAATATTGACATGCATGGTTCAGAATATATCCCTAGGTTTGCATTTTGCGCTAATGAGTCTTCCAATTTATTAATCTCATTAGTGATATTTGCAAACAAATATTCCGGAGGTGGAACATTTGCATTATCCATGTTATGTATGTATGTGTACCTAAAGGAGCAATGCAAACTTAGTTTAAATAATATATCTAGATATAAGGAATAGAAATCTAAAACAGTTGTAATAATTCATCTACTCATTAATAATCAAAACATTCACATTACTAGATTGCACAAAAAAAATAATCTAAAACAATTATAAAATTTAAATTTACAAGTGTGCGTGTGCACTCTAGAACAAAATGTGTCATTAAAGACAGTTTAAAAAACATTGATAAAGGTTGCATCTAAGATTTATTTCCTACAACTAGTAATAAAGGGAAAACATTATTACTTAACATTGAAAATAAAAATGTTGAACATGAAAGCGAAAATGTTGCAAAATGTTATGAAACACCTATTGAAAAGAGTAACATCATAGAAAAATAAGAATTCAAATTTAGAAATATTTTTGAATAATGTAGAAATGAACCCCATGATATTAAAATTATACTCCATGATCCAATTGTTGATAATATTAATAAAATTGATAACATGTGCACATAAAAAAATGAAATTCATTGTATCTCCAAGTTACTCAAGAAGAGAGAGGACCTTTCTGAATAAGAATGATATCCCATATTCAAAATTTTCTAATGAGCTTGATAAAATTGTAATAATTTTGGTACCCAAAAATGGTTACTTAAAATTGATGAGAACATAAGATAAATTCTTAAAAGAACCATGAACCCTTCAATTTTGAGCTTCAAAAATTTTCAATAAATACTTTTGTAAAATTACTAAAGTTGTAAAAAATAAGACCTTTACAAAATAAATTAAATATTTAGGCAATCAAAATTTCTAATTAAAATAAAATTATTATTAAAATATTTTTTAATTCTCTTAATTCTATTAGGATTACTAGTAAGTAGAAAGATAAAAGAGCTACTTGTAGAGTAATAAAAACCTCAATAGTAAGAAATAAATTAAGAAAGGTTTGATTAATGAGGCAAACTCATCTTCACTTAAGCATAAATTGTAAAATATTGTGAAAAACACTAGCAATAAGATCAAGAATAGATAGTCCTATTGAAAATGGTACTTGAGATTTTAATGGTACGATTCCATGAGTTCATAAAAAGCTTATTAATAACACAAATGATGAAATTGAATTATTTTGGCACTTTAACTCTAGAGTATCACTCAATGTAAAGGATGTTTTAAAATAAAAAATTGGTGATCAAGACCACACACCACATATTAAACATTAATTGGAATGTAGCCAAACAAAATTGTGTAAAATTTCTTGAAAAATATATTCATTTAAAAATATCACAAAGAGAATTTGAATAGATTGTAAGCCTTTTTATTGTACATGCCTCTTAAAATTTCTAATACATATTGTAAATACGACATGTATTTTTTATCTACCATGAACTATTACATGTAATATTAATTATACTTTGTATACTAACCAAATTTTACAAGAGTGTGGTACAATTAAAATACCAAATTTATGTAAGGACCTATTAGATTTATTTTAATGTGTTAGATACAATGATTGTAATTTTTTGTAAAAATGTGTTTAAATGAGAAGCGTTTACAATGCGGTGGGTTATCAAAGTTTATATCATGTACCCATGATGGAAGAAAAATGATCTGGGAAAAAAAATGTTTGAGAAAAAGAGATATGAGATAACTATAAAATACAATTTGAAGAGTGGAGGTGAAGATTCTAGATGTGAGTTGGTCACAAGAGAAGCAAGTTGCTAATTTTATTTCTGATTTTAAGAATATTTTTTATAAGTATGCAATACATAGCCACTATTCTTGATGGTTAGATCAACAAGTCAAGGTGTGCAAGGATTTTTCCTAATTGGAACTATTATAGATCTATAGTCAATTTTATATAAAATTACACGTTGCAGCCACAAAAAGAAGTTGAATCATATTAATATTACAATTCTATTCAGATAAACTATTATTGTTCACATCACATATAGGCGTGCCCCTAATAGTAAAAAATAAAATAAGAAGGTAGTTAGGGAGCACAATTTTTACATGTTAGTGATGATCAATATCATTCGCCATAATATGTATTTTATTGTTTTCAATAATTTTTTGAGTTATTACAAGAAAACATTGGTATTATAAAGGTTCAAAAAATCAATATTTGGTCAAATAATTATACTGATTAACTCAATAATGCTTGTGTATTCATATTGGTTTAGTAGAATACATGCAGAGAAGGTTATACCTTGTATTTGGATTTTTTTAAAAGGTGGGATACCTTCTTCATGTGGAGGAATTGTGTGAATAATGTCATTATGTGGTTCATTGTATGAAGTTTTCTCTTGATGAGGAATAAATAAATACTTAGTAGAATAGTAACTAATATAATCTACAAAGTGCATAGTGTGATGTTTTGAAGTTCAATATATTGTACATAAGATTTAGTGGCATGATAGGAGGTGAAGGGATAGAGAGATTTGGAAATGCTAGAGGAATTTTATTGTTAAGTTGTACTATAGCAAGATCCACAAGAATAGGACCCTAGTTGGCAATCTTGTGATCCTCATAACTTAAGTATTAATTCATTTATTGAGCTATTGAAGATATCTAGTTCTCTTTCTTTTCTTTTTGATAGTTGTAGCAAAATTTACTGATTATCTCTATGCTATGGTTCTATTTTTCTCTCTTTCAATGATTTTGATTATGTAAGAACAAAAAATGATTAGAATAAATTCATTAAGACTACTAATCTGGATAATTTCACATATGCTCCTATAGAAATGGAAACTTTATATATTTTGAAATGTGTTTACTCTATATAATGATGTATGACTCATTTTCTTAATCTTGGGGCTGTAGTGTATGAGAGTCTAGAATTGGATCCAAGATGGAGATTTTGTGTGATGAGAAGTGCCTTAGATCCTATCATCACGTGAGGTCCACTAAAAGAATGTTCTTAGTTTGAACACTATTTTTCTCTCTTTACAAAACCAAAATATTTAGGAATCATGAAAATAGTGGTGAGTACACTAGAATATCAATCAAGAGAGGCAAGTACATCAATCCCACAATAGTAAGTATGCTAAAAATTTGACTCATAGAATATGATGTCATTATAGATTTCATTATCTAAAGTTTTCTCTTTATGAGGAATAAATAGAGAATAATTGGAATACCTTGCCTAATGTAATGTACAAAGTACAAATAACTTGATGTTTTGAAGACATGGATATCTTAAAATTTTAATTTAATTATTTTTTGTAGAGGATGTGGTGTTGGGTATTTTTCTTGCAACCATCTAGATATTAAGGAAATCTACCATAATGTCCCAGTCTAGGAATAATGTAGGCAATGGGGAAGTAGCCTATATATTTAGACTAAGGGGGAGAAAAATTAGAGTAGATAGAATGACTTGGATAAAGCCTCCTCCTCTTCTGTGAGCCTTACTAAGTTCGGAAGTTTATTTCCTATAGATCTTAAATATAGGAACACAACTAATTTAGTATATAAGAGGTCTCTAATTTGGTAGTTAGTTCAAATGATGTGACTCTAGATATAAGCAAGCTACTCATCCCTATATATATATTGTGTTTATCATAATAATAATTTACCTAATATTTATATAGTATCATATAAAATCCTATACAAATACTATGTATTGAATAACACTCTCTATGGATTTAATAGCTTTATATTACTAAATTTATGGATGATGGAATAAAACCTACTTCACTATAATATGACACTAACATATATATTTTTATTTTCTTTCTAAATGAATAGAATGTCCAACCCTCAACTATCAAATTTATCTTGAATACATGAAACCTTAATGAATTGAATAAAATACTAACATTCAAATCAGTCTAATGCACTTGGATTTATCATTTAGAGCTTACACTCTCAAATTCCCTTTTACCCCAATTATGCACCCTAATTGATAATCCACAATATATTTAAATTCCCCACACATTATTTTAGAAAATTTTCTCATCCTAGCATGAACTACATACTAGTGTAACATAATTTTATAGCACATCTTAGATGCAAACTAATAAATAATTAATATAAAGAACAAAAAACACAAACTCAAAGATTCCATGAATCCATAAAAAAACTTAAATAAAAATGGAGGTCCATAATACACAATTATAATAAAAGGTTTCTTATATGACCTTAATAAAGGACAAATCATCGAGATGTTGAGATTAATGTATCTATATGACCTTAATTTTTTTATAAAAATATAAAAGGCCAAATTTTTGACTCTAAAAGATAGGAAAAGTATTCAACTAGGTGTTGGGGTTTGTGGGAGTATGAAATAATATACTAGGAAAAAAAAAGGTTGAATCCTCTAGCTTTATATATTTTTATTTTTTGGAGAATGAAAAACTGATGTTAGTAGGTATGTCTCAATAGGTAGTTACTCTAAAAATTGATGATGTTAGCATCATATAAAGATGGCATTATCATGATTTTGACATCAATGTGAAATAAAAGATGGATAAAAATTTAGGCGCATGGAATCAATTCTAGAACTCTAAAACACAAGATTCTTTTTTACTAGTAGAGGATGAAGATAATAGGGGTTAGAAAGGGATGGTACTTAAGGATTGGAAAGACTAAATTCCCAATACTACAAGGAGTAAATACAAATAATAAGATTGTGAAGTTGTTGGGGAATGATTGAAATGACATGATGGTTGAGAGATGAAAAAATTGGTGCAAAAATGCTTATAGACATTTGGATTAAAATGGATTGGGATTTTTGAGTTTAAAAGGGAGTGGTATGGTAGGATATAACCAAGTCTAAAATCCTAGAAAATATAACACTTGAATAAAATAGAGCTAAGAGGGGTCAAAGAATATGGAGACAAGAATGGTTTGAATGGAGGGTCAAGCCAAACACTCTAGAAATAGAAAATATTCTAGGTCAATAAGAAACACTAAGGATTGGATTACTAGCATCACAACCGCAATAAAATTGAAGTCCAATAGAATCCATACTTAGATAAATTTAACAAAGGTTGAAAATGGATTATCAAGATTAGTTAAAAGATTATACTTTGAGGATGAAGCCCAATAGACCGGTGGAAAAAGAAAAATGGAGATGGTAGAGATGAAATATTGGTATGCAAATCCATCAAAATAACAATATGGTAATTGATAGAAATTCATGAAAATGACCAACACAACTTCACACATAGGATATTTTTTAAATTTTTAGGAATTGAAGCATCTTGAACTTGTAGGGGACATCACTGAGTAGATATTTGAAAATAATTTAATAGAGGAAATTATAATAAAAATTCAATAGCCATTCTCTCTTCCTTACTCAATCACCTTAAGTCTATATTCCTTCATGATTTATTTGTAATAAGCCTCCTATAACCACATGTAGCTTTTTCATTTTAAGGTGCAAAGATGTATTTTAACTAGTATTTAAATATATATAAGGAATTAATTACTCATAAAATAATTAGTTTTATTAGCATATGAATCATCCTTTGTTATCACATCATCTACATAATATTGGTGTGATCAACCTAGATCAACTTGTGTTATCAGTTTAATTAATTTCTATTCTTTGGCCAACTTCATAGGCATGTTTTATATGTCAAATTATTATAATATAGTGGTCCATTTTTCTTGTTTTTTTCTCTTGATTTATTCTACTAAGAAAGTCCTTTACTACTGCATGTCAAAGATTACTACAACTACTTATTATTGAAAATGTAATTAAAAATTAATCAATACTCACACTAAAGCATAATCTTGCTTCAAATTTGGATAATTTATCTTTGCATCTTTGAATGATACACTCATGAAGGCTACATGCCTTTCATTTCCTAGGTTTCTCATTTTAATAAGAATGGTTGTACAATGTGGTCAAATGAAAATGAGTATATGTAGAATAGTTTAGAATAGTTTGGGCTTGTAACCAATATAGGGGATTCAAAAAATGATTTTTTGATTTATTAAACTACCTTAGCTTACATTTTCCACTATATTTTTGCATATTTCATCATCTTGGTATTTAGTGGCCTCATTATCTCTACAAAACCTATCTTGAATTTCTTTATAAAGTTAATCTTACCAAACCAATAATTCAATTCATTATTTCTTGTTGAAGGTTGTGAGAAGATCTTGTTTATGCTTGAATACAAAAATGGATTGTATACCTTCCTTGTTTAAGTGTCTTTTCCTTCTTTATCCATTGGAATTGCATATAAAAAAATGGATTGAATACAAAAATGAACTGAATACAAAAATAGATTGTATACTCAACTATTTATATTCTTCTAAATTCTAGATAATGAATTCGTTGAAAATGCTTTAAAAAATTTCGAACAAATGCAATTGAAGCCACAAATTTTGCACCAAAATGAGCTATGGAAAACCTGAGATGATGTGTTGGAGGGTTCGCTCGAAGGTGAAGTGTTTGCACGCTTTTTCTTTCTTCATCGGTTCACCGCACACACCTTGTTTGTCAGCCATTGTTCTCTGCTTGGTGAAAATGACAGGGATGATAGGGTTTTTTTGTTTTAATCTGTGTAAAGGGGGTTCGGCCGAACCCTAGTTCGGTCAAACCCCTTTATTTTATTATTAAAGTGCATAAGTCAATGGGGTTCGGCCAAACCCACATTAAGGTTCGGCCGAACCCACATAAAGGTTCGGGCGAACACTTGGGTTCGATCGAACCCCTTCACTTTGTATAGAGGGGAAAATCGACTTTTCCCGTCCTCCACAAAAGTGTTCACACTTATGTGGGTTCACCCTGCACACTCCAAAATTTTCCCAATATTGTAAGAGTTGGCTATGGAGATAGCCACCTAGGATCTAGAGGCCTAATGGAAAGAACAATGAAAAGAGAATATCAATATGGAAAGAATAAACTATATTCCTATCAATGAATGCAAATATACAATGATGATTCAATATATATGAGATTACAAAGGAGACCCCTTGGTTATATAGCCAAGGTGAGACATAGGATTAGATAAGATGATGAAAATTTTTTAAATTCTATTCCATGATACAACTAATCTTAAATGGCTTAGGATACAAGAAATAAATGACAAAAGATATGATAAGATCTATTGCCAACTAAGACTTCTAGAAATATTCGTATGACCTAAGTAAACTTAAAGAGTGAATAGGACCTACTAGGTGAACTAGTTAGGTAAGATACCATATTCACACCAACAAATATATTATTCAAAAATCGAGAAGTTTACAATATAGGGTGATCCCACAATAGTGGTTTACAATTTTTGGCCAAATTGGACACTACAATTATTATTTTTAACTAAATCTTCATAGTTGGGCACCTATATCGGCTAAACCGTGAGGAATTTGAAGATGATGAAAACTAGAGTCTCATCACATTTTGTCTTTCGATTCTAAAAATATTTTTTTCAAAATTTTTGGAATCAGATTGCAGTTTTTTCTCCATCTCCCATGAAAAATGGTTTTTTTTTCAGAAAACAACATTTTTAAAAAGTGACGCTCACCGTATACAACATAACTTTTTTCGTATAAAGGATAATATTCTAATTTTTTCAAATTTAGATTTGTAACTATGATATCTAGCACTTGCATTTGGTATCATAGTTTTTTATTGAATATTTTTTCCTTAATCAAGTTTCGAAGTCAAACCAATTGCAATTTAGACATAGGCGGGCTGTATACAACATAAATTTTACTGTATGTATCGAAATTCAATTTTTTTTTTTTTTAATGAATCAAGGACATCAATACCCAGCCTCAACATATTTTTAAAATTTTATTTTGATAATCTGATATTTTTTCACATGTGCAAAACAGAGAACTTGACTTTCGGTGAAAAACCTATGTTTAGTAAAACTAAAAAAACACATACACAATAAAACCAAAACATATTAAAATTTAATTTGTTGGATAGCTCGTTCTGAGGACTACCATCTTCCAGTTGGGTTTGTGAAGTCTCCTCCATTTTCATCCTCAACCCGAGCTTCGAAGGGCAGAATTCTGCTAAAATTTGGTGGAAGAGGGGGAGAAGGGCAAAAAAGGGGGGTTTGAGCAAACCCCCCTTCGAGCGAACGCCCCTTCGAATGAACCCCCCTTCGCTCGAAAGGGTAAAGGGAATTCCCCATTAGGGAACGTGGCATCACAGGGTTCGAGCGAACCCACCATGCAGAAGGGGGTTCACTCGAACTAGGAGTTCGACCGAACCCCTCTTTTGGGTTCGTGCGAACCCTTTAAAACATGAAATTTTCAATGCGTGAGAATTTTATCAAATTTCCTTCCTCATAAAAATTGTACACCACTATTATGGGTTCACCCTATACTTGTAGAGAAATATTTCATAGGAGTATCACCAATTAGAGATCTAGAGGAAACTCAACATTTATAGGAATCTTATGGACAACCTCCATCTCAAGCACCTAATATATATGAGATACAATACATGAAATCATCGAATGGTATTTACAAAATAATGAGCTAAAACCACCAATAAAAGTGGTGCCTAATTTATCTCCAATCAAATATTCCATATGATGCATCAATACACACACCAACAAATATAACTCCTCTTTACAACTATTTTCTGCATCCAACATATTTTTATATTTTCCAATTTGGGAGACCTAATTTTTAGAGGCCATAACTTTTGATCCAGGAGTCAATTGATGAACCATTTGAACCATTGGAAATCTCATGAAGTGCTCTATCAAGTTATAACCCACTTCACTAGCTATAACCACTTTTCATGCCCAAAAATGGCCTTTAAGTGCCTCAAAATTGACTAGAAACTTTTAAAATAGAAAGTTTAATATCTTGAAATACATACACGATCTTGAGTCAAAAATTTACCATCATATTTATTTGGTAATTTCATAGCTTTGGAAAAAATCCTCGACCTATTTGTGCTCAATTCTAAACTTACTATAAATAATAACCTTTTATAATTACAAGATTGAGACACGTTTTTCCTAACAATATCTTGATTCACTTGAGTTAAAGTTAATCATCCACATCATGTGTCACCTCCCTATATGGCTACCAAATAATATCCTAAGATGTTTATGATAGAATTCTATTGCCAACATAATAATTTCATCTTCTCCCATCAAAAATTTATTGAAAAACCTATATTTGTGTATTCTCATAATGCCATGAGTAAAGGAGATTCATTTCTCTAAATCTTATACCACCACCATCCATTCACTTGTGCAAAACATCATAGTAATATGTCAACATATAATGAATCAAAGAAAATAATAGTTGAGGCTCGTCTATCTCACAAGAAATTTGAACTAATTTGTAGAAGATGGTGGAACCCTTACCATCTAACAAGACAAATATGTCAATAACAATAACCGACCACTTACATCTTTAAGATGTACCTCCAAACATAATATATTATATTTGAATATGGTGTACACAATCTCTCCTCTCCCCTTCCCTCCCCTCCCTTGTCATATATGACTTGTATACTACTAATACAATTGATAATATTGTTTTAGTATTCTCTAACCTATCTATATTCATGTGCCACTAATAGGAAACCTCATAATGCACTAAGCATCCTCAGGGTGATAGTAATCTCATGAGTGGGAAGATGAAATGTGTTGACATTTGAGTATATATATATTCATTTAGAAGTACTTCAAATATCTTGAAGGCGGAGCTGGATAATAGTAATCTCATGAGTGAGAAGATGAAATATGTTGATGTTTGAATATATATACTTCATTTAGAAGTACTTCAAATATCTTGAAGGCAAAGCTGAAAAACCAGAATTGATTTACATTATCTTGTGTGGTAGTTTAAACTCAAAGACATTTATTGGACAGACAATTCATTTTTTAACAGTATCGAATCGATTCAAAAAGAGTTTTATCATTTTATGAGATTTTGCACGCGTGAAAACATAGCGCTATCTTCCAGCAAGAACATGCAGGGACTTAGACACGCTTTCTTCTTTGTTTTGAAGTCGTATCGGCTGATGATGGCTGCCATTTTATTTTGTATTGTCTGTGTTTTTGGTTTGAATTGTTACGAGGAATTTGGAAGTTTATGTACGTCTTCTTGCAGTTCCGTATTTGTAATGTCGTCAAGCGTAGGAATAATGAATTGAATCCAACTGTTATCAGCCCATCAGATTTGTATCTTTCAGCACGCCATTCACGACAATCGGATGCTCATGTACAACAGAATATAACAGGGTTTAACCTCGGAATCAGTTCCACTGTTTCTTCAGAGAAATCCAAAGAGAAATCCAAAAGACTGGATTTTTTTTTGTGGGTGTTCACTGAATTTAAATTAGGAGAAGGGAAAAGATTTTAAATTTCATCTCGCGTCGTGTTTCATCCTTTGTTCTTTGATTATAATTGAATCAAGATGGCGACTGTTTATTTATTTATTGTTTACTATTGAATGGTGAAGTTTGCATATTTCTGTAATTTTTTAAGTTTAGTTTTTATTAAGTTTGGTTTTTTTATGGTTATAGTATAGTGTGATGATTAAATTGTGGTGTTGTGATTCTTGTTACCAAAGTTCAAACCTCTGTTAGGGTGATAGTGTTGTTTGTTCATGTTGGGGACGAGGTCCGTTGTTTGTGATCTTATTGATTCATACCTCAAGATCAAAAGTGTTTACCCCCAGTTTTCTCAAAAAAATGATTTTTTTTTTGCAAAAAGATAAATGTGTTAATTGAGTTACAACAAATTATATAAAGATTTTTGAATAGTGATATCTATTACCAAATTTTAAAGAGTAAAAAAATTAAAGAGGTTTTTTGAAAACCCACCACTTTTAGGAATTTTAAAAAACTATGAAACCAATTTAAACCAATAAAACACAAAATTCCAAGGAAAAATAGAGCAGAATGATTAAACCAAGTCATTATGCAAGAGTTGAAGAAACTATGAAGATTGAGTAGAGGATAGGAATGCCCAATCTATAGCGTTCCAAGTACAATTAACATCAAAGACCCATTTGACCAAACAATCCACAACAACATTCCATTCTCTAGGGATATGAACAAAGGTGATAAGACTCAAACCTTAAATTTTCGTGAAAGGTGAAGAATTTTCTCAACATAAAATGCTAACCTCCAAGAAGAAACTTGAAACTTTCCATTATTTAGAAGGAAGGTCAAATCATAGAATCCATCTCACAAATTACCTTCTTCTTAACTAGACACAAGCTTTTTGAAGAGCCACAAGGAATGTCCAAGCCTCCATTTGACTATTAGGGTTGATCCTCGTAGTAGTAGAGAAAAATAAATGAGTCAAATCAACACTATCCCATCCAATTCCACCTATTCTCATTGCACTTGGATTGCCATGAGAAAAACCATTTGTGTTAGTTTTGAAAATATCCAAAGGAGGAGGACATTTACCTATAATATTCATCTTAATAGAAGATTTGAGCCTAGAGCAAGAAGAAGTGGATCCAATCAAATGACCCAAATCAAGTTGTCTCAAAATCTAAATGCCATAGGGTGTTAACACGCCATCCATAGAACACTTAGCTACCAAAATTTATTTTATAGATCGAATCCAAAATCTTCTTCCAAACAAACCCAATTAGACTCTAGAAGCCTTGGAAGATCTTATAGTTATTTTTCCAACCAAATTTGCTAAAGAGTAAAGACATGACCAATATTTTAGGCTACCAAAAGAGTAGAAATAGAAGTAAGAGGATTTCCTAACCCAAAAATTGGATAAAAGAAGTAATATTAACAAAATGTTCATTCCAAATGTATCACCACTACCTCCAATGACCCTTTAAAAAAGAACATTGAAGGAAAAGATGAGTGATGTCCACACACATGTTCTTAACACCACATAAAATGCATTTGGAAGGACCTTGGAATTCTCTCTTTCTTATGTTATCCTGTGTAATCAATTTATTTTGACAAAGTAATTAGAGGAAGAAATTACGTTTAGACAAACAAAATTTATTCCAAATCTTTTTCCACCAAAGGATATCCTTGTGCTCAATATTTTGATGGTCCAAGATTTAATACCCATGAGAAACTAAATAAAATCCTTGAGGATCATATCCCCAAGAAAGAGTATCAATGCCATCCAAAGAATAACACGACCACTGATATAGAATATTTTTATATATAGTTGATTTTATATTAATTTTATTTGTATCTATTTTTTATATATATTTTATTACTAGTTTATATTTTATCTAATTATTTTTTAATTTGAGATTTGTATGTTCTTGTCTTTGGTCAATTTTAGAGTAATTATACTTGATTTTGAATGGTTCGACATAGACTTCAAATTTAGTATTTTAAAATTCGCTTTTAACTCAATTTTTTTTAGTTCTCATTTAGAGTTAATTTGTTACATGTTTATGGTACTTGTTGTTATGTCTTGATATTTAGAGACATTCATTTGTGTAATTGAAAATGTCTAAGAACAACAAGACAAATCTGGTTATCAAGAAGCAATCATTTTAAGAACACGAATTTTAGAATTTAAATATAATATATTTCATCTAGATCTATATATGGGCCATTTGCATGCTTGCGTATATAGTATCTTCAAATATTCTCCTAAGGTTATAAATACAATCCATACAAAAAGGTTGATTTAGGAGAACTTCACCCTAACAATTCCTTAACTTCCCCAAAGATATTTTTTAAGTAGCACTATCCTTAAGCATCATCATATATTAGAAGCTACAATGAAATAGATTGCTTATTTTTGATGTCTATTATATTTGATTTACATATTAGAAAATACATCTACATATCTCAAAAGTGATTTATAAGAAAATATGAATTTGTTCTAATTCGTAAAAAATATGTACATCAATAATATCATTTTCTAGATACTCACAATATTATACACAAATTATAAAATTATATATTACATTAGTCAATTGAAATATATACATCTATTATATCTCTCCTTACCTAAATCTAACTTAATTTTCCATCGTAACTATATTATATTTAAAACTTTTTTTAGCTAGGAAATATTGGATAGAAAATAGGATAGTAATACAAATAAAATTTGTGCATGCACTTAATTTATTTAAAAGTGTAGGATTAAATATATAGCCTAGAAGGGGATTTTAAGTTGGGAAATTTAATTTATGAACAGTGCGATGTTTATATAGTAATTTATTTTAAGATCTTAAATTATTTCAAAAGTTGATAAAGTATTTTTAAAATATAAAATTTTAAATGAATTACAATTTTAATTTTTGAATAGTTGAGGTAGTTTAATGTAAATAAAGGTTTGAATAATTAATGTGAATAAATATAAACCTTGAAAAGGATTGGATATCCTATTTAATATTTGATATGTAATTTTGATTGTTTTGACTAATTGAGAAGTTGTGATAAAATTTTGGAAATTAAACATTAAAATTAGATTAACAAACAAGAAGTTAAAAAAAGAAAAAATAAAACATGGGAACGTGTGTGAGCGAGAAAGGGAGCCAATGGTTTGCTGTTTTGAATGGCATCGACGTGAGTGTTTTGGGCATGGTTCCAGTTGCGGTGGTTGTAGGGGAAGTTTGGGAGGTCTGTGGGGGCCCTCCTTCTGTCATCTCTCTGTTGGAGATGGCTCTGCCCAGTGCAGACCTTTCAAGCGATCCTCCTAACGGGATTTATTTATCCCAGAATAGGGTTTTTGTGCCTTGGCCTTTTGCGGTGATTCCTGAGGTCAAGATCTTGGTGCCTTTTGTGGACAGCTACTGTAATACCCCTCTGTTTTGCTTCTTGTTTGGTTTGTGTTATGTGATGTTTGGTTGTAGTTACTTTGATACTAGATACATTTTGTTATGATGTTTTGATCGCTATTATTGAGCGACAACTATTATTGTGGGATGTAGTTATTTGATTATTGTTTCACATGCATTATGGATTAATGATGTTATAGAGTTAACATAAGATGTTATTATGAGATTACTGGATTATGATGGAAGTGTCAGTTTCGATGAGTGTATTGGTGAAGAGGACGGTTTTGCATCACTCGCTTGTGAGTGCCCTGCGAATCCGTGATTTCTTCTTCACGGTGTGTATTATATGCTAGATATATTGTATGATATTGTTTACTTGGTTGCAGGATTGCAGGTACATGACATCGACCCCACCTGGTTTCACAGGTTTGAGCGTGTCGATCCAACGGTTAAGTTGAATGGGAGATAGTAGCTAGGTAACATGTGTCAAGTTTACACCCTAGCCTTAGTGTGTCGTCAGTTGTGTGTGTCGAGTTATTGTCTGTCTTGTTTTAGTGTTATTTAATTCTGAAGGATTATTGATTTGGAAATAGATATTTAGAATAATTGCATTTAAATCATGTTGATGGTTATTTAATTTAAATAATGCAATGTGGATAAAAGTTTATATTTAAATTAATTAATTATATCTAGTTTATTTAATTAATTAAATTTGATCTAAGGGGTTGAATTTAGTTATTAAATAATTAAATTAATTAATTAAACGTGATGCAAGAGAACGAAAGAAAATAAAAGAATTAAAATTAAATTTGAAATTTAATTTCAACGTGTGGGAATTAAATTAGAAATTGTAATTAAATGTTTATTTGGGAAATTAGTTGCAACTTTGGAAATTAATTTATTATTTGAAATTGCATTTTAAATTGAAATTGAAATTAATATTTAATTTGCATGTAATGTGAATTAGGATTGTAAAAATTGAAATTGAAATTAATATTTAATTTGCATGTAATGTGAATTAGGATTGTAAAAATTGAAATTGAAATTGAAATTGAAATTAATATCTAATGTGCATGTAATGTGAATTAGGGTTGTAAAAATTGAAATTGAAATTGAAATATCTAATTTGCATGTAATGTGAATTAGGGTTGTATTAGGTATTTTTTATTTATAAAGAATACATGTTTTAATTTTAGGGCAGCAGAAAGAGATTTAGAAAAAAATACATTTTTACAGCAGGGAAGAAATTTTGGAAAATTTGCACAAGGGTTTGAAGAAAGTTTGATTGTAGAATTGATTGAAGGAAATATTGTTTGCATTTGTTGGATTTTGGATTGGATTCATTGGAGGATTGAAGAAAATTCAGGAAATCCTTGGAGGAGGCTTGCATCAGAAATTCATCTCTTTCTGTAGCTTCTTGTACCAGGTTTTCCTCTTTGTGTTTTATTGTTCTTGATTGTTTTTCTTTAAAATAGTAATGATTAAAGATTTTTTTGTTAAATCTGTTTTAGAAAATAAATTTGATATTAGAAGAAAAGAATTAAACAAATTTACAGCCTTTGCTTGTGAAAATTCTTGAGTGAAAATTGTGAAAACCTTAGTTGAATTCAAATCATTTGGGGAAATCGATTTTGTTGTTATTGAAATCAAACATAGAGATTGAACAATGCATTTAGAATAATTTTAGAAAATAAAATCCTCTGTTTGTTATTAAAAATCGGATTTTAAAATCTGCAGTATAGTTATATTTTTCATGGTAAAATGGTCTGGTTGCATCACCTATAACTTCACTTTCACAAACTGGGTTTTCAGGAAATTTAAAGATTTTTTGCATTTTGAAATTTTCTTATCTTTGTCAAAAAATTGCAAATACCCAGATCGTAGTTTTTGAGTTATGCTTGAAACATGAGACTGTTGTTAAGTTATTTTCCCATGGCTGCTCTGAAAATAAAATAATAATAAATTGATATTTATAAATATTAATATTTTATGTATTGTTATTATAATATCAAAATATTATTTAATAATATTTTATATTATAATTTATAATATTAAAGTATTATATTTATTTATATTATTTTAAATAAAATTTGTATATTAGATTAGTGGAATTAAAATTATAAACGTATGGGGAAATTATTGTTTATTTTAAAATGGCATGTTAAAGTTTAATTGAAGGAGTTAAATATTTGATTTAAAGAATGCATAATTTAAAATTTAATTGTGAGAAACAATATGTTATTATATTAAAGTGACTGAATGTTTTAAATAGAAAATTGAATGAGACGTAAGATTTGGTTAGAAAATGGAAAGAGTTTACTTGCATGGATTTGTGTCGATTTAAAAGTAAATTAAGAAGTTGTTTTATTGATGAGGCAATCAATTATGTTATTTATTAATTTCTATTTAGATTAATTGAATCATTGTGATTGGATTATGAAAGAGATATGGATTTAGTATATCCAAAAGTAGTATCTTCTTCATGATTATCTTAAAGGATCTAATTCTCTATGTTCGGTTTAAGATAATGTTTATGAGATTGTATCTTGGTTGATTATCTTATTATGTTATGTGGTATTCTTATGATGTATGATGTTTATTTCATAAAGTTCATAAGGCTATGGTTATATGTAATATGTATGTGTGGGTCTTAGTAATCCTAACCTTGTAGCCTTAGAGGTTGTTGTTAATTAGTAAGTGAATGTGTATGTTAAATGCACTTTAGAAAAAAAAAATGGTTCGCTTATGATGTTAATTGCAATTTCCTTTAAGGTTACTTGGCGGGGCATTACAGCTACAGGTTGGCTGGGTGTGTTGGGGGCTCGAATGCTTCATGGGTTGTGGGCTCTATCCTTAATGTTGCTCAGGTGGATGTCTCTGTTAAAGGCTTTCTTTCTTTGGGTTGGGTGAAGTCCTTTTTTGAGACAGCTAAGGTGGGTTCTTGGCCTCCTACTCTGGCTCAAGCTCAACCTTTGTCCTATGCTCATGATTCCCTTGTGGTGGTCTACAGACCCGAGGTTTCTGAGAATGAAGAATTTTATTTATTATCGGGAGTGATCTGCAGGTTTAATGGCTTGTGACCCTCTCTTCCTAAACCTCCATGATTGGGTTTCCACCTCCTAGAAGTTGGTGGTCTTTGGGGAGATTGAGCTCTATCCATGCACTAGGAGTTTCTTTATAGCAAGCTTTGCCTCTTCTAGGGAGCATGCTCATGTGCTAGACAAGTGTTGGATGTGGCAGATTTGTTGGGGATATGAGATCGGTTCTATCGTCATAGATCAACATCTAAGACAACAGTGCCTTAGTGATTTTCATTTAAATCACAACAAAGACACAAAAAACTATGCCATAAAGTGGAAGTAGGCACAGTTGATCCCCCATTGATCCTCTGAGAAAATTAAATGCTTGAAAAATAATAGATTCAAGGCAAGTATAGATTCAATTTGTAGAAACAAACAACCATGAAAGACAAAACTATGAACACACAAATTTATGTGGAGAAAAGCCTTTTGGGTTAAAAACCCTACCCTCCAAAACACTCAGCTCACATGTATTATTCAATAACTAAAACGGTTACAATACAAAACCAGAGCTATCCTCTTCAAGAGAATACATCTTGTCCATTTGGAGAAAGAATACATGAAACACAAAAAAAAAATCTTCACACAGTTACAATGTCCTCATGACATACTGTGTAGATTCCCTTCAACTCCTCACAAATGACTATCACAGCCAGCCTCACGGCCAACCCAGCCTCTTGGCCTCCAAAGGTTCACATCCATTTAGATATGAGAGTCTAAGTGTTCACGGTAAAAATACCGCTTGAACACTCACCACCTCTCTCTCTTCGCTCATCACCTTTATTGAACTGCACCCACGATTTCTTATACCGTGTGCTTACTTGTTCAGCCTGACTCAGCATTCAATAGTCATCAGGATAATCAATATCCCACCTACAAGCTTTAACCACCACTAATAACATGCATCGACCTTGCAAGTGCATCGAGCCACACACAACATTAAATCGGTCTCAGGCATGTCCGTCAACCTCCATTCAATAATGTAGCTCTGTCGTAATTAGGAAATAAAACTTCTGCCAATTAGATTTCAAAGAACTTGCCACGTGTCACTATTCCATTCACCTATCGCTTCTGACAACCGGTCAAACCTATCCATGGCGGTAACTACCTGCGCTGACTACCATCTCCACCACGCTACCGTGCTCTAGTCTAACTCGCCTCGTGGTATGGTAGTGAGCTCAATCGATCTCACCCAAGACCTCACTGAGCCCAAACTTTGACTACACCATGCTACCGCTGAGCTCGTTTGGCCACCCTGTGATATGGCAGTAATTGCCTGTGCTGACCACCATCTCCACCATGCTACCACTATCCCTCCAAAGCCTTCCTACGGTGTGGCGATAATTGCTAGGCCAACCGTTGGTAGTCTCATCGCGGTCATCGCAGTGAGAGGACTCACCGTCCATGGTGGGGCGGTAACCGCCAAGCCCATAGCAGGCAGTCTCACCATGGACACCGTGATGAGAGGAACCACCACCTGCGGTATGGCGGTAACCACCAAGCCAGGCTACTAGTGGCCTTACCATGCCACCGCAGTGAGAGAACTCACTACACGCGGTGAGGTAGTAACCACCAGCGCAAGCTGTAGGCGGCCTTACCGCGCCACCGTGGTGAGTGAACTCATCGCACGTGGTAGGGCGGTAATCACCAAATAGACACCATGGTACCGCCAAGACCAAGCCAGATCGTCATGATACAATGGTAAAGGGCAGAATCAGGAAGAAAATGCCAAGTCTTCAAGGGATTTCAAGCCAAAAAGTTGAGATAAATTTCCCAACAATCTCCCACTTGCCGAAGAATTTTAGGCTTCCTCCAAACACCTAAAAAAGGACCAAAACCATTCTTCCACACTCCAACAAAGACCCCTACAACGTCATCAAAAAATTTCCACCATCACAAGCAACAACTCAGAACATAAGAACACACCAAGGCGAAAAAGAACCAATCTCAGGAACACAAACATCTAATCCTTCAGGTAGCAAAGGCACCAAAATAATAGCAACAAAGCACAACATGAACACAAAAAACCATTCTCCATAACAAGAAACCATCAGCTAGAACAACAACCAAAAAATTGACTGCCCTCATCCAACTGATCAAACCCATGCGGCTGAAAAAAAAACCCACAACACATGTTGAATCATCCAACCACCCATACCTCAAAGGTATGACCATCAATAAACTCATGCCATCACATAACCAACCCATCAACATCAAAGAACAAGCACCATGTGTCAACCAGTCAAATGACCCAACACATTCAGGTACTCCCACTATAAGGGTAATGTCCAGATGAATGCAAACATAGCACCATCACACGTGATCTAGGTATACCAAGTCCACAAATCCCTGCACATAGAAATGAGTAACCATGTAGTTACAAGGAACACCTACACTGATATAAACAACCTGCAACCACCTACTACAAGAAACATTTCTCTCAATAGTCTTTCACATTCTTCCAAGGTTCCATATCTAACTGAAGAAGGAAACAACACGGCTCCACATGCATTTTAAGTCAAATGAACATTCAAGAAGAAAAAGACCAGAATAGAGAGAAAACAAAAAATCATAACATGTAGCATCCTCCTACATACACTTCTAAATGCCAGCTGTGTCAAGAATGATCTTCACATCCCAAAGGGAAAAACTATAACAACACCCAACAGATCCATAAATGTAAGCACCTTAAAGAAGATCAGACTCACTCCTTTAACCATCTCCTATCAGTCCTCAAAAGAACAAGGAGATCCACTATGTTGTCCACCTTTAATTATGAATCCTCCAGAATCTCAAAACAACTCAAGATTCATATCCATGAAAGATAAAACATATCACATATCTGAAAGCTATAATGGGAAAATACCTTTCAAATAAACCTCACTGCCAAGCAAACCAAGAAGAAAAGAAAAGATGCTCCTCCAAGATATACAAGCCACCATGACTTACCCAAGAGCATTCTCCTTCATGGTCTTTGTTGAACTTGCATTCAACCAAGGTGTAGGCTACTCAAAATTTCAGTTTTAAATAGAAACATTCTATAAAGAATTCTAGCCTCACCTTATTCTCCATGCATCCATGAGCACCAGCAACCTGTCATCTCATGCTAACTCCAAACTGCATCACTGCGATAAACATGAAGTCCTCCAGCATATGACCAAAGTACTCAAAACAATGAGAAACCCGAGACCACTGTCAAAGCTCCAAAACCTAGGACAGGAACTTATCATGACATCATGATCTACACATCTCCATTAGGAGATACCATGCTTCAAGTGAACAAGCCATGGTCTCAAGAGAAAAGTAACATGCCAAAACTCTAATGCACAAGAAAGAGTATACCATGACATAAATCAAACAAACTCTAAACCAACATCACCTGCCAAGCACTACCAACATCTCAGCCAAAAACAACCAATGTCCTCCATGGCTCCAAGATGTTGCACATCTTCAAAAAGTGACCATGCAGATGCGAAAGAACTCTTCTGCAGCAACATGATCTAAGAGTCCTCAAGAAGCAATTACACCAAAGAAGATCTTTCACCACCAAGTGATGAATCCACAGTCACTGATAAAGCTCCCACTGAACTGTGACACCGAGATTTCCAAGCACCATGACTAACCACCCCATCACTATCAAAAGCTTACACTAGCCAATGTATCCAAACCTCCATGACATCATGATTCACATGCTTCAAGTCCCCATCACTGACTATTCAAGTACTCAAACACCATTCCTCCTTTCATCTCAAAACAACCACCCCAATGCACAAGTGACCAAAGACAAGGTTAGCTAACAGATCTACACCACACAGTTACAACCTCATAGATATTGACAGTCCACATCTGAGTTGTCTCACAACAAACATGTAGGTAAGGACAACCCACAACATTGCACAACTCGTGGATGCAACCAATGAAACCTGCAAATCTATCATTGCACTAAAACTAAAAAAATGAGATAATCAAAGAGAACAACCAAAGCAGACAAACATGACTCAAACACCAGATCAACAATAGATCCGATTTGCCAATCATGTCCACAACTCAAGCACCATAGTCTAGGAAACCAACAAAGAGAACACCACAAGAATGTTGAATGAAAAAAACATACCAAAATTCCCATGCAGAGTTGACATCACACCTCCTCAAACCATGTTGAACTGTAGCTATCTCATCTAGTTACACCCTAGCAACCAGGGTCTAGAAAATAGTTGAACAACAGCTCCATACACCAATTTTTTTTCTTAACCATGTAAAACCTGCAAAACCACAGTGTTTATAAAACACCCATGCATATCCAAGGTTAACTAGAACAATGAAAAACATGAATATGCATCATAGAATTTTTAGGAAAATCTACACAAAACCTTCAGAGCCAAAGACATGAATTTGAACCATGCAAGTGCAAGAAACAGGTAAGTAGGAACAACAAGTCTATTTTAGACCAATTAGAAAACCATAACCATGCACAAGCATATGAGAGAGCCAAGCTATTCAGAAGTCGCAGACCATTAGGGTCAACTTCATAGCCTCCATGCAATCAAAGAAGCAAAGAAACAACCTTCAATGCTAAGTTAGAACACCTAGCACAAGCACCAAAACTTCATGGTTGAACAACAACACAAGCAACTCCATACCGCTAGGGAGCCTCTCACACAGACACCCAGTATGAAACCATGCTTCACTGCAACACAACCAGAAGCACATCTCATGCCGTTTGCATCAGGAACATTTGCTGCGAGCCAGGAGCCTTAGACCACATTGCCACAATATGGTCAACTCCAGGAAAACTCTAGTGTCTTTCAAAACTATGTGTTGAATCAAAGAAGCAACTTCCACTCATCGAAGGATCAATCACCAACTGATTTCTCTAGATTTCCTCAAGCTTGCCAGGCTAAGAAATCATCATAGGAGAAAAAACCAAAACTTTAGTAACCAGGAGAAGGCTTTGACACCACTTGTTGGTATCATCAAGCCTCGAACTCCTTCAACCAACTCTGATACCACTTTTTGGGGGTACGAGATCGGTTCTATCGTCATAGATCAACATCTAAGACAACAATGCCTTAGTGATTTTCATTTAAATCACAACAAAGACACAAACAACTATACCATAAAGTGGAAGTAGGAACAATTGATCCCCCATTGATCCTCTAAGAAAAGTAAATGCTTGACAAATAATAGATTCAACACTAGCACAGATTCAGGTTATAGAAACAAACAACCATGAAAGACAAAACTATGAAGACACAGATTTACGTGGGGAAAACCCTTTCGGGTAAAAAACCCCACCCTCCAAAACACTCAGCTCACATGTATTATTTAGTAACTAAAATGGTTACAATATAAAACTAGAGCTATGCTCTTCAGGATAATACATCTTGTCCATCTGGAGAAAGAATACACGCAACACAAAAAAAAGAATCTTCACATAGTTACAATGTCCTCATGACATACTTTGTAGATTCCCTTTAGCTCCTCACAAATGACTATCACAGCCAGCCTCATGGCCAGCCTAGCCTCTTGGCCTCCACAAGTTCACATCCATTTAGATCTGAGAGTCTAAGTGTTCATGGTAAAAATACTGCTCAAACACTCACCATCTCTCTCTCTTCGCTCATCACCTTTATTGAACTACACCCATGATTTCTTATACTGTGTGCTTACTTGTTCAGCCTGACTCAACAATCAATAGTCATCAGGATAATCAATATCCCACCTACAAGATTTATCCATCACTGATAACACACACCGATCTTGCAAGTGCATCAAGCCACACATAACATTAAATCGGTCTTAGGCATGTCCGTCAACCTCCATTCAATAATGCATCTCTATCATAATTAGGAAATAAAAATTTTGCCAATCATATTTCAAAGAACTCACCATGTGTCACCATTCGATTCACCTATCACTTCTGAGAACTGATCAAAACTATCCAACTTGGTCAATTAAGTTTCGAGCTCATCTGAGCTCTTATCGCATTACCACCAAGCTTGTTTGGCCACCTCGCGGTATGGCGGTAATTTCCTGCACTAACCACCATCTCCACCGCACTACCATGCTCTTGTTCGACTCGCCTCACGATATGGTGGTGAGCTAAGCCGAGTTCACCCAAGTCCTCACCGAGCCTAGACTCTGACTACACCACGCTACCACTAGGCTCATTTGGCCACCCCGTAGTATGGTGGTAATTGCCTACACTAATCGCCATCTCCACCACGCTACCACTACCCCTCCAAAGGCTTCCCGTAGTGTGGCGATAACCACCAAACTAACTTTTGGTGGTCTCACCGTGGCCATCGCAGTGAGAGGACTCACTGTCAGCGGTGGGGCAGTAACCGCCAAGCCCACCATAGACGATCTCATAGTGGTGAGAGGAACCACCACCTATAGTATGGCAGTAATCGCTGAGACAGGCCACTGGCGACCTTACCGCTCCATCGCGGTGAGAGAACTCACCATGCGTAGTAAGGAGCTAACCACCAACGTAGGCTATAAGCGGCCTTACTACACCAGTGTGGTGAGTGAACTCACCACATGTGGTAAGGCAGTAATCGCCAGATAGACATCTTGGTACCACCAAGACCAAGCTAGACCACCGTGGTATAGTAGTAAAGGGCAGAATCAGGAAGAAAACACCAAGTCTTCAAGGGATTTCAAGCCAAAAAGTTGAGACAGATTTCCCAATAGGATTCATTCATTATCCATCAGGCCTTGGTCTCACTCTTTCAATCCCCTTATAGAGCCACTAAATACCAGACTTGTTTGGGTCCGTCTACTGAATCTCCCTCTCTAGTTTTGGGAGGATTCATTTTTATGAAGCTATTGGCAACACCATTGGATTCTTTTTGATGGTGGACTTTGTGACTCAGGATCTTAGGCACACTATAGTTGCTTGTATTTTAGTTGATTTGGACATCTCCAAACCCCTCCATGGTGATGTAGTCTTGTTGGTAGAGGAAAAACCTTGGAAGCAACTCTTGGACTATGAGGGTCTCCCTTTTCGGTGTAGGATATGCTTCTCTATGGGTCATCTAGCCTTTGGTTTCTCACTTGCCTACCGCAAGGGCGCTGCTACTTGGTGGAAGGATCCTCTCCTGGATCATCTCACAGCGGGTTCTCCTCCTTTGGAGGTTTCTTCTACAAAGGTTGACCCTCTTGAGTCTTCTCGTGTGCCTGTGTCTTTCTCGACCCCTCTTCTAGCTATCCCTTCCGTGGATCCTATGTTGGCTAGTTCTACTGACACTGTTCTATTAGAGCCTTCTCAAACCTTGTTGGATGCCTCTACTGGTCCTTTGATTGATTATGTCTCGTCTCCTGTGTCATCATCTCCCTAGTGTGATGGCTCGTCGCCCTTGGTGGCTATTGTGGATTCACTTCTCTCTTCTTGCTTAGTGGATGATTTTAAGATTTCTTGGTCGGTTGTGCTACGAAAAAGAAGGGACTCCCTCATTCTATTGCTGCTTCATGGCCTTGGGTTTTGGGAGTTAATTTGGTCCCCCGTAGGATTGGGATTTGTAGTCCTAGTTTGTAGTTCGACAACTATCAATTAGTTGTTTCTGTGTGAGGTCTATCCTCTTTCCTAGTTCATTCTTGGTTTGAACTAAGTTTCTTTTTGGCCCTTTGGGCTCTCTATGTAAAGGGTACAACACCCTAAAAATGATTCTTATCTTATAAAAAAAAAAAAGAATTTGAGATAAAGATTTTGAACTTTCTAATGCTTGGGAGTAGACTACAACAACTATTTGGTTTTGGTACAATTTTCCCCTATATGATTTTGTCCAATTCTTTAAATTTTCATTTTCAAGATATGTAAAGTTTGTTAACATTTTTTCTTTTATCTATATCTAAGAAGCATGTAGTATTAGAAAGAACAAGTGAGGGATTCCTATAGAAATATGGAAGGCCATTGACTTCCTTAATAGTAGTCAAGTCTTGTGATTGGTATAATATTATAAAAAAAAATCCAAATAAAGAATGCTGATATAGGGGCTCGCCAAAAAAAAGTCACAGAAGGAGTTTCCTAACACACCAAGCTTTAAAAAGATTCATGCCTTTCAAGGCCTTATGAGGAACCTAATTTTGAATGGAGTAAAATAGTTAATGATTTTATCCAAAAAATTAGAGAGAAAAAATGAATTATATAGCTATATATCCTTCAAATACCTATTATTCTATTTTATAATACCATTCTATTATGGTATGTATGTAATGGCAAGTTAAATACAAGTGTCACCATGAGTTGAAAAATTCTTAAAGTGATGGTTCACATATTCTTATCCATTATCAATGTGAATAATCTTTACATACCTCCAAGATTGCTTCTTAGCAATAATATTGAAATATTGAAACATATAAAACACTTTAGCCTTCTACCAAAGGAAGTAGACCCAAACTAATCTAAGAATAACTTGTGTGGATTATATTTCTATGTTTTTTCTAAGTCTGAATGTATGTGTGTGTTTTTAAAACCAAAAATGTACTTAGGTATATGAAAATTCCAAGTCTACAACATTCCTAGGTATTTTCTATATTTTTTATAATTTTCCAGAGTTTTTGTACTAGGCGTACCTTTCCTCAAACCATCAATTTCCTTTTTTCCTTGTCAATATTTTAGAATTCCTTTTCCTATTATGCTTCACACCTGAAGTCTAAATTTTCTTTTTACTTACCAAACCATCACACTTTTTCATTCTTGAGTACTCTACCCTTTTCCAAAATACCTATTCTAAGGCATCCTTGAACTTTGATCCCTGATAGCTTACACTATATCTTCCTGTCAGAGTTAAACCTCCAAAATTTCTTCATTCCCCCTAATTCCATGCCATGAGTTTCCTAGCATCTCTAACTATCAACAACCCAATCAAGTGTATAAGGCATGACTTTTTTCTCACCCCTAAAAATTTAAAACTCCCACCTATTTTTTTGGCTTCCTACTTGCTCACTAGAACAACCTAGAAATGTCATGTGGTCATCTCTAGAAAATTACTAATATTTGATATGAATATAATTCTACTACTTGAATAATTATTTACTTAGATTTAGTGCTTGATTTCAAGGTGGTTTTCAAGAAGAAAATTGATTAGTGGTTTTAAGGTTTTGTCTAATAGTTGGTTTCACCCTACACATACCCATGATCATTCAAATAGTTTGTTGGTTCTCTAACTTCATAAATCAAGAAAAATGAACATTTCAAAATCCATGATAATTGTTGATGGCTAAATTGAAATAGCAACATGTAGGAAAGATGGAGTCACCTTACCTCTCCTGAAAAAGACAAACAATTATTAAATCAAACGCCTTCCAAGGTACTAGATGTTGGATCACAATGTTTTATTTCATTGAGTAGTCACTGAGGCTATAATGTTCAAGGGGCCTATTGGTAAACAAGTACAAAAGTTGGACAGTACAAAATAACTTAATGTTGGGGGGTTTAAATAAATAGGAAAATATTTATCAAGGCTTTGTGACAAAAAAACATGAACACATATTTCTTTAATTTAGACATGCAATTCTAACAATGAGTGCCTTCCTACTTAACCAAACTATAGAACAATAAAATTTACAAAATGATCCATACCATTACATCCATTCACAGTGCAAATTTAAATCACACAACCATTCATCATTACTTTTTTTTTTACTTTAAAAAAATAAAATATGACAAGCTCATTACTAGAATTAATAGATCAAAAAATATCAAGAAACATCATTCATAGATAATGCAATAAAATGGTTTCAATTTCATAGTCTTCTATTGATGTTCATCAAATAACAAAAAATTATGCGTAGAAATATGCACTAGTATACGAAAAACCATTGTTTATCAACACCATTGTTAAGCTAAAACAACTTCTAAAAATAAACTACTTCTATTAAAAATTGTAAAAAGTGTCTTAGTGTGTCTTGCATGAAAGTTGTAAAAATAACTTCTAAAAGCTAAAATCCTAATCCTCGGGTAGCTAATCAGACTTCAATTAGCCGAAATTTTACAAAAATGAGATAATCCCATGATATAGACAAAAATAACATTAACTCCTCCCATCAAAAATCAAGATCCATAAATCTGGGGCCCGGATCCACAATTGTAGGTATGCTCAGTTAACTCCAAGTGTTTGTCTCTACTGAAAACTGTTAGTGCTAAAAAGGGGCACCACATGCTTCCTCAATCTAAAAGTAGCTATGAGTTCTAATTTTGTCCTCTGTTGGCCACTGTGAGTTATCTCTGACTTACCAAAACTGATCTGGATTCACCCATCTACTCAAAAATTGTCACGACAATGTTGCTACTCAAAAAAGGTAGCTGAAACAATTCTTTTTATTTATCACCATAAAGATGATATTCATCATAATTCTGAGAAATATGTTCTAGTGCATCATCATTAGGTCCATTTACCTAATCAAATTTGAACTTTGATTCCCCAAACCGCTTTTCTACTGGAGCAATTACTTCCCTTAGCTGGCCAATGTTTGTGATTGCCCACTTCATGTCACATCTAATATCTAGCAGTCTATCCATAAGAGTCAACTTAGTAGTGTCTCCTTCTTTCTTTAATTTATCAAGCCCAACCTCTCAAGCCTCTTTTATTTCCCCTAATGATTCGAGTCTTTGATCAAGAGGTAGAGTCGCATCCATGAGCTTTGCAATAATGTTTTTAAATATACCTGCATTTTCCCATATCTCATGAATACTTTTAAGCATATTTATCCTTTGATCAATGAGATTATGTGTTTTGAAAATAGATATATTAATAGACTTCGAAATGTATTCGGGGCCCTCATGACCCAAAATTTGTGATTGGACCAAGTCTTCATCATAAATTTTCTCAATCACTTTGAGCTTTCCTAAGTACTGCCTAAGCTTCTCTTCTTCTTCCCACCACTGCCTTATAGATTATTCTATTGTGTTAACCAAGGCCAAGATTGCACAATAATGTTTAAAACCTTCATCTAAATGCTTATCTATATCATAATTGAAAACATTAAACCAAGTAGCCTTCTTATTCATTTCAATCAAATCTTTTACCTCTTTTTTGCTCATTAAAATAGGAGCTTTTGAACTTGGTGACGACTCTAATGTAGATGTAGTTAAATCCTTCAAGAAATTATTCACCTATCCCAGTTGAGCCTTGAGTTCATGTTTGGCTTGCTTATCCTTTATTAATCTGGATTTGGTAGTGGTGGCGACAATATTAATCAAGTTCATTTTCTAATTTATGGTATGCTTCCCCAAATTGATAGTGCTTATTTGACAGTCCTTAGCTTGCAATTCTTTGTCATCCTTATCAGTAATTAGAGTGGCAATTTTAGCTATTATATCCCCTTCATCAATTAATTTTGTATAGTGGACAACATGAACTTTATTCCTAGGCTTCGCCTTCTCAATTTATTTTATCATGCCATCCCATACTACAGGTTGAGGCTAAATTTGATGTCTCTTTTCCAAATTCAACTTGAGCCAAGTAGGAGTAGCTAGGTGAGTAGTTACCTATTGAACACTAGGTAGTGCTAAAGATGACAGTGTAGAAGAAGTCATTATAATGGTCTGCTTGGAAGAAGCCTTATGTTGGTCTTCTTGTTCTTTTAATAACCTTTCCTATTCAATCCTTTCATTTTGGACCTTGAGTTCTATTTTTCTCATCACTTCTTCCCTTTTAGCAGCCTCCTCTTCGTCTCTCAATCTCTAAAATTCCAATTCCTTTGCCTTTTGTTCCTCCATAGAAGAATTTTCTACTTTAGCCTTCTTCAACACCTTAACTGCTTCTCTTTCTCTAGTTATCTCTTCATCTTTTCTTTTCAGCTCTTCCTCAATAGCTAATTTTCTTCCATCTTCTTTCTCTGTTCATCTTCTTCTTGGGCTAATTGTTCAGTAGCCAACCTCTAGGCACTTTCCAGCAACTCCTCTTACTCCTTTTCGGTAAAAACCTCATTCATCCCTAGTTGTTCGTCATACAAACTTCCAGTTTCGAACCCAGTTCCTTCTTCACCCAGGTCTTCTTCAACTTTCTTCAAATACTCTTCCCATTCAGGTATTTCTCCTTCTTAAGATGGAGTTCTTTTAGAGTCTAAAGGGATGGGTGATTTTGTTACATCAATTATGGGAGTCCTCTCCTTTTCAATATTTGTTGTTTTCGACATTGATGGTGTAGTAACATGGGTCTATTCAATGTGTTTTCTCCGGGGTATACCATAGCCAAAGGTGTGGCATCAAAACCTAAAACACCTCCTACAGTAGCTACCTCATAAGTTACTTTGTCCTTCTTCAAGGAATCATCAATTTGTTGTAATAAAATCTCTTCTTCTATTGATTCTGGCTCTTTTGTGGTTACCTCTACTGCAACACCTTTCTTTAATCTCTTGTATTGTTGTTTTATCTTTGTGGAGGAAATAGGTTCACTGATAGAACCTCTCTTCTTTTAAGTTTTCACTCTTGGTTGTTTGAGGCAGAGATTAAGCTAGTTCTTGCTTCATTCTATAACTACTTGTTTCCTTGGCTGAATCTTGGTTACCTCCTTTTCCATACAATCGACGAGATCCAAGTCCTTTGTGCCTGTTTCATCCATTTCATAATTAGGATTTAAAGTAATCCCATCATCAATGATATTATCTAGAATGTGTGCAATAAATTCAAATTCCTTCATCTGGGGAATTGTTAACCTTTCATACCCCCTCTTCCTTACCTCAAAATCATCTTGCAAATTAGCCCAAAAATCTTCTAGCAGTGGCCTATGAAGAGGAAAATGTGAAGCACAAAGACCATACATCTTCTTCTTAGGATCAAAGTTTTTTGTAGAAGTATGATGTTCAAAGTTCAAAGCCTAAAATTATTCTGTTTTTGTCTTGGCCGCTATAGAGGAATTACAAGAATAAAATCCAAACTCCATGGAGAAATAATGACAACAAGATTTGTGTTGTGCCAAAATTATTACATTTAATTTAGTTGCTTGAAGAGAAAACTCCATCAAGACCCACCTGTTACCGCATCACCTTGGTAATTAAAATGGGTGATCTTCAAACTCGAACAATCTGAAATAGGTAGACTCGGGGTATTGGATAAACCAATAACCCCAAGGTTCAATGAATTCCATCACCTCTTGTGATAATCTAAAACCAATATCACCTATTAATTGATTAATAACTATATATAAAAAATGCATAATTAACCCTTTTAAAATGATGCTATACTTCCTTTAGCTCTAATTGGTCATAATATTTCCATACTTTCTTCTGATCCTAGCCACTATCCATCAACCCTTTAGTATTCAATCTTGGGAACTGACCCATCCTTGCAACACAATAAATGACATATAAAGTCATATAGAACTTCTTGGTTTCAGCTACCTTTAACGATTGATCATGAATGTTATTTGAAATAATTTGTGCCTAATCCAAATTTTGTTTTCCATCAAGAACAAGTTGAATAAAAGGAAACATCCAATATTCAAAACTATGGGATTCCTTCTTCCCAAACACCTGTGACAATAGTGTGATCATGTCACCAATGTCCTTTGAAAAATCAAACCTCTTGAACTTAGGTGAAAATTTATTCACTGACTTCTTATGTGTCTTTAACCATATATTATTCATTAGTGCTTTATTCCCCTCCTCATCTTGTGTCTAGTGTGCAAGTGATTCATCTTCAGACATGATCTTCGGGTTACGATGAAGAGGGGGATCAAAGATCAGCCTAATCATTGTAGGAGTTAAGTCAATAATTACATTCCCCTATGTATGAATACACTGCATTTGAGTTGGTTTGTAGGTCTATGCAATAGTTAGAATGAACTCAGGGAATTGTATAGAGATGGGGAATGTGGCTACATGTGCCAATCCAAAGTTAGCAATCATTCTAGCTCTTGGGGTAGCATCTGGTTAGAGAGTTTCCTTCCAAAACTGATCCAAATCCAAGTGTTCAACCAATGTATCTATGATATTCATTACTTCAGAGACAAACTTAGATGGCACTGGGTTTCCTTGAAACTTGTATTTCATTGTGACTGGGATCTCTTCTAGCTTTAATCTCTTAGGATTATTCCCTTTTGATGTTCCTTCTGGGGGCACTTCTTCCTTTAAAGATGACATTTGTTAGTCATCTTGCAACACTAGCAATTATTAGATAAAGAAAAGATATATGAAGAACAATTTATCACATGCATTTGTATTATACCAGCATTAATTCAACCCAAAACCCTATTCAATAAGTTAATCAAGCATCTTCAGGTTTTGGGTTTGACATAGAACCAAGAACTAACCATTTTAAACACAAACTTGACTTTTTCAAACTTTCGGATTGGGTTGTTGCTAGGCACCTATACCTATGCTAATGAACTAGTTTAGTGTAATTCCATGGTCTGATCTTGTAGTGTTCAAGAATCAAGATCAAACCTTTACCAAGTAACAACACTTCAAGAACATATTTAATCAATGGATTTTGCTGAGTAATCAGGATCAGGTTATTATCTGGAACGGAACCCATAATGATAAATAAGTGCATGTTGCTTCCTGAGTTTCGATCTTGATATGATTTTAGGGTTTGGGCTCGAGACTTTTTCATGAACCAAAACCCTTAGGTAAGTGAACAAGTGTGATTTATAGTCAAAGTTTTGATGCTGACGTAGTGTCAGAGGTCAGGATTAGGTAGTGATGCAAGACCGAGTTAGTTGAGAATAGACATGATTAGGTAGAGTTCTGAGTCCCGACCCTAATGTAATGTTGAGGATCAGGATTGGGGTCTTGTCTTGTGACTGAACTTAAGTTTGCAAAGAAGTGGAAAGATGAACACCAAGTTCCAATCTCGATAATGAATCGGAGGTCGAAATTGGGTTATTGATAGGTCAATATACTTTTAGATATTTGAAAAGGTTTGCTATAGGTTCGATGTTCGATCATGATAGTAATGCAAGGATCAGAATTGGGACATGGAGTAATACATGCATGAAAAAACATTTTAACACTTTGTGGTAATGACCCAAAACCCGATTCCGATGGAAAATCGAGAATCAAAATAGGACAAGTAAATGGTGAAACTCAAATAATGGTAAAAACTCAAGCGTAGTTTCCATTCCCAACTCCAAAATACATGAAGAAATCATAATCAGATAGCAACAATGAACAAAGGCATAAAAATATGTAACAATATCCATAAATCATGCCTTCATTACTAAGTTATCTATGGGACCAAGATTCTTGATTTTAAAATTATTAAAACTTCAAATTCAAATAAATTCAAACGTGGTTTGACTTGATGGTATGGCTAAAACCCTAGAAAACTAGGGCATAATGAGAAACAAAAGGAGAAAACAAACAAGCGAAGAAAAACCAGAAAGAGAAGAAAAAAGTGAAATAAGGACAAAAAAAACTGAACAAAATAGAAAAAAAAAGAAAACACAAAGAAAAACACCACTACCTCCAAATGCAATCAATAATTCTGGCAGAACAACAACAAATTGAAGTGTCTCCTTGAAACCCTAGCTCTTAGTGTTTCTCTCGCGTTCTTCATCAAACCGGTTTAAGGGAAAATGAACAAAAAATGAAAGAGCAGCGGAATAAAAACCTGTTCGTGCATGCAAACAGTTAGAAATTAATTGCAGGTGGTTGAGCCTTGGGATCGGGGTGGTCCTCATAAATGTGGGGTCATGAGAAGGAAGACAAGCAGGGGTTAGGTTTGGGACATGGAACGAGACCGATCCTTCAAAAGGTGCAAAGTTCGGTCGGTGGTCCGATGACCAAAACCCAAAAAATGAACAAGAGAAAATGAGGCTTGGAATCGGGTCATGTGATGAAACTAGAAATTTTAAAAGTTATGATGTCAATCATGGTCTGAAGTTCAATCTAGAAACATGCAAAGAGAGTTGGGAGTCGGGATCAGGTCAAAAATAGGGATAAGAAAATTTTAAGTTCTTGATTTAGGTTTTGATCCAAAGACTGACTTTGACACAAGAAAAACATGCAAGAGAAGAAAACAAAGGTTGGGATCAGGTCCTCGCCAAGGAGTTACACCTTGAATGGTGTAAGGCAATGGTTTTGATCCAATACATGACCCCAAAACACAAAGAAAAAGGAAAGGAAACAAATAGGGATTGAGATCAGAACACGAACAAAGACTTTTACTTTGAAAAGTAACAAGTGTCAGTGTTGGTCTGATACCCAAACCTAAATAAAAAAACAAAACAAGGACTTAGGAGAAAAAGAAACAACTCCTTTAAGTGCCAAACAAGAACACCAAGGATAAAAGAAACAAAAGGGGGACCCATTTTGACCAAAAAAAAATGGAGTGGTCATGCAAGGCATAACAATTGCCGATTCGATTGGGAAAATGGTTTACCCATTTTTCAAGATACTGAAGAATTCAGTTACCTAAAACCTCTAGTTTATGAATATTTTAACTCAAGCATGATTAATCACAACAAACAAGTTTGAGTTGGAATCTCAAATGTAAATCAGAAAAAACAACTTCAAATCTGGGCATGTGCATGTATGGTGCATCCTTTTCCCTAAAGACCCTACCTATCATTGAGAAACTGCATTAATTTTCAGGCTACATGAGTTGAGCCATTTTAACTATCATGCAATGATATCTTGGGAATTGATCCACTACCAACCAGGCATCCATAACCCCGACAAAGATACCTCTAGTTCTCTCAAAGTATTTCTCTACGAACATCTAGGCATTCATAGCCTTGGTAGAGATACTTGAATTACCCTTATCATATTGATCTTGTAATTCTTCAATACTTATGTTTTCTTTTCTTATCTTATTGGCTTTATTGGAGCAATCATTTTATCATCTTATCTCAATACTCAAACATAGTAATCTGAAAAGTGGGTTGAGAACTATGATGGACCTCATGACAGTGTTGGGACTCAGATTTTTCACCTGAACCATGAATATAGTCACCCTAAGACAAATAGGAATTTATGAAGTTAGATGATTCTATCTAATTTGTGATAGATTCATCTGTGGCTTATGAGATCACTTACAATATACCTGTTTGTTCCTAACCTTTCAAATTGTCATTAGAATATCGATAAAGCACAAGTTTTGAAATGAAAGAGCCCAACAAACATGCTTGAAAATACCTAAATCAATTTCTCTATCATAATACCCTTAGTATGCCTTGAAAAATTACCCATTATTCTAAAATGGAGAGAAAATGAAAGTCCCTAACAATAAAAGAAAGAAATAAGAAAAACCATGAATAAAAAGCAAAGCGCGAACAAAACAAACAAACAAACATAAAAGATAAAGCAACTAATTTCATATATATAATTAGAAGCAAGATCAGACCTTCATGGGCTGAAATAATGTTTGAGAAACTACCCATTGATTGGCAATGGAATAGGTTCTCCTATCAAAGTGCTTAATTAGAAAGCATTCTCACAAAGGATTTCAGTGATCTGATATGGACCCAACCAAAGTCGATCAAAATTTTGGTGATCACCTTTCCTTTCTCTGTCTTTGTCCCACAATAGTACAACATCTAATATTCTAAAAGCTTTGATTTCGACCTTTTTTCAAACCAATGTTTGAAAACAGCCTAATGTTTAGAAAACTAGTGTAAAGCAAGATCTCTTTGTTCTTCCAAATTGAGTAAACTAGTTAATTGGTCCTCTATCCTATCATCATTAGAGTAAAATTATTGCATGACTTGAATAATAGGTATTTGTAGATGGATAGGAAAGACTGGTTCTTGGCCATAGAATAACTTAAACGACAAGTTTTCTAAAGTGGCTTTAATTCTAGTTTGACTGGCCCATAAGGTAAATCTCAATTGTGTGTGCCAATCCCTAGGATTACTCTCTAATAAATTATTAATTAACTCCAAAAAATTCTTATTAGTATACTTTGATTCAGTTTTTACTTGTGGATAGTAATTAGAAGAGTATTTTAAAACTATTTTATGTTCGTATGCCCATTGAATAAATTATGCAGAAGAAAATGCAGGGTTGTTATCACATACCAGAGCGAATGGTACTCCAAACTTGGTGACAATGTATTCGTTAAGGAACATAATAACAACCTCAGTGTTGTTGTTCTTGTAGGGTTGAGCCTTAGTCTAATGCATGCAGTAATCCATTGCCATTAGAATGAACTTGTGATCTACACAAGAGTTTGGATTAATCACCCCGACACAATCTAATACCCATTGGGCAAGTGGTCTTACCTCATAAACTGGTTGTAGGGGCATTGCTTGATTATGTTCACAAGATGCTAAAGTTTGACATGTATGACATGTCCTAATGTGATGATGAGCATCCCAGAACACATGGGGCCAATAATAATGAGATCTTAGAATTTGGTGTTCCATCGCATTAGTTGAACTGTGCCTAGTACCATGTCTACCATGAAACTCGACAATGACATGTTTTGCTTATTGTTGGTCAAGGCAGCGTAAATAGACACCTTCAAAGTTCCTCTTATATAGTTCCCCTCCTTTGAGCATATAATGGGAACTCTTTAGTCTCAACACTCTTCTCTGAGTGGTATTCATTCCATCAGGACATTTATTGTTTAACAACAAGAAAATTAAATTTTCATACCAAGGATCACCTGTGAATGATTGTACAATATATTTTTGTCAAGTAATCTTGGTGTTGACGTTAGCCATAGCCCTGGATAAAACTTTCCCTCGAACTAACCTCATCAAATGAATTTCAAGATAAAAATCCTAAAAAATTTCCATCCATTTTCCTCTTCTTTCTCCCAATTCACTCTGCATTAGAAGAGACTTCACTGTAGGGTCAAAAACTATGGTAGTGATCTATCTGTGGAGAATATAGTGCCAAAAATTCTTAATGACTCATACTAGTGCAAAGGATTTCTTTTCCAAAGGTGGATACCTTCATCATTTTTGAATGAAGAGCTCATTAAAGCTATAGGTCATTTGTCTCCCTCACCTTTTTGTTGTGTCAAGACAACAACACACGAATGATTAGATGTGAAAGAATAAATATAAAAAGGTACTGAATAATTGAGATTTGTTAGAATAAGAACCTCTATGATATACTATTTGATTTGTGTGAAGGAAGCCTTAGCCTCATTACCCCATTTGATCTTTGCATCCTTCTTCATCATTTCATTAAGGGGTTTGACGATCTTCACAAACTCAATTATAAATTTCCTTACAAAATTTATCTTCCCAAAGAAAGATCTCATTTCCTTTTTACTGCCTGACATGGTCAACTTAAGAATGGATTCTACTCAATCAGGGTCAATTGATATCCATCTCTCTGATATTATTTGGATCCTTGAATGCCACGTCGATTGTGAACTAAAAGGTGGCTCTAACGTTAATGAGACCAAACGACATCCTCTTGTAGGAAAAATTTCCCCCACTTGGTAGTGAAGGAAGTTTTCATTCTATCTTCGTGGTTGACAAATACCTTATTGTATCCTGAATATCCATCTAGGAATGACATCATCTATGAACCATTGCCTATTTGCAACACCTCATCGAGAGAAGGGAGCGAGTAGTTATCTTTTTCTGAAGCTTTATTCATATTTCTAAAGTTGACACATAATCTAATTTTCACATTCTTCTTACGAACAAGGACCGGATTATTAACCTAGGTTGAATGGCTTACTAGAAAAATTATTCTCATCAACAATAGATTTTGTACCTCTTTAAGAATCAAAAATTTGATTAGAGCATTTACTGGGCACTTCTTTTGTTATAATGGCTCTACTTTAGGTTTCAACGAGATGGTGTGTGTGATTTTTGAAGTGTCGAAGGTCTTTAGGTCTTCATACCCCCAGGTGATTGTTGTGATGTCTCTTTTTTGTACTCCCAAGATTTTGTCCCTGATTTCTTTGGGATAAGTCTTACCAATAAAAATGTTCCTTTTCGGGCCTGAATCTACTAAGTTATATGACGCATACTTTCCTCCCTTAGTATCTGTAAGTAATTTTTTGTGAGCCCAAGGATTAGAATCAAAGATCCTCTCTAATGCTACTATTCCCTTAGGAATTCTATTGGTTTTCGGGTTCATTATCCCTTCTACATCACATTTTTTTGGATCCTAGTCTCCTCAATCTCAATCAGATTCATCTATGATCTACCCTTCAAATTAATGTGAACTTGTGAGGAAAGAAAGGATATGGTGGTCATCATCAAAAACTTGGAAATGTCATACATTGTTTAGGATAGCATGAATGGGCACTATTCCACAAAGAATCTTTTTAGTTTGGAATCCTACATGGGCTCCAAAGTACTGGCAGCAATAGCTAGTGAGTTCGTGAAAATCTTATCTTCTCTAGGAATCAATTTGATTCCAAAAGCATTGAAATCTTCTATTAGATTCCATATCCTATTCCTGTATGCAGCCAACCTCTTGTTATGGCATGTTTAGTGACTACGAACTTGCTTAATAATTACCTCAGAATCTCCCATGATTGCCAGAGCTATAAATTTATTTTGATGCGCAAACATCAATCCCCTAGAAAGTGTTTTATATTTAGTGACATTATTATTGCAGCCAAATTGCAACCTGTAAGAAGCAAAATAGGTTTTCCCTTTTGGGTTTTCTAGTTCAACTCTAGCTCCACTCCCTGTTTTAGACTTAGAACCATCAAATTTAAGGGTCCAAAGTTTTTCTTGGGCTGGGATCTCCTTCTTCAGGTGAGTCATGGGTGTTTTCTTGCGAGAAATAAGTGGTGACTCATATTGGTTCAGTACATCAGGATTGGGTGACTTCTATAAATTATGTTCATCAGGTACTTCGCTCAAATTTAAAACTTGTGTGAAAACTATTTCCAACACCTCACCTTGATCAAAATTTCTATAGTTGGTTATGTTTTTGAGCAACCCCTTGGGAATCGGAAGGTTAGTAGGGGTGGGTGTGTCAAACAACTTCTAAGATTCATTAGTGTTATTTGTAAATCAGAAAATAGTACTTGATTCTATCCTATTTGGGGAGTGACTTCGTCTTAGGTATTATTGGTCCTTATCAGAATAGTTTCATCTCTAGCCTCAAATGGGAACTATATTTTGGGGTGGTGTTCATAGGTCTCTCTTGAGCGATAGACATGGTTGAGAATATCTACATACGATTGGCATGTCAGCTTAGAATGGCTCTGGTAATGGACCCTGCACTAGTTTGGGAGTAACATACTCCATAAATCAACCTCATCTCCCAAAACCAACCTATCTTGTAATTATTTGATTAAAAATTATTGGTTGATGGTGGTTATAGGGTCACTATGCTCTAAAGGCTATGAGCACTTAGGATTAATCATTGAAAAGGTCATAATTTCTTCTTCTCTCCTGTACACCCCTATCTCAGTTTCAAAGTAAGCTACTTCATTAGGATAATCATACTCTATGATTATATGTTTCAAATAGGGTTCACTTTTTATCCTAATCTGAGTTGCTACCCCATTCCATGGCAGCCACATGTGTGAGAAATACAAGGATAGATAAACTCCAATACTCTTCATCAAATCTTGGCTTAGCAGCATGTCGTATATTTTAGGGATATCAACAACTTAAACATCCATATAGGTCTAGATACGTGGGTCTAACCCAATCTACACTTACATTTTTTAGTTCTCCTACAACATTAAGCTTAGTTTTTTCTAATTGTATTACTTTCTTATGCGTTTGAACTAGGCTTAACCCTAACTTCCTGTAAATAGAGAAAGGCATAACGTTACCTGAGGCTCCAGAATCTAGAAGGAAGTTATGTAGATTTTTCCTGAAGATTCTTAGACTCAAAAGGAATTGGGGTGTCCTCGTCTTACCTCAGTAAAGGACCACGTTCATGTCCATAGTTGGAGTCACCTTATTTTTTCCTTTCAATCAATTTTCCTCTTCCAAGGCCTTCAACACGATGTCACATTGGGCATGGCACCACTTCAAAATTTCAAATAATGAAAAAGAGGTCTTTTTTTTTCATTTCTGCAATGACATATAATTCTACATTATCATTCATTTGATACTTAGGAATGAATGTGGAATTACCTCTGGTTAAAGACTTGGGTGGGCCCTTTGGTGGAGGAATTTTTTTGTCAGCATTCTAGTTAGGTGGAACCATGCTATTGGGAGGGGCAGATGTAGTAAATGGCCCCTTGTTTTGATTTCTCAAACACTGGCCTCCTTTGGTTTGGAAAGCCTGAGCATCATAGGTATCTTTTTTTGGTTCATTCTCCACTTGCATGGGGAATTTATATCATTCATCAATGGTGTCAAAATTAATGGTTGTATCAACTGACCCACTACATTTTTTAGGGTTTCCTTGTGGTGGTTGGGAGTCATCTTATGATATTTTGACAACCTTTTACATCTCAGGGAAATTAACTTCAGAATGTGAGGTAGTGTCATGTGGCCTACACCAATTCATCATGAAATTCAAATCTACAACATTTGCAGTGTGTGGCTTATCTTCATTGGAATGATAGTTATGAAGAACTCACCCATTGTTTGGTCGAGTATTCCACTACCTATTATTGTTAGGTCTCTGATTGTATTCCCTATTATGGTTTTGATAATTTTAGTTGGGGAAATTTTGACTTGGAAAATTCCTTTGATTTTGATTGGCATTCTAATTGGAATAGTTGTTTTGATTGGAAAATCCTCCCTAATTTTGGTAACCCTGATTTTGACTTTGGTTTGGAGGGGGGTTAATCTTAATTTTTTTCATCTCGTTGGTCAATTGGGACAATGTTTTCTTCAGTGTTTCTAGCTTTGTTGTCAAATTATTAGTACACTCACTTTCCACATTAGTTACAACTGATGGGTGAGTCATTGGATTGGATCCTCCAGCATGATTATGAGGGTTCTGAGTTTGCTGAGGGGAATCTAAAATCCCACCATTGACCCACGGTTATGGGGATGGAGATTGTAACTCATCCATTGGTCCATAAGCAGAGTGGGACATCCCTGGGACTGTATTGAACAACGAGATTGGATTAGGCATTGGAGGATATCCCAAGGTAGGGAAAACTCCTCCCAGACTACCTAATTATGAACTTATCTATTATTGTAATTTTATAGCCAAATGATATACCTTGGGCAATAAATAAATGTCCACCTCAAGGTAGGTTCTTTGTAGAAATAAACCAACGAGTAGGTCTATGACTTTTAGGTATGCTTGGATGATGATATTCTTAGACGCATGGTAGAGATCTTGTAATTGCCTATACATCCTTTGGAAATGAGTGTTAAGGAGTGTAAATGGTTCATGTGATTCCTTCCTTATTGTGGAAAATTGGTGGTATAAGATCACAGGGTCAACATAGAGTCAAAATTAGCTAATAAAAGCCTCTTCTAAATTTTTCCAACTCAGGATGGATCCATTAGGAAGGTTTAGGTACCAATTGTAAGCCATATCCCTCAAATAATAGGGGAATAACCTACATGAAACATCATGATGAACTATTTGAGCCCGAGTGCAGACATCTTTGAATGTTTGTATGTGCTCTTCAACACTTTTTGACTCTCAATGGGCTACCTGGAATATAATTTCTTGGGATTCTTAGGCATTTCGTAAATGCCACCAGGAACGGTTCCTAGTGGCAAAGGATTATTTGCAAAGAATTCCATGGGTGGCGGTGGGTTTGGTCATGCCAAATTATGGTATTGGTGGAAATCCAGGTGGACTGGGTGGTGGTGTTAGAGTCCTACAATTTTTGGGTCTAATAGGGTTTTCAGAGTTCAACTAATGGATCTAGATTGGTAGCAGATCTAAGAACTCTGTCAAAACTATTTGGTTAAAAAGACCCTATTTTCTCCAGTTTGTTCCTCTAGGCTCTCCCTCTAGTGCCAATTCTATTGATGGCCAAATTAACACAACATCTAGGAAATATGTAGTCACCTTACCTCTCCTGAAAAAGACAAACAATTATTAAATCAATCGCCTTCCAAGGTCTTAGATGTAGGATCACTACATTATTGTTTCATTGAGCAGTCAATGAGGCTATTATGTTCAAGGGGCCTACTGGTAAACAAGTACAAAATAGACAGTACAAAATAACTTAACATTGGGGGGTTTAAATAAATAGAAAAAGATTGATCAAGGCTTTGGGATAGCAAAACATGAACACCGATTTCCTTAATTCAAATATGCAATTCTAACAATGAGTGCCTTCCTAATTAACCAAAATCTAGAACAATACAATTTACGAAATGATCTATACCATTGCATCCATTCATAGTAAAAATTTAAATCACACAACCATTCATCATCACTTTTTTTTTTTACTTTTTTAAGAATACAATATTACAAGCTCATTACCAAAATTAATAGATCAACAAATATCAAGAAACATCATTCAAAGATAATGCAATAAAATGGTTTCAATTTGGAATCTTCTATTCATTTTTATCAAATAAGAAACATTTATGCATAGAAAGATGCACTGGCATACGAACAACCATTGCTTATCAACACCATTGTTAAGCTAAAACAACTTCTAAAAATAAACTACTTCTATTAAAAAATGTAAAAAGTGTCTAAGTGTGTCTTGCATGAAAGTTGTAAAAGCTAAAATCCTAATCCTTAGGTATCTAATCAGACTTCAATTAGTCGAACCTTTACAAAAATGATAGAATCCCATGATATAGACAAAAATAACATTAACTCCTCCCATCAAAAATCAAGATCTATAAATTTGGGGTCCAAATCCACAATTGTAGGGACACTCAACTAACTCCAAGTGTTTGTCTCTACTAAAAAAATCAAGTATTGAAAAGGGGTGCCACATGCTTCCTCGATCAAAAACTAACTGTGAGTTATGATTCTATCCTCTGCTAGCCACTATGAGTTATCTCTGACTTACCAAAACTGATATGGAGTCACCCATCTACTCAAAAATTGTCATGACAATGTTGCTACTCAAAAAAGGTAGCTGAAATAATTCTTTTTATTTATCACCCTCATGATGATATTCATCATAATTTTTAAAAATATGTTCTAGTGCATCATCATCAGATCCATTGAACTAGTCAGCTTTGAAATTTGATTCCCCAAACCACTTTTCTACTGCAACAATTACTTCCCTTAACTGGACAATGTATGTGATTTCCCACTTCATGACATATCTAATATTTAGCAGTATATCCATAAGAGTCAACTCAGCAGTGTCTCCTTCTTTCATTAATTTATCAAGCCTCACCTCCCAAGCATATTTTTATTCCCTTAATGATTTGAGTCTTTGATCAGGAGGTAGAGTCACATCCATGATCTTTGCAACAATGTTTCCAAATATACTTGCATTTTCCCATATCTCATGAATATCCTTAAGCATATCTATCCTTTGTTCAACAAGATTATGTGTTTTGAAAAAAGATACATTAATAGAATTTGAAATGTATTCGAGGCCCTCATCACCCAAAATCTATGACTGGGCCAACTCTTTATCAAAAATTTTCTCAATCACTTTGAGCTCTCCGAAGTATAGCATGAGCTTCTCTTCTTCTTCTTCTTGTGCTAATTGTTTAGTAGCAAACCTCTAGGAAATTTCCAACAACTCATCCTTCTCCCTTTTAGTCAGAACTTCATCCAGCCCTAGTTGTTCGCCATACAAACTTCTAGTTTCGAACCAGGTTCCTTCTTCACCTAGGTCTTCTTCAACTTTCTTCAAATACTCCTCCCATTCAGGTTTTTCTCCTTCTTGATATGGAGTTCTTTTAGAGTCTGAAGGAATGGGTGATTCTGTTACATCAATTATGAGAGCCCTCTCCTTTTCAACATCTTTTATTCCCAACATTCATTATGCAGTAACAGGGGTTTCTTCAATGATTTTTTCTCTTGGGTATACCATATTCAAAGGTGTGGCATCGACACCTGAAACAACTCCCGTAGTAGCTGCCTCATAAGTTACTTTGGAATTCTTCAAGGCATCATAAAATTTTTGCAATGAAATATCTTCTTTTTTTGAGGCAGGATCTTCTCTGGTTACCTCTGGTGCAACACCTTTCTTTAATCTCTTGTATTGTTTTTTATCTTTGTGGAGGAAACAGGTTCACTGCTAGAACCTCTCTTCTTTGAAGTTTGCACTCTTGGTTGTTTGAGGCAGAGATTAAGCCATTTCTTGCTTCTTTCCCCAACTACTTGTGTCATCGGTTGAATCTTGGTTACCTCATTTTACTTCCAATCAATGGGATCCAAGTCCTTTGTGCCTATTTCGTCCATTTCATAATGAGGATCCAAAGTAACCCCATTATTAGTGATATTAACTAGATTTTTTGCAATAACTTCAAAGTACTTCATCTGGGGAATTGTTAACCTTTCATACCCCCTCTTCCTTACCTCAAACTCATCTTGTAAATTAGCCCAAAAATATTCTAGCAGCGGTCTGTGAAGAGGAAATTATGAAGCAAAAATACCATAATATTCTTCTTAGGATCAAAGTTTTTCCTAGAAGTATGATGTTTGAAGTTAAAAGCCTAAATTTTTTCTGTTGCTATCTTGGCCGCTATAGAGGAATTACAAGAATAAAATCCCAACTCCATGGAGAAATAATGACAACAAGCTTTGTGTTGTGCCAAAAATATTGCTTTTACTTCAACTGCTTGATGGGAAAACTCCATCAAGACCCACATGTCACCACAACACCTTGGTAATTTAAAAGGGTGATATTCAAACTTGAACAATTTGAAATAGGTAGACTTGAGGTATTGGATAAAAAAAATAACCCCAAGGTTCAATGAATTCCTTCAGCTCTCATGATAATTTTAATCTAATATCACTTGTTAATTAATTAATAGCTACGTATTAAAATGCATCATTAACCCTTTTGAAATGATGCTCTACTTCCTTCAGCTCTAATTGGTCATAATATTCCCATACTTTCTTTTGATCCGAGCCACTATCCATTGACCCTTTAGTATTCAATCCTAGGAATTGACCCATCCTTGCAGCACAATAAATGACATATGAAGTCATATAGAGCTTCTTGGTTTCAGCTACCTTTAACAATTGATCATGGATGTTATTTGAAGTAATTTGTTCCCAATCCAAATGATATTTTCCATCAAGAACAAGTTGAATAGAAGGAAACATCCAATATTCAAAGCTACGAGAATCCTTCTTCCCAAACACTCATGACAAAAGTGTGATCATGTCACCAATGTCCTCCAAGAAATCATACCTCTTAAACTTAGGTGGTAGTTTCTTCACTGACTTATTATGTGTCTTTAACCATCTCTTATTCATTACTGCTTTATTCTCCTCCTCATCTTGTGTCCATCATGCAAGTTCTTCATCTTCAGACATGATCTTGGGGTTAGGATGAGGAGGGGGATCAAAAATTAGCCTAATCATTGTAGGAGTTAAATCAATAATTACATTCCCTTGTGTATCAATACATTGCCTTTGAGTTGGGTTGTAGGTCTGTGTAGCAATTAGAATGAACTCAATGCATTGTACAAAGACGAGGAATGTGGCTACATGTGCCAACCCAGAGTTAGCAATCATTTTTTCTCTTGGGGTAGCATCTGGTGAGAGATTTTCCTTCCAAAACTGATCCAAATCCAAGTGTCCAACCAATGTATATATGATATTCATTACTTCAGAGCCAAACTTAGAAGACTCTAGGTTTTCTTGAAACTTGTATTTCATTGTAACCGGGATCTCTTATAGCTTTAACCTCTTAGGATTTTTCCCTTTTGATTTTCCTTCTATGGGCACTTCTTCCTCTGAATATGAAATTTGTTAGTTATCCTACAACATTGAAGATTATCATATAAAGAAAAGATATATGAATAACAATTTATCACATGCATTTGTATTATACTAGCATTAATTCAACCTAGAATCCTATTCAACAAGTTAATCAAGCATCTTCAGGTTTCAGGTTCGGTATAGAACCAAGAACCTAACCATTTTAAGCACAAAATTGACTTTGTCAAACTTTGGGATCAGATTTTTGCTAGGAATCTATACCTATGCTAATGAACTAGTTCAGTGCAATACCATAGTTCAATCCTGAAGTGTTCAGGAATCAGGATTAGACCTTTTCCAAGTAACAAAACTTCAAGAATGGAGTTAATGATGAGATTTTGTTGAGTTCCAATCCCGATGTGAATGAGTAGTCGGGATTGGGTTATCATCTAGAACCAAACCCATAATGATAAATAAGGGCATGTCGCTTGTTTTGATCCTGATATGATTTCGAGGATTGGGCTCTAGACTTTGTCATGAACCAAAACCCTTAGGTAAATGAACAATTGTGAGTTACAATCCAAGTTTTCATCCCAGCATAGTGTCAGACATCGGGATCGGGTAGTGATGCGAGACCAAGCTAGTTGAAAATAAACATGATTAGGTAGCATTCCAAGTCTTGACCCCAATGTAATGTCATGGATTGGGATTGGGTTCTTGTCTTGTGCTTGACCTTAATTTTTTGAAGAAGTGAAAAGATCAACACCGAATTCCAATCTCGATAAGGAATCGAAGGTTAGAATCGGGTTATTGACAGGTCAATATGCTTGTCGATATTTGAAAAGGTTTGGTGTCAGTCTGATTTTTGATCATGATAGTAATGCAGGGATCAGAATCAAGACATGGAGTTATACATGCATGAAAAAACATCTTAAAATTTTGTGGTAACGACTTGAAACCCGATTCCGATGGAACATCAGGAATCATAATTAGACAAGTAAATGGCAAAACTCAAACAATGGTAAAAACTCAAGCATAGTTTCCATTCCCAACTCCAAAATACATGCGAGAATCAAAATCAAATAGTAATAATGAATAAAGGCATAAAAATATGTAACAATATCCAAAAATCATGCCTTTGTTATTAGGTTATCTATGAGACCAAGATTCTTGATTTAAAAATGATCGAAACTTCAAATTCAAAAAAATTCAAACACGGTTCAACTCATTTGTATGACCAAAACCCTAGAAAACTTGGGTATGGTGGGAAACAAAAGGAGAAATCAAACAAGCAAATAAAAAATAGAAAGAGAAGGAAAATGTGAAACAAGGGCAAAACAAACCCGATAAAATAGAGAACAAAACAAAACGCAAAGAAAAACACCCCTACCTCCAAATGCAACCAAGAATTATGGCAGCATAGTGAAAAATTGAAGAATATCCTTGAAACCCTAGCTCTTGATGTGTTTCTCTTGCATTCTTCATCAAATTTGTTTAAGGCAGAATGAACAAAAATGAAAGAGTGGTGGAATAAAAATGTGTTTGCGTGTGTGAACAATTAGACATTAAATGTAGGAAATTAGGCCTTGAGATCGGGGTGGTCCTGATAAATGTGGGGTCATGAGATGGAAGACAAGTGAGGGTTGGGGTTGGGACATGGAACGATACCAATCCTTCAAAAGGTGCAAAGTTCGGTCGATGGTCCGATGTCCAAAACTTGAAAAATGAACAAGACAAAATGGGGCTCAGAATCTGGACATGGGATGAATCCAAAACTTTGAAAATTTTTGATGTCAATCATGGTCCGAAGTCCGTGTTGGTTATTCTTAAGAACCAAACTTATCTCTAGAAATACCTATGGATTTTACCATTTCCAATAATCAATACTCCAAATGGATTGGCCAACGAACGAGTGGAAGCTACAAAACTTCTACTCCTACACTTTGGGCTCTATAAAACCTGGGAGGGTAATCCCACAATGTATGCTCATGAAACTTACACAATTATAATCAAATATATTGTCAATAACATATGCATCTCATAAAATTTTCCAAGATCCTAATACATTAAATAAGTTGGTAGCTTATTCATCAATGATTTATATCTAGTGCATGAGAAGATGGGACATCAACACAAAAAAATTACAATGGTATCCATAAAATTTTGTAAATTAAAAGTGACTAGCTGATGGATCAACATAGAAATCAAACCATGAATACTTTGCATGAATGAGTATCTTTATCCTAAGCAGGAAGCCACAATTGACCTATATAACTAGGTAACAATTCAATAATAGAAACATACAATCTCAAGAGATACTACACTATAGTATTCCCCTATTACATTCATAACTAATACTACTTATCAATATCCTAACACCTCATTTTTATGAGTTAGTAATCTCATCCAAGAATTTGCATCAATTCATTGAATCAATAAGAAGGAATGAAATCAAACATCCACTGGTGAACAATGGAGACAAATAAAAGACGTCCTAGATTACTTTCATTCATAACTGATAAAATGAGCACAAGGAAAGACAATAGCCATGAAATTTATGTTTATTTGTATATAATTTTCTATACTATTACCCAAATTACATACCGTGTGCAAGTGTTTTAACCTAGTCTAAAATGCAAAACTAGACGAAATGCAAACAAGGAAAACACAAATAACACCTCAATATTGGCCTAAGTTGAACTTGAACAAAATGAAAGATAAAGAAGTGATATACCTTGTCCAAGTTAATTAGTTGGTTGTCCCTTTTGATTGCTTGATTTGTGTGCTCCTTTCAATGGAAAAAAGCATGAAACTAGATGCAAAACGATGTGGATGAGATGAGGAATGCAATGGTGCAAGTGGGTACTTGGATAGATGCTTGGTATGGATGCAAAATGAGCTCAAAGTTGCAGAAATGGTGGATTGTTGAGAATGCAAGTGCTTGAATGCTTGAGTTTTCAAATTTGCATGTGTTGTAAATGAGGGAAAATTCCTCTAATTTTAGGCGAAAGGCCTCTAAGCAATGAATGGTCAAGATGCAGCCACCTTGGACAAGATCAAGGGCTAGGGTGAGTTGAGAAATCACAAGCCCTCACATATTGACATGTGTCGGGTGATGTGTAAAGGAGGACATGAGGTGGAGGTACTTCATTGTACCTTAGGAATGGACAAGATCTCCTTATAAAGGAGGTCCTTGTCCCATGTGGGTGATGAGACTTTTGAGGAATTAAAAATTCATTCAAAAGTCCTTGGAGGAATAAATGTGAATTAAAAATTCACATTGGGAAAGGGTTGCCTTCTCCGAAATGAGAAAGCATTCAATGAAAAGTTGACTTGAGGGTATGACATAAATGAAATAATGGGTTAAGGTAACCTAATCAAGTAATTAGGTTGTCCAAAAAGGTGATTAAGATGGCTAATGAAGGATTAAGACAAGTGGTCTATGATGGAGTATGTAACATTAACCCTGATTAAGGGTGTGCACATCCTAATCAAAGATTAATTAAATTAATCTAGATTAGGGAAGGGTTATGGAGGATGGGACAAGGAGAGAGAAAATGGTGAATTTAAAATTGATTTAAATTCAAAACTGCAAATGAATAAATTAAATAAATAAGAGTATTTATTTAATTTGGAGAGGAAAGGGGATAAAGGTAAAGTATTTAATCATTTAAATTAAATACCTTAGGAACATTAGGGAAAGGGGAAATATTGATTAAATAAATCATTTAATTAACGTCGATGGAAAACGTGAGATAGATGAATGAAAGGGATTAATTTGACCTTATGGGAGGGGTGAAATTTGGATGTTTACATTTTCCCACTCTTAGAAATATTGTTAGAATAACAATGTTTTGAAGAAAAATAAGATGCAAATGACTCAATAGAAGAATGGACTAGAAAAATGATGCCCTAGCGTGAGAAGGGTGGTGTGAGTCATGCAATGGAAGAAAATGAAAGAAGATTCCCTAGTGTCATGGAACAGTGTTTCGAAGAAAAATAAGATGCAAATGACTCAATAGAAGAATGGACTCAAAAAATGATGCCTCGACGTGGGAAGGGTGGTGTGAGTCGTGTAATGGAGAAAAATGAAAGAAGATGCCCTGGTGTCATGGGAAAATGGATTAGGAGAGAGGAATGTAGGAAAAAGACAGGGTATGCCCACTTGAAAGGGTGAATGAGGAAGAGAAAGGGGCCCTATGTGAATTCTTGATATGAAGAAGTGGAAGGTACCACGTGATAGAGCATGAAAAAATCAGAAAAATGACTTTTGAATGAAAGAAAACAGATGAACGAGGTGAAAATGGTGGCCCGCGGAAGAAAGGGGATGAATTAGATTAAAAAAAAATTAAAATAAAGGATAAAAATACCCTCAACTTAAAAGGATTAAAGAAAGGAGGGAAAAGGAATATATAGTAATTTTAGAAATTACTATTCACCATTCACACATTTGGAAGTTGAGTGAGCAAGAGAGAGGAGAAGAAGGTGAGGAGGAGAGCTAACATGGTGATCGAGGACAACAGACTCATGGACGATGAGATCATCCACTGTGGGTAAGAGGTGCACGATTTCTACTACAAGCATGTGGTACACTGCCAGGTTAGTGTCAAAATCCTTCTTTATGATTTTTAGTTAATTTTTATAAGTTTTAGCATATTTGGGTTTTTGGGTTGCTAGGATTGAGCTAGAAAGGAAATGTGTTTCTAATGGATGGGAGAAATTTCCCATCTGAAGAGCCAAAATCACCCCTAGAGGGTATGGCTAAACAAAGGTGAATTCACTTGTTTAAGAGGACAATTTTCCTTGGGGGAGGGGAAAACAGAAGAGAGGGATGAACCCACCCTTCCCATAGGTGAATCTGCCTGAGAGTTGGGCGAGCTGCTTACCCGACGGGCGATTCTACCCGGGATGGTAACACTTTTCCGCCCCATGGGCATGCCTACCATAGGAAGGGTTGGGTTGCCTATCTGTGATGGTGAGGTCCACCTCCCCATGGGTGGGCCCGCCCGCTTATGGGCAGGTTCACTCACCCACAGGTAGGGTCATCACCCAATGAGCGACACCACCCACTGGTGTGGCTACCCACCCACTAGCGGGGCTACTCGCCTAATGGGCGAGTCCACCCATGGGTGGGGTCTCCCACCTGCAATAGGCAGGGTCACCCACTGAACGGGTGAGGTCACTCGCCAGATAGGCGAGTTCACCCCGATGGACGAACTTGCTTGGACAGGCGAGTTCACCCCAATGGGAAAACTTGCTCGGACATGCAATTTTGCCTAGATGGGTGGACTCACCCAGATGGGCACTATCCGTATAGGGGGGGCAATGACAAAGAGGAAAAAGGTGAATTTTCCCCATGAAGGGTGAATTCACAAGACAAAAAAGAGAAAAAGGGGTGAAGTTTCCAAGGGCACGATTTGGTTAAAAGAAAAATAAGAAAAAAAGAGAAAAAGGGATAGAATGATAGAAAAAGATGAAATGAAGAATGAATGACAAGGTGTGCAATTTTGGATGCAGAGTTTAAATACACTATGTATGTGGGAGAGACATTCGATAGTGTTATAGGCAACGATCACAATGATGGGCGAGAAGGACCACACGACCTTAGCGCAGGTAGGTCTACTACACATGTTGGGGTACCCCAACATTAGAGCACATTGACCACTATTGATTGCATTGATAGAGAGGTGGAGTTTAGAAAACTCAACGTTTCATCTCCTGACTAGGGAGATGGTGGTGACCTTGGAGGATGTGTGGAGGATACTACGGTTGCCCATCGAAGGGCACCTAGTCAGTTGGACCCAGTGCCAGGGATGAGTGTAATAGAGGAGTTTGCAGGCAATTTTTGGATGAGTGGATTTGCTTATCTAGGGGGAAGATTTAGATTTGAATGGGTGTTTGGGATTAGGGGTACCTACACTACCATTGTACCTGTGTGGTTTGATCAGCGAGATTTTATTGCCAGACCAAGGTGAGAGGTTTTTCAACCTCAAGATGATTGAGGTGGTATGACATATCATCGAGAGGAGAGATGGAGAGATTGCATGGGGTGCATGCATACTAGGGTAGTTGTACAAAGACATGCACATTGCTTGCTACAGAGGAGCAATCAACGTGACACACATGAAACTACTACAAATATGGCCCTGGGAGAAAATTAGTGTGGCTAGGCCAGATGTGCTGATAGTGGGAGATCAGGATGAGAGGCTACCAGTAGCATACTAGTACGGGGTGGAGTATGGCTGGTGTCTACACTATATAGACATGAAGGATTTAGAGGGATGGAGGAGGAGGCTAGACGACCTATAGGGAGATCAGATTATATGGAGACCATATCTTACATGACAATTCAATGGATGGAGAGAGGATGAGAGGAGGAACAAAGGATATTTATGTGTAGTATGCTACTTGATCAGGAGGGAGCGACATATCATAGAGATCCACCGACTAGACAGGGTGACTCGATAGTTCAAGATGACATAGGATTCTCCACTAAGGCTGTAGAGATTCCGTAAGATTACCCAAAAGAAATTATGGGGTGAGATGATCACAATAGATGTTGTCAGACAAAGGTGGGAGGAGGTACAACTAGGACTATATCTAGGGAGGAGAAGAGGAGATATATATGTGGGGGTGACCGTGAGGTATGTTGCATGGTGGGTAGAGCATAATCCTAAATGAATTACAACAGTGTGTCTAATTGTAGGGGCATGTGTCTATGGCTCAGATGATGAGATGATATTATTCCAACAATGAAAGAGGGATAGGAGAGGAGAGGGACATTAGAGGAGAGTCAGGGAGGATGTGGTGATGGAGGATGTAGGATGGAAGGAACAACCTATGGAGATGGATATTATACACACAGAGCCACTCGGGATGGTATCACGTGGACCACCACTGCCTAAGGATCCAACAATAGTACCAGTAGGAGCCTGAGCAAGACTCGAGATTGCAAAGCAGAGACTCAGGGAGTCAGAGGCAGAGAGATAGACTACAAGAGGAGATAGAGAGAATGTAGGAGGAGGGAGAGAGGGACTACAATACTCTAGTGGGTGAGGCTAGCAGGATGGCATTGGAGAGGGATACCATGGAGTGGGAGAGGGACGAGGCTTAGCATGAGAGGGAGGAGATGAGGAGGGTGATAGAGGAGTTGACAAGAGATTGAGATGAGCTAAGGAGGGATCGAGATCAGCCGAGGAGGGAGTGGGATGAGCTCCAAGATAGGATGAAGTGTGCAAAGGTGGCGATGGGCAACTCACGTGAAGTTCTAGAGAGGGTAGAGACAAGAAAGAGACAAGTACAGACTCTATAGAGTGAGAGAGATACGATAGTGGAGGAGATGACATGGATGCAGGGGTAGATAGATCAGATGAGAATGGCACATGAGGTATGGGAGCAGGAGAGGAGATTCTTGTTTGGATTATGAGATAGGTACAAAGAATAGAGGGATACAACTAGTCAAGTGGCAAAGAGGGATGATTACATGAGGGAGTTGAGCTACTACATGATGACCTATTATAGAGAGGTCTCATATCTTGTACAACATATACCTCCCTACATCTGAGTGATTCCATAGATGTTAGCATTGTCCTGATCAGTAGGGATAAATACCCGAGGGTTTAGTAGTTATCAAGAGACTCCCCCGCGCAAGGGAAAAGTGCTAGATTCCCCATAGAGGTCAGATGGAGCTAGCACAGGATAGAGAGAACCAGGATGATAGGATCTAGATTTTGATAGGTATAGGGTGTATAGACATGGGACAAGGATAGAGGCCACGGGTTCCACACCATAGACTTGACAAAGATCAGCCTATTCATTGATGTGGTCCCCATTTTTTAGGGGCACTTTGTACCTATATTTTATTGTATGATCATGAATTATGGACATGTATCTATTATTATGATGGACATTGTAATGGATGTTGTTATGGACCAGATATTTCAATATTGATGTATTATGCGATGGTCCTTATTTACACTATGCATTTATGATGTGATGGATGTTTATGTATGGATGCATTTATTATGAGATAGGATTTATGATGAGAGATGATGGACGGTCATGATGTATGTATGCATATGACTATGATGATGATAATGTATGATGATGATAATGAACTCATGATGTATGTATGCATATGACTATGATGATTTATGTGATATGCATGATGCCTAATAATTGGTGATGCAAGATGAGGTGCATGATATGATTATGTATGTATATTTTTTTTTAATCTTATGATGTGCACCATGGATTATGTTATTATGATGTGATTAGGAAATGAACATATAATAAGATGCAATGAATGAAAAATGTGATGCATGTGTATAATACAATGTATATAATGAGATAGATTAATATATCATGAAATGAATTTAATTTAAGATGCTTAGAATAACAAATCTATGTCAATCTAAGCAACCTAAAGTGAATATGATAATGAAAATGCAATGCAATGGGATGGACTAAGATGTTTAAAATAAGAGCATTAACTAACCTAGGTGGATAATGCTATGAGATGATAATGGCATGCATTAAGATGTGTAGACTAACCAATTAAGACCAATCTAAACAACTCAAAATGGTAATGATAATGAACTCAAGATGCTTAGACTAACAGATCTATATTAGCCCAAATAAATTAAGATGATAATGATAATGAAAACATAGCTAGGCAAATCATGAGTATAAATAAGGGCATGAATGATGGTGGAAAACATGAATGAGGGTGGATATGGAACTACACCTATCAAGATTGTATGGATCTTGAGAAGAAAAGGAGATGGAAGGGAAATGTTTGCATAGCCAAAATCACTAGTCATAAGCGAGAGAAAGAGATAGAGTTAAATGAAATGCAATGCAATGAAGTATGAAATGTAGTCCTAATGTTATTTGCCAATTTAAGAGCATTGATTTTTTCTATAGCACAAGACAAAAGATGTCAAAGTATAAGGAACCAAGGCGTATATGTGTCTAATGCATAAAACAAACATAATAGACACGAAGGATATCCACACACCCCAAAGTCATGAGGACTTTGGTCAGGCTAGGTATTAGGATAACCACAAGCACAAAGGATGCCCTAGTGTAACACAAGACTGCAAGGACCTTGGTGGGTACCACGCGGGAAACCAGGAAGATAGAAAGAAAACAAAAAGATTAAGATATGCCCCTATGTTTACCAGTCAAAGCATACCATGATATGATGGATCATGGTGACCCTAACGAGGTTTAATAGGAAGCTTAAATGATAAAAAAAATGTCAAAAGCATCAAAATATCACAATAAAATTCAAACATCCTTTTCTACATGATCAAAAGGATGGATGAGATTGATGTGGTCTATTAGGAAGGATGCATCCTATTGAGACCAAAGATGAAGACTAAACTAAAATATCGACATGTCATAGGATATCTGAAACCAACTAAACCTCATGATGTTGATGACCTATGTTTGTAAGCACTAGCTAGGATAGGGACATACTTGATGACATGAAAAAATGACAAAATGACAAGATGAAAAAACCAAAGTATTGACACACCCTAAAGACTTAGGGGCTTGAGGGTTGATCAAAGATCAACCTTGCCTATGTGAAAGCATGAAGCCCTTGTCGTTTGATAAAATACCATGGATAAAATCAAAAAGAGGATGATGGAGACCATGATGGAGGAGAAATATGGATGAACAAATGCCTCAGGGGCGGATCAAATGATCGATCTTGCCTATGTGAAAGCACAAGGAAAACGAAGTTTGAAAAAGGATCAAGGACAAGACAAGATCCAAATGATGACTGAGGTGATGGGTGAGACTAAACAATGACACAAGACCAATGATGAGACACAATGTACAGGCAATGGAAAGCTCAAATTAAAAATAAAAATCTTAGGATTTTGGATAGCTGATATGGATCATACAATGCTCAATCATAAAATACCATGCGATGGATGATGGGGTGTTGATGGATGGATAGGTCCGATTGGATGCTGAGATAGGATCTAAGGATAAGATGGATGGAAGGATAAAGTAACTAGGACACAAGGTAGATAATGGTTAAGCCCTCTACGAAGGCACCTGTTGCCAATTTTTCACCAAACGTGCTTATCCAAGGTGCCATGAAGAGTGGTTTTCACCATAGGATGAATTATTTCTCTTTGCTATTTTGGATTTTTGACAATTTTTTACTTTTTTTGTATTTTCTCAAGAAAGGACAACCCAGTTGACTTAGGCATAAAAGTTTTTCAAATGCATAATATTTATGGGCTCTTCTAGGGGTTTTCCTTCAGGAGTGGCAAGCCTATATGCACCAGAACCATACTTAGTTGTGATGACATAAGGACCTAGCCAATTTTCTTCAAATTTTCCCTTCTTGTCTTGCTCTTGCAGATTTCACTAGTTTTCTTTAAGGACTAGATCACCAACATTAAATTGCCAAGGTTGAACCTTTTTATTGTAGCTTCTCCTAAGATGATGTTAATAGGCTTGAAAATGATTATATTCTTTTATTTAAAAATTATCTAGGAGTTCCAATTGAGCAAGGAGTGCAACCCTAGTGTCTTCATCACTTATTAGATTCTTCAGAGATATGCAAAGTGATGGGATCTTGATTTCGATTGGAAAGATAGCTTTGACACCATAAACAATGGAATATGGAGTGGCACCAATGGGAGTGCAGATGGAAGTGTGGTAAGCCCAAAAGATTGGATGGATATAGAGATTACAATCTCAGCTAGTGTTGTTAACAACCTTTTTCAGGATTTTGATTAAGGCCTTATTGGTTGCTTTTTCTTGACCATTACCTTGGGGGTAATATGGAATTGACCAACGGTGTTGGATATGATAGGTATCACAAAATAGTTTCATATACTTGTTCTTAAATGGATTTCCATTATCTATAATGATGGTAGAGGGAATTCCATACCTGTAGAGGATATGGAAGAGGATGAACTTGGAAATCTGAACACCTGTGATTAGGGTGAGTGGCATCACTTCCACCCACTTAGTAAATTATTTAGTAGTGGTGATGATGAAGGTGTGGCCATTGAAAGATGAAGGGTAGATGTTTCCAATGAAATCAAAACCCCATTGTGAAAAGGGCCATGGTGCTATGAAGGGTTGTATATCTTGTGTAGGAGCATGAATCAGATCTGCATGTTGCTGACAAGGAAAGCACCTCTTTACAAACTCACAAGAATCATGTTCCATAGTAGGAAAGTAATATCTTGCTCTGAGAATTCTCTTAGCCAAGGCCATTCCATTAGAATGGGCCCCACAAATACCACTATGAACTTCTACTAAAGTAGTGTGAACTTCAGTCTCATTCAAACACCTAAGAAGGGTTCCATCATACCCACGATGATAAAGAGTATCTCCCACTATAGTATAATGGAAGGTAGTAAGGTACATTGAATGAAGTATTTACATTGATTACGTGTAAGATCAGGGGGTAGGATGTTATCATGGAGGCAGGTGTAAATTTCATGATACCATGGTGACTCGGGACCTATGATGTCACACACCATATCACTCTTGGGGATATCATAAGTTGGGATTAAAATTTGTTCAACTAGGAACTGGTAGTTTGTTCGATCTTTTGGCATTGTCAATTAGGGAGCCAATTATAAACATTGCATTAGTCACCTTATTTTGGATTCTTGGGATTTTATCAAATTGGATAAAGGTGAAATACTTCTTGAAATCATCCACCATGCACTTATAAGGTAACAAATTATCATCTTTAGTTTGAAAATCATCATTTACCTATTTAATGACCAATTCAAAATTGCCAAAACTCGCAAGTGAGTGATATTCCATTGGGTGGTGATCCTAAGACATGTGATGAGAGCTTCATACTCTGTTATGTTGTTTATGCATGGGAAGGCTAACCTGAATGACTTCAGGGTGTAATCACCTTGTGGTGTGAAAAACAATATACTTTCCCTAGATCCATTGTGAGTGTATGAACCATCAAAGTAGAGCATCCAACTAGATGTCTCTATGACTGTAAGGACCTCTTCATCAAGAAACTCTGTAACCAAAGCATAAGCATTTGCCAAAGGAGCATTTTCCAACTGATCTGCTATTACTTTCCCTTTAATTGCCTTTTTGTCCACATATTCTATATCTAATTTCTTAGTAGTATGATCCACTTAGCCATGTAACTAGTTAAATACGTTCTAGATAATAGATATTTAAGTGGATCAACTTTTGATATCAGATTCACTAGATGACTGAGCATATAATGGTGGAGCTATTGTGAACAAAAGACCACAACTAAGCAATATTTTTCCATCGAAGAATAATTAAGCTCATAGCCCACCAATTTTTGACTGATATAGTAGATTGCATGTTCTTTTGAAGACTCATCATGTTAGGCTAATAATGCCCCCAGTGCAACTAAAGTAGCTGAAATATACAATAGGAGGGGTTTGCCTTGAATTGGAGGCATGAGGATGGGCAGATGAGCCAAGTACTCTTTGATCTTGTTGAAATCTAGTTGACACTTTGAATCCCACTTGAAGGTGGTATCTTTTCATAGTAGATTGGAATGATTGGCACTTGTCAACTAACCGAGCTATAAATCGCCTGATGGACTATATATTTCCTTGAAGGCTTCTCAACTGTTTAAGATTGTGTGGTGGGGCAATTTCCATTATCGCTTTGAATTTAGCCCGATCTACCTCTATGCCCCTTCTGGACATGATGAAACCCGACAACTTTACTAATGTGGCCCCAAAGACACACTTCTTAGGATTCAGGCGCAGTTTGTAATGATCTAACCATTCACATATCTTTTTCAGGACCATAGGATGTTCTTCTCTTGTTTTAGATTTCCCCAACAAATCATCAACATAATCTTCCATTATGATGTGAATGAGATCATGGAAGATGACTGTCATAACATACTGATATGTTGCCCCTGCATTCTTGAGGCCAAAATGCATGACATTATAACAAAATGTGCCCCAAGGAGTAGTGAAGGTAGTCTTATGTTGATCCTCAAGTACAATTTTAATCTACTTATAACTAGAGAAACCATCCATGAGGGATAGCATCTTGTGCCCAACAATTAAATCCACAACATGTCAATGTTTGGCAAGGGAAAATCATCCTTAGGACAAGCTTTATTGAGGTCTTGGAAATTAGTGCAGATTATGATACTTCCATTCAGCTTATCTACAAGCACTATGTTGGATATCCAATATGAGTAGTCAATGGGTCCTATGAATCCATCTTCTAATAGTTTCTCCAAATCTTTCTTGACTAACAAGGCTACTTGTGGATGCATTTTCTCAACTTTTTCTTGACGGGTTTAGCATTTGGGTGGACATCTAAATGATGTACAACTAAAGCAAGATCTAGGCCTTGCATATTTGAATAGGTACACAAAAAATTGATGATTCCATCTTTGAAAAATTGGACAATGGTGGAGTGTTCCTCTTCACATAAGGATTTGGCTACATAAGTGATTTTTGGATTTTCTTTTGTTCCCAAATTGACTTCCTTTGCTTCTTCAATGAGAATAGAAGATATTTCAAATAGTTGAGTTCCCACAAGGGGAAGATGAACATCCCTATATTCTAGTGCCTCATTTAGGTTTTCACTGTCAGATACACCCTTTATTTTTACTTTTTTTGTGTCAAAAAGTGCTATAGGGAGGTTTTCCCTAGTTGACCTATTTTGATTTTGTTTCTTCTTATTTTTACAATTAGGGCGTTCATCCTCCCCCAATCCCATAATATTTACATAAGCATCCACTAAGGGAAAGGTGTCAATGGGTGTGCTACTACGTAGATCCTAGTCAATGAGGTTAGGTTGGTGAAGGGAAAGGTCAATAGTGCAGATGGATAGACAATCAAACATGGAAGAGAGATCCATGTCATTGTACGCAAGTATGATGGACTCTTATTTAGGTATGTCTTCAAGGGCACCATTGTCCACACTAAAATTGTTAGAAGCATTAGTTGACACCGTAGGACCCTTTTGTTTTGTGTTACAGCCTAGGCCTATTCTTCTAGGTTTCACAAATGGTTCTATAGGTTGGCATCATCCTTGTTCCTCTATACCAAGACCACTTCCCTGATAGTTACTTTTTTCAGCCAACTTTGACATGTGGGGATTAGTATCTTGGAAATATTCCATGAGAGGAGTTTATGGCTTAGGCTCTTCTCGCTAAACCCATTGGCTGATATCATCTTCCATCTTACCTTCAAGTGTACCTGAATCCCTGAATGTTGTTGAGCCCATGTTCTTGGAAGTGAGTGTGAGTGTATTTTCTTCTTCATTCGATGATGGTTGAGAAGGTTGGTCAAATGAGTGAGGAGAGGGTGGCATTGTGGCCACAGTGAGTGCAGTTTTCATTTCATATTCTCCATAGCCCTTGTTAATGATATTGACCTTGGTGATGGTTGAATCAAAAGTAGTGGATATGATGGATGTGGTGTTGGTTGACGAATTATGAGATGGATCAGATGATGAGGCATGGGGTGACCCCATTTCAACTCCAAGACAATAATGAGAATGGGGGAAGGAAGCTTCCAAAGCGTGAGAATACTCAAATGGTTGAGGATCAAATTGTATGGTTACTTCCATTCCTTGGAAAGGAAAATTCAAACATTGATGATAAGTGGATGGAATAACTTGCATAGAATGAGTCCATAGGCGGCCGAGAAGGAGATTGTATGGAAGGTCAAGGTAAAGAACATGGCATGTGGTGTACTAAACAATAGGGCCAATCTAAATAGGAACATAAATGGTGCCTTCAGAATCCCTCTCAACATTATCATATGCCTTTATGGTGATGACATAATTGTTCAAGTCAGCTAGGGTATATCCAACCTGTTTTATAAACTTTAATGTACATAGGTTGAGGGTAGAGCCATTATCTACCTAGACCCTTTTTACTTTATGTCAGGCCACGAGGAATTTGATATGAAGAGGGTGGTTATGATCGGGATTGATGGAAGGCATGTCGTTTTGGCTAAAACCCAACTAGTAAGTTGACGACAGATGCCCCACTAAGGCCTAAAACTAAGTGGGAACTATGTCATTTGGTACATGGGTATCCTGTAAGGCCTTAGTTAAGATTTCTTGATTTATAGGAGAAGACTTAAGAAAATCCAAAATGGATATTTGAGTGGACATCTTTCCTAGGTGGTCAAGAATATTATATTGTGAGCTTACATGAGCATATTGAGTTGATGTGGAAGGACCAAGGACTGAGATGCAGGTGCGGCAAGTGGTAAAAATACACTATGGATCTTTTCCTTTGACGAGAATCATGGAAATGTGAGGCTCTTCTTGGCTAATGCACATAACTATTCCATTATAGTTATAAGGTACACTTTTGTAATTGACGTTATAAGGTACACTTTTGTAATTGACGTTATAGTGTTGTTGTTTTGACTGTTGCTTTTGCTTGACCCAAGATTGGCATTAGACGTACTAGCTCCTTGGTTATGATTAGGGAAGGCATTCTGATATATTTGTAATTGAGAATTAGATGAAGATGCTTGGTTGGTCTCCACTTGTATATCTCCATGATCCATAAGATCTTGGAAATATTTCTTGAGTCCTTGACACTTGTTTAGGGAATGACCTGTGATCTTATGAAACTCACAATACTCGTTTTCTTTGTACCAAGCTAGTTTTGGCTTAGATTCATCAAAATTCTTGTTCATAGGATAAATAATTGGATAATTCGCTTGCAAAATACTATTGAATACGACACTCAAGGGATCTCCCAAAGCTACGAAAGAGTGTTTATTATTGCCCTGATTGTTTTGATTGGACTGTTGGGGAGGACAAGGTGTGGCTTGCGGCACATATATGGGATTTGGAATTTGTTGTGGTGGAGGAGTGTATTGAGGCCTTTGTGAGGTGTTTTCTACTTGAACATGATTGGTATCGATGACGCCATCATTAACTACTTTTTTTTTCTAGTAGTGAGACTTTTCTCTAGATGGCTTCTCTTTATCTGGATTATAGATCTTAATTTATCCCTTGGCGATGAGAGCTCTCTCAATGATAGGACCCTTTTCAATGACCTCTGAAAAGGTTGTGACATAATGAAAATTAATATTATGTCTCATATATGGATGAGCATTAGCCACAAATAAAGTCACCATGTATTTTTCACTGAGTGGAGAAGTCATGCGACTTGCCAATGCATGCCACCTTTGTAGGTAGGTAGCAAAGGTTTCACCATCAAGTTTTTTTTCTTTCAAAAGATCTAATGTATCGATATCTTTCTCCAAATTAAAGGAGAATTACATGAATTTTTTTTCTAAAAGATCCACAAAAGAAGAGATGGATCCCTTTGGAAGACCCATGAACTAGTCAAGAGCTACCCCTATCAAACTCCTAGGGAATAACCATAGGATATGTTGTCATTATGGAGGACTTCTTGGAAATGTGAATAAATTTTTTGGAGATGGTTCTTAAGATCCTTCGTCCCTTTGTATTTATCAAATTGTAGCATCTCAAAATGCTTAGGGAAAGGGATGAGTGAAATTAAGGGATCAAATGGATAGGGACAAATCTCTTCAAACTTGAAAGAATTTTTGGAAGTCCTTGTTTGTAAGTCTTTCAATGTGGATTTTAACTCCTCCAACTCCTTATTAAAAGGTGATGAAGATGGATTTAATGGATTGGATTGATTGTAAGGAGAATATTGTTGGTAAGATGTGGATGGAGCTGATGCAGTTTGATCATATGATGGTGGTGGAGGCACATGTGATGGAGCTGATTGATATTGATTAGCATAGGTAGATTGTGATGGTGGATTTTGATGATAAGATGAGGGAACCCCTTGCTGGTATGATGGAGATGCTTGATAGTATGAGGTTAAGGCACCCTATTGGTATGATGGTTGTTGATAAGGTGGTTGTTGTTGTGTGGCATAATATGGATTAGCTTGATAATTGTAAGCAGTATATTGTTGAGATGCATGTTGAGGCTATTGTGTATTGGGTTGTTGATAGGAAATAATTTTTTATGGAGTATGATAGGAATAACCAAGATTGAGATTTTATGTGGGATGTTACACATAGAACATGCTTTGCAAGTGGTATATATATTGGGCCATGTTGCTAGGAATGGAATGGTGAGATTGTTGAGGATGTGTTTAGAGTTGTGGTTGCTAAAGAGGTTGATGATAAGGAGGTCGAGTGGGGATTTGAGGTTGTTGAGTGATCTGAGGCTGTGGAAAGGTGGGATTGAGATATTTCTTGAATGGAAGGACCTTGAGGTTGGTGATGAGGTTGTGATGGAGCGCCCTATGGCTAATGCGAGGGTGGTTGTTGTTGTTGCAAAGGCACATGGATTTTTTTTTGTGGAGGTCGTTGTTGGATTGGAATATGTTGGGTTGTTTGATGTGGTGTTTGTTGAGGGTTACCTTGCAGTGGCATGTTTCTTTGGGGTGGTTGCTGAGGTATAAATGGAGGTGGCGGTAGATTAGAAGCAGGTGTAGATCTTGGAAGTGGCAGTAATAGAGCAAAATGATTTCCCCCATCATTGATGGGAGGTTGACCCAATTGAGTACGCTGTGGGGTCTGACCTTGAGGGACATTTGGAGATGGCGATGGAGGAAGATTTTGTGGCATACCATATGCAAAGAGATCATTTGGATCAGGTGATGCTCCTACAACCTATTGTGCACTTTTCGCACACACCCCACTGAAGGTAGGGACCCTCTTTTTCTTCTACATCTTTGTACCATGGCTTTGTCAATTTTCTGTTTTTCTCTTCTTGGCGGGTTATGTTGGGATTAAGTTTGGATTTGATTTGATGGGGTAGTATTTTGAAGCATTTTGGGGCCTTGGATTTTGGAAATGGGGATTTTTGAAGTGAATTTTCAATGTGATGTGTAAATAATTTTGTACCAATGGATAGAGGATGAAACATTAGGCCAATTTTCTTTTTGAACTTTTTGAAAATTCCTTCTAGAAAAAAAGTAATGGGGTTTCAAAGAATTTTTCGGATTTCCTGTCATTTTCAGGATTTCCCTTCCTGGCAGATTTTTTCGGATTTCTTGTCATTTTCGGGATTTTCCCTTCCTGGCAGATTTTTTTCGGATTTCTTGTCATTTTTCGCGATTTTCCCTTCCTGGAAGATTTTTCCAGATTTCTTGTCTTTTTTCGGGATTTTCCCTTCTTGGCGGATTTTTCCGGATTTCTTGTCATTTTCGGGATTTTCCCTTCCTGGCGGATTTTTCTGGATTTCTTGTCATTTTCGGGATTTTCCCTTCTTGGTGGATTTTTTCGGATTTCTTGTCATTTTTCGGGATTTTCCCTTCTTGGTGGATTTTTCGGGATTTCTTGTCATTTTTGGGGATTTTCCCTTCCTGGCGGATTTTTTCGAATTTCTTGTCATTTTCGGGATTTTCCCTTCTTGGCAAATTTTTTGGATTTCTTGTCATTTTCGGGATTTTCCCTTCCTGGCAGATTTTTTCTGAACTTCCTGTCATGATTTTCCTGAACTCTAAAATTTATTAATAGGGTTAAATTTCTGAAATTTTATGACGGGGTTGAAATTTCCAAGGGTTTATTTATGCTTAATTTTAATATTTTGTGGTTGGATTTTCATAGGTGAGCTATTAATGATTATATCTATTTATTAGGATTAAATAAATAAAAAAGGACTTGCATATGGATTCGTGCCAAGAGAAAAATCTGGAAAACATTTTAAATGTTGATTTACATATGAATTGGTGCCCAACTGTTCAAATGGACCCAATTGCATATGGATATGTGCCCAGATTGTGCTGCCAAGAAGATTCCAAGCTATGCTTTTACTTGTAAATCAAATATTTAAAATCTACCTACATAAGAATCTGTACCACAACCTGTCTACAGCTGGAAGATATATTTCAAACATGGAGTGACATGTGATGCTATTTTTACTCTCCAATCATAATTTTTTATTAAAATCGAGGTGGCAGATTGTTGATTTCTTATTGCTCCTGGATGTAACTATTTTTATGCTATTGGATGATGATGTACCACATTTAAAAAAAAACCCTAATGTAAATTCTTAGGGTTTCTTGAGGATTAATTGCAGCCATTGGATTGAATTTAATCTTGGCCCTTGATTTAAAAATGTAATATCTATAAAAGGGTTGTGCCTTCTCATTTGTAAAGGGTAGAAAAGGTTAGAGAATAGCTGATTAGAGGCTGCAAAGCCATAATTGGCTAAGTTAGAGGTTAGATTCTACAAGTTAGTATTTGTAGGAGAGGAGAGAGATTGGAAATTGTTATGTAATGTTGGAGAATATAATGCAAATGGGTTGTTGATTTGGAAAACTTTGTATTTACCTTTGATAGTTTATGGTTTCTTGTTCTTAATTCTCAGTGTTAGATGTTAGTTTTCAGTTCTTTCATGATAATGGTGAAATATTAATGATGTTGATCGATCTCTGGTCCATACTTTTAGCAATTTTTTGATTGTAAGTTGTGTAAAGTTAGTCTGGGCCTTATTTTGTGCTAAGTTCAACTATGGATGCTTGTTTACATTGTGTCATTTACTGGGTATGTGGATGAAGGTTCATAGTCTAAAAATCTTCAGTTTCCTCAAAAGATTGCACCATTTCTATGGAGTTGCAGGCTTGTCCTTGATAAAGCAGAAATTGGTTTTATTGGAGATTTGTCCGTTTACAACATTTATCATTGTTGTGATTGATTTTAGGTGTAATTTTAATCTTAGGATCTCTCTTAAACCTTTATCTTTTTTTATTTCTTTTATTATCTGGGTTAATTTTAAGTCTTGAAGTATCAATATATTGCTAGATTTGATAAATTTGAGTTCAATCTTTGCTTGTAGTAAGGTCCCTTTGTAATTACCAACATTTTCATATTATCTCTAAGTTGTTTTATTTGCATTGTCAAGACCTGACATTAGAGCCCTTGGGGTTATCTCCTTTTCCATAGAGATTTACCTTTCAAGAGAGATAGGATATCATATTCTGTCTGATTTTTTGCTCTGCACAAAACACCATCAACACAACTATGATCAGAACCTGAGGGGGATGCACGGTCGAATACAAAATGACATTTCCGAACCTAGGTTTGTATCAATTATCAATGGGAGGAACCTCAAGAACATAAGTATTCCTCAGAGGATTCTATGAGTTTTGGGGATCTTGAGGTGTAGGAGGCAGAGGAGGTGATGTATTGATGAATTTTGATAGCTCGAATCCTGATAGTGGCTTGATACCCTTCAAGAGAAAGGTAGCGAGGATTTTATCCCCATGCTCATTAAGAAGATGATTTGTGATCTGAAGATTGATGGGAATATTAAGGTATTCATCAACTATGACTTCAGGCTTATTGACCATGCTTTCATCGATAGGAGTTGATGTAGTTTGGACCTTGATGTTGGATTGTGATGAACCTCCATTGTTAGGATCTTGAGGAACGTTGGGTTGAGCACCTTGAGCTTGTTGGTTTGCCATGAGCTTCTTTACTTGCGATCGGGTAACGGGCATGAAAGTGTGAAATGGGCCTAAGTGATGAATGAAATACTGCTTGGATTGGATGAGAGATTGATTGATTAATTTGGATGATGGATAAAGGATGCAACTAGACTGGATCAAATTGGATTAATTGATATGATGATGTGATCAATTGGATTAGATGATCAGTTGGATTGGATCGGTAAAACCGAGTCTAAACTCAATTTCAGAAGCTTTGATTTAGATGACGTAAGTTGTTGATTGATTAGATAGAAGTGCAAGATGGATGATTACGACATCGAATCTACCTCAAGATAGAAGTAGATAGATTGGGTCGAGGATGATTTACTGACTCAAGAAAAATGCAATCCTAAGCAAGTATAAATGATGATTGGGATCAGACACCTAAGCCAACTTGGATGAAAACCTCTAAAACAAAGTCTAGGGGATTCAGATTGATTAACCGATGATGGATATGGGATCCAAGGATGCTCTTAGATGGTCTTAGATGATTTTATTGATGAAATGATGATCTTTGGAAAATGTAGATGGATGAAAATGATGATTACAGGAAGACACAATGGTAATAAAAAAATTGATCATGGGAAATGACTTGGAAAACAACAAGATTTCAGTGGACAAAAGGATTCACATTCTAGAATTTGTATGGGAAGCAAGGTTGCCTCTCTAAGTCACAAGTTCACCTTTGAAGGCTACAATTTCAATTATCTAGGTAGAGAAACCTCTCCTCTATAGCTAGAAAACTCACCCCTAAAGGTTACAAGCTCGCCTATTTAGGATGGAAACTTCGCCCAAGACTTTAGTGACATAGGAAATAGGCGAATCTACTAAGAAAATTTTCCTATCAGGTAAAATGGGCTCATCCAAGACTTGACAGGGATAGGAAACATGCCAAGTTGCTCAACAGGATCACCTATTAGGAATCAAGTTCACCCAACAAGAAGTAGGTTCGCCCAAGAAGCAAGCAATTTCTCCCAAGAAGCAAGAAATTTCTCCCAAGAGGCAAGAAGGTTCACCTAAACCATTAACAAGTTTTCCTAAAACCTTGAAATCACTAAAGAATGGGCAAATATGAATTTTAGGATCACTTAATGGGATGACGATCTTGATGGAACGAACTCGAATGATAATTCAAATGGAAAATGAGACCACCTAACAGACAAATGGACTTGGCTAAACGAACTCAAATGAAGACTTGAATGGAGAATGGGATCATGAATGGACAAACGGGCACCCAAACAAACCCGAATGAGGACTCGAAATATAGAATGGGACAACGAACGGATAAATGGGTACCTAAACGAACCCGAATGGAAACTTAAAACAAAGAACGAAATCACGAATGGGGGAATGAATTCGCCTAAGCGGACCCGAACGGGGACTCAAAATAGAGAATGAGACAATAAAATGGACCTAAACATGGAATTGAAATGGAGAACAGACACCTAAACAAACTTGAATAGTGACTTAGAACAAAGAATAGACATCGAGACAAACCTAAACAGGGACTTAGAAAAGAGAACAAACACCAAAAAAGACCTAAACGGGGACTCAGAATGAAGAACAGACATCAAAACTGACCTAACACGGACACAGAATGGAGAACAAACACCGAAACAAACCTAAATGGGGATTGGAAATAGAGAACAAAAGGCAGGTTCACCCAAGAAACAAGTAAAATCGCTCAAGAAGGATGCAAAATCGTCCAACAGTCAAGAAAAGCCTCCCAATAGGTCAGAAAGATTGTCCAATAGTCAAGAAAGATCACCCAATAGTTAAGCAAGATCATCCAATAGGGGAGCAACTTCACCTGTTCTTGTGAATGGGCGAATTTGACAACTAACAGACTTGCCTAAGGGATGGACAAACTCACCTATTTCGGGGAACGAGACAAAATGGGGTCACTTAAGAAAGTGACCCACAGGAAAATTTGCCTCTAACAAAGGTAAACTCGTCCAAATAGATGACCTAGACTGGACTGAGACACAAAATCACTCATTTGGAGGGAAAAATCACCTGTCTATAGTACAAATTCACCCCTAAAGGGGAAAACTTTCCTCTGAAGGCAGGGGCTAACTGTAGCAAAGGAAAATAGGCATGAAAAACAACATACAAAAGGCTAGACTAACTCAACTAAAAGTAAAATCATTGGTATCGCACAAAGAAGACACTCCAAGCAATACGATCCTAAAATTAGTGATATGGGTTTGCAAACTTAATGCATGCCCACCACCTTGAGCAAACAACCCAAGGTTAATACTCCATGATATCGGGGTGGTTCTGTTAGAACCAGAAAATTTCAATTAAAATCCTAAGCCTTCTTATCCATTCAAGCCCATATTTGCCTATCTTTTCACAAAAATCATTCACTTTATTCCTCATCCATTTTTATTATGAATTCCAAAACCTTACCACTCTCTTAATATGCATTATGTAAGCCTTTACCGCCTTACCGCGGTCTCCCAAAATTTAACTGCGGTATGGCAGTGGTGGTTAGCAGGCTGGAGTTAAGTGTTTACCGCTCTACCACACACGGTCTAAGCATGGACCACGGTATTACGGTGGGCGGTGAGTAATCAGCAGAAGTAAACAACGAAGCGACAGTTGGCGGTCAGTGAGTAGTTACCGCTATATCGTAGCTGTTAAAATAAAGACCGCGGTAACGTAGTAAAAATGATGAGGCGGCAGAGATAAATGTTGGTGGCTACCACAGTACCACTAGAAGTTAGGCCAGTGACCGTTGTAGTGTGGTGAATGTGGGGATAGCTATCGCAGTGAACAAAGTCAAACAGGAGGAAGCAGTGAGTAGAGACAGTTACGGTGAAGGAGGCCCACCGCGATACCATAGGGGGTCATCTGATAGACTGGGGTAATGTGGTAAATAGTGAGGTTAACTATCAAGGCTAGGCACCGCATAACCACGGGTGGAAAAGTCAAACCCACAGTAGAGTGGTAAATGCAATGGAAGCCATGGGAAAATAAAATAAAGGCAATGAAAGGTATAAAATACCGATAAGATAAGAAATACAGGTGGGAAAGGATAAATTGAAAAGTCGAAGGTGGAACTATTGTAAGAAATATTTAATTTGCTGAAAGGCAATATAATTGAATATGTTAATCTCTGTGATGGAATTTAAATGGTTTTACCAGAATGGTGAAGGGTCGTGACTCTTCAGATGTGATGCATATATATTTTGAAAACTCAGTAATAGAAAAGGAGGGTTCTTGGAATGAGATAATGTAAAATAAGGAAAAAACCTTCTGAAAATAATGCAATGGAGCTAATTTCTTGACTGAATTCCTTTCTGATTTTTGTTGTTATGATGTTATAACTATCAATTTCTATTTAGTTTTCCCCAATTTGGAGTTTTTTTCGATTATTTGAGTTCAATATCAAGTGTATTTTAATTCTTCAAAGTGCATTTCTTCACTTTGTGTGATTTCATTTAATGGTGTCTGCAAGTTAGAGTTAGATTCCTTTAAGTGAATCATAGTGTCTGTGAGACTTCTTTTGGATAATTGAAAGAGAGCTAAGCAAGAAAAAATTTCAACACTATTTATGCTAGTCATAAATTGATGAAGTCACATGCCAGTCATTGAAACTTCATCTCATAAAGTGTCTAACAACTTAAATTGTGTTAGGGAGAAATATGTATGTATAATCAGTAACATTTTTGACTCCATTTCCCAGTGGAAAGAATCCACTGATTTGCTATATCCTAGAGTAATAAATTCATTATAAATAAAGAATTGATTCAAAAGCCTTTCTTTTAATTTGAGTGGTTGGGTTAGTTGTGGTGTCCTCTTGTCTATCCATTTTTACTTGCAATTGTGGATAGACTGTTCAGCAGGAAGTTCATTTCAAATCTACATATCTCATATAGGTTCACCCACCTAGGTCTAGCAGAATTGAAAGAGTAGGAGGTTTAATTGCATAATTGGCCTTGTATGTAGTCCAAGAATGTTATAAGGTCTTGGCAAACTCTTATGGTTAAAACCTACATTTTTGAGTACCAACAGGTTCTATGGAGCACCCTTTCTCATGAAGGTGGATAACTAGCATTCTAATGGTATAAGGTCATCAACAGATGCCACAGGCTCACCTTAACACTCTCACTCAAGGACTATTTAGTCCACCATGAGGATTCCTATCTCAACCCAATGGAGTACATGGTGAGTAACCTCAAAGTATGATCTGCATCCCCTACAATACACCAAACTGTGGCTGAAACATAGGTCTCTATCTAGGCCGAAGAAGGCTATCTAAAGCATCCTCGATATATGCAAGGTACGTGAGGCACAACCATGAACACCAACTCATCACAAGCGTGAGTCGAGAGCCCTAGTGTGGTACTAAAAAATTAGACCACCTCTTCATGTCTTATCTAGGTACCACCCTAGCTTCGACACTACACCATAAATGACATGATTGGATTGGGGTACAAATTTTGTTCTGCCCCCTTTCTATACCCTACCGGTAACACGTGGTTGGAATCATCCCCTGGGTGATGAAATATCAAGAAGGTCCTACTAAAGGGATAATATACTAGACATTTTGGTTGGTCCCTAGGTTCGCACGTAGCGCAAGGGGAGAGCTTAGACACACTAGCATCTCCTAGAAAGACTCAACTGGACTAGAGAAAGCTATGATTTGTCATCACCCAGGATCACATAAAGGCACAAGGGGAGTGGATACATCAACAACCTACTCACAAATATGGAAAATAAGTTAATTGACCCTTTAATTAGAACTATGTGTTCCTAGCTAGTATGGAAAAATGAAAACTAGATTAACTAAAAGGTTTGGGACCGATCATTTTGCAGAAAACACGTTATTAGTTTCAAACCACCGGTCTTGGAAAGATGAGGAACAAATGTACAAAATATTACAAAAATCGATACAATCACGAACATATGAGTTAGTTGGTCAGTATGTAAAACCAGAACCAAAATGATGTTGAAGATAGAATATCAAAGTTTTGGATTCACCTCAAATTCACCTTTGTGTGAGGCAAGTTCACTCATCTAAGTGAGAAAGTTCACCCTTGAAGGAGGCAGGTTCACCTGTTTGAGAAATCAAGCTCACTTGTCACTAAGGCCAAAGCAAGTTCACCATTGAAAGGATCAAGTTCGCCCTTGAGAGAAACTTCGCCCTTGTAATGTGCAGATTCGCCCCTCTGGAAAGTCAAATTTTCCCCTCTAGAAAGTCAAGTTCACCCCTAAAGGAAAATTCGCCTGTCTATCCAGCCATGTTCACCCCTATACTAAGAAAGCTCACCCATCAGGGAAGTTTCACCTCTATAACTGAAATCTAAACCTACAAAAGTCAAACAACAAAGAATGTGAAAGGAGAGACCCATGACGTGGGTCCCATCAAGCATGCCAGAAATGTGTCCAGGTGTTTTAACCTAGTCTAAAATGCAAAACTAGACAAAATGAAAACAAGGACAACACAAACAACAACTCAAGATTGGCCTAAGTTAAAATTGAACAAAATGAAAGATAAAGAAGTGATATACCTTGTCCAAGTTTATTGGTTGGTTGGCCCTATTGATTATTTGATTTGTGTGCTCCTTTCAATGGAAAATAGCATGAAACTAGATGCAAAATGATGTGGATGAGATGAGGAATGCAATGGTGCAAGTGGGTATTTGGATAGATGCTTGGTGTGGATGCAAAATGAGCTCAAAGTTGCAGCAATGGTGGATGTTTGCGAATGCAAGTGCTTGAATTCTTGAGTGTTCAAAGTTGCATGTGTTGTAAATGAGGGAAAATTCCTCTAATTTTAGGGGAAAGGCCTCTAAGAAATGAATGGTCAAGATGCAGCCACCTTGGACAAGATCAAGGGCTAGGGTGAGTTGAGAAATCCCAAGCTCTCACATCTTGACATATGGCGGGTGATGTGTAAAGGAGGACATGAGGTGGAGGTACTTCCTTGTACCTTAGGAATGGAAAAGATATCCTCATAAAGGAGGTCCTTGTCCCCATGTGGGTGATGAGACTTTTGAGGAATTTAAAATTCCTTAAAAGTCCTTGGAGGAATAAATATGAATTAAAAATTCACATTGGGAAAGGGTTTCCTTCTCCAAAAGGAGAAAGCATTCAATGAAAAGTTGACTTAAGGGTATGCCATAAATGGCATAAGGGGTTAAGGTGACCTAATCAAGTAATTAGGTTTTGCAAATAGGTGATTAAGATGGCTAATGAAGGATTAAGACAAGTGGGCTATGATGGAGGATGTGACATTAATCCTGATTAAGGGTGTGCACATCCTAATCAGAGATTAATTAAATTAATTTAGATTAAGGAAGGGTTATGGAGGATGGGACAAGGAGAGAGAAAATGGTGAATTTAAAATTGATTTAAATTCATAAAGGAAAATGACTAAATTAAATAAAAAAGAGTATATATTTAATTTGGAGAGGAAAGGGGATAAAGGTAAAGTATTTAATCATTTAAATTAAATACCTTAAGAACTTTAGGGAAAGGAGAAATATTAATTAAATAAATCATTTAATTAACGTCAATGGAAAAGGCGAGATAGATGAATGAAAGGGATGAATTTGACCTTGTTGGAGGGGTCAAATTTGGATGTCTACACATACATAATAATTAAATCTAAAAATTAAGACCAGAAACCCTAAAAACATGCTTAGTATTCTTCTTACAATTCATAGTCAATTGCATAAGACAATGAACCCCAACTTTTTGGCCCTGAATTCCTTCTTATAGAAACGAAGGAGAAAAACAAGCCTCAGACCAAAAATTACACATGTCAAAACCCTATTGGAATGCTATATAAAATATTCTCTCATTCAGTTACAATGCACTCCCAAGAGGTCAGAGACATGTGAAAAAATGAATATAGTCTTCATTTGTTGTTTGAGATCAAGCCCAATTCTCAAAATGGGTACAACCGAATAGTTACCTCAAAACTTGTGCCCACACACACAAAGTGAAAATAAGAAAAATCATGAAGAAAATAGAAAAGAAAAAAGGAAAAACCACGTCTATAGCCTTGTCATCAATTCAACTTTGAATAAGATGCACTATATTTTACCATACTTTAACAAAATCCTAATCTATACTAAATCTAGGCTATGTAGTGCATTCCCATCTATTTGTTATTCATCATGGTTGTAGACTTCAAAATTTCAAATCACTAGCCCACCACCCTTGGTGCCAAACCGCCCACTCCTTCCAAGTACCTTCCTTTCCATGCCAGGAATTCTTCTTCAGTAGGCTAGTCATAATTCATTACTTCATTAGCCCTTTGTCTATAAGGTGCATACGTGGTGACAATCTAGTTAGCTTCCTTATCAAATTATAGTAGGAAAATCTCAACATGGACTAACATATCCATATTTATTGTTAATTTCTCCATATCAAACCTATGACAAATTATCATGGATTGATCTAAAATAACATTATTTAGTTCATTTCTCCATTCTTGTAAAGTCTTAATACCACCATCATCCCTTAAAATGGATGGGAGAAGGCCATGATGAGATTCATGGAAGGATTTTACCAATTCCTTTATCATGTTCTCCAATATTTCAACATTTCCTCTATATCCCTCAATCTTATTCACAAGAACCACAGTGGGCTTAAACCTTTCAGGTGGATTGGGATCCTACTTAACCCTAATTACTATCAATATCAACTCTTGCTTCCTAGGGATCTAGACTTCCATGAGTGGAATGGCTCTTTCTCTGTCAATATCAAAAAATTTGATGACATCAACCATGGATGAATAACTAAAGTGAATATTATTTAATTTTTTATTCACTCTTTTTGTTCATATGTTCAAGTACTAAAGTGACAATCATCATATTTCTCTTGAAGGCCTATTCATCATGAGTTTTACATTTTTCTTGTATTCATTTACTTTCCTAAGAAATTATTCCCTATTGATATCCCCTTCCTCCTGTGGCCCTTCTGATATACTAAGTTCTACTATTGAAACAAGCACACTTCCCATATTATATGGCACAACTTCCCATGAATAACTTATATCGGTAGTAAACTTGGGGGATACACTCTCTTGTGTAGTAGTGGGAGAGTCAACACCATCCTGCTTGAGCTTTCCAAGTTGTAAGTTTTACAACACATCTTCCAATAATGCTACGTTTGTATGTAATTGCATATTATCCCTCTCAAGATCTCCATACTTAACCAAAAAATTATTCAATTATGTCATGAGTTTATCCTTTTCAGTAGTCATAGACTCCACAGTTTCCCTTGTGAACTACACAACATGAACTTACATATTTGCAGCCTCTAAGGCTGATGTTTTTGATACTCTTTTAATTATTACGCCTCCATTGTAATTAGGAATAGGCTCAACAATGTCTAGATTTCTTGTACTTGGGGCTAATGACCATATAGCCAAGGCTTCCCATTCCTGATTGAAAGAAGACCCCTATAGTGCAAGTGTAGCTTCCTCTTATGTAACATAAAGGGTTCTATCACATTTCTTGATTATATCAAAATCTATAGCTAAAGCTAGATCCCATCCTGGTAGCAACAAGATACCTAGATCTCACCATTTCCCGACCCTCCTTTGTAGTCATGTTTTGGAATTTGGCTCTCATCTCATTTAACACCTTTTTCTGAATAATAGCATCAAATAGTTCTGGATGAAGGATCCTCTCTATAGCCAAACCTTTTACATACTCATATCTTTTATCCCTATATGCAAATTCCATAAAATCTTGAGTCTTTACAAATGAGTCATCATCCAAAAATTTACTACATGCCTCAACCCGCATATCATCACTTCTATTGATTCCTCTAAGATCAACATTACTCAATATTTTTCCTAATTGATTTTTTTCTCCCACTATAGATGTAGTAGGAAATCCTTCCTACATTTCTTGTTTTGACACCCAAATATCATCAGAGCCTTCATCATCATAATCCACTAAACTAGTGGCCTCAATATTCTTCTTTTTTCAATGGTCGCTCACTAGGTGGTATTTCACTAGGTGGTGGAGAATCAACATCCATAATTTTAGGATCTACCTACCTTGGTGGAGATGGGGGTGGTACTTTTGACATAGGAGAAGGATATTTTTATTCCTCGTGCTGAGTGGCAACGCAGGCTTCATCAAATTTCTTTGCCTTATTCTTTCTCCTTATTAAAAACTTTATTTTTGGTTCCTCAAGGGATTGTGATGTAGACTCTTTTCCTATAGCAGGGATGCCTCCTCCACTCTATTCTTCTAAAATTGTATCCTTCCCTTTATCTCTACTACCTACCCCTTTAGTTTCAAGATGGCCTACTATTGAATCAAAATTCCTTGTTACATGCTCCACCTTTTGTATTATATCCTCAGCCTCTGGGAGGACCTTGAAACTAGACTTTTCCTACTTTATTTTCCTTTGTATTTTATTGAATGCAATCCAAATGCTAACCTTTTTTATTTTTCTAATGTTTATGATATATTCCTCATTACATCTTGTGGATATTGGAAAATGTGGAAATATTTGTAACTCTTGTTCCTCTCATTCAACCAAGCCATGAAACCATTAGGATCATGTATGATCCTCTTAACTATCCTCTACTTGTGGTATGTTTTGAGTACTTCAAGGATGTTATTCCAACCTCCTTTGGTCATTACAAAATTAGAGAAACATGTGTATGAAGGAAAGAAAGTTCCCTTTCCCTAATTCAACAAATTCTCATTCTCAACATTTCCCAATTGCCACATAACCTCAAGGAAACCAATTCTTTCTAACACAAACCTCGACAAAAAGTTAGGTGATACTTTGGAACCATATATTCTTAAGATAGTGTAATCAGGGAGTGAGATAACATCCCCCCAATTATGATCAACTCCTATCTCAGGCCTTCTTTCCTTTGGTCTCAAAAAATCATGTAGAGCAATGGGAATTTTGGCTAACTTCACAATCAAATATTTCGTTAGTTCAGAAGCAAACAAATTTTGGAATGTGACATAATCATATGTCCTATCATCTTTGTCCAAGACTATGGTCCAACATTGCATGGTTCGATCCAAGTCACCCATTCTTCTTTCCAAGTCAATATTTTATCCAAAATAAATTGCACCTTTATATAAAAACATATGCATTAGAAATGAGTACTAGCTGCATCTTACCCTAGATTCACCTTTCTTCAATCTTACTAGTCCCTTATGCATTCTTTCAAAAATAAATCTTGTATAATCATATACTGCACAATATTGGGGATGCCAGATATGGGCAGCCATATACATCCATGCCATTGGGATTCTAGTGATAGGATAATAAACACTTATCTAGAAAATGGAATAGAAGGTTCTTTTGAAATAAGGGACAAAATAGTTGGAAAGGCTCCTGATCATGTGATCCTATCACAATCTTTCATCCTATGATTTTTGCTACAAATATTGGTAAGATGTGGACTCTGAATTAAATCTTGGTCTTTTCATATTTATACCTAAGATCTTCTTCATTTATCTTATGCATTTCAAAATTCCATTCAGTAAGCTTGAAAACAAGACCCAATTCTTCATTAATAATCTTAAGCATTTCTTTTCCATCATATGTTTTGATGGTTCTCATAACTGGGTCATTAAGAGTAGATATTGCCTTCAGTAAGTCGGAATCCATATAGACATTTGGCACAATTAACTTTCCCAGATTATAATTCTAAGGGTTTCCTATTGGGACACCCATATTTCTATTCTTGAACCAACCATAAAATAATTCCCATCTAGTATAAGGTAATTTAGCATTGTTGATAGAACCTCTTCATTTGAACAGACACTCTGCTATTTGAGAGCCTCTGTGAATCAATTGGCCTTTAGTTTTATCACTAGTGGAGGGTGGTAATTGATGCATAAGGTCTTTGTTGAAAGTTATTTTGGGAACAAAAGACTCCCCTTTAGATGAAGATACTTTTACCTTAGGAGCCATAATGTAGGAAGTACAACAAGGCAGGATATTTTGGTTCAAATGAACAAGGTCTACCACTTTTGTGGGGGTTTAGCACAAATTATACAAATGTAGAATTAATAAAATCCCTTCTTTATGAAAATCAAACCTTAAAAAGACGAACCAAGAAAAACCCTAACAGACTTAAGCCTAAGAAATCTCAAATTATCAATAATGCTAGAAGAAAAAGAAATATTGACATACTATTTTTTGGCAGGTTGACAACCCTGGTTTTGATGTGACAAAATGTTGAGAAACCATAGCATGAGCTCCTTGAGTGTATTGAGTATACTTGTAATGCTGAATTGTGTCTTTAAGATAAACATTAATAATAATGCAATTCCTTACATTGATAGCTCAATGTCCTTTCAGTTATTAAGGCTCACTTGCGCAAACCATAATGAATTGCCTACCTTCAACTAAGTTTTGAATACCAATTGTTGATTCTTTTGGAGATTTGATCGATTTAAGATCCAAATTTGATCAGGTTATTACAAAAGATCTGACTGTGCATAGCCACAACACTTACCAAATGACAAGAGGCCACATGGAAATACTTGTTTATAATATGCGGGCCCCACCACCTCTTTGTCTTTACAACCATGATCCACGTGACCCTTTTCCCTTACCTCCATGAGCTATAACTCATGTGAAAATTTCATCAATGGGAAACTGGGAAGTGACTGAGATCATATCTCATGGCCTTGTCATACACACTCCTTATCTAGAAGAAACTTTATCCTTCATACAACATCTACGACCTAGATTAAAAGATCTTTAAAGCACATGTAGTATATGCATATTAGTAAGGCATATGTTACTTCCTATGTCTTATGTTGAGATTTCAATTAAATATTCGCCCACATATCCATTCCCTTAGGTCCTTAGGATTACTCCACATAGAAGACACCCGCTCCCTCATTGGGAAAATAGTAGGAAAGATGGGGCCCACATGGGATGGTAGGGATTGATCTAGATTAATCCACATCACCCACCGTTGATCCTCTTTAATGACCACCCACATGCTTTATCAACAATGTCTAGCCCACCAATCACCAGAGGCACGTGTCCTTCTCCCATGAGCCTAAATAAATAAAAGAAAGAAAGACAAAATGGAACGGGTAGGCAAGCAATGAATCAGATCTCCTACATTGATCAAGCAAGATTTAGGGGTTCTTATATATGCACATTTCAAAAAAAAAAAACCCTAAAAGGGACCCCACTAGGTCGATGAAACCATACCTATGACATAAAAGGCTTAATATTTTTCATTGGGAAATATTTTAGCCTGACTTAGGAAACTTCATAAAATAATAATCCAATAGGATCAACCAGTAAAACAAGACCAGAGGGATAGTTACTCAATGGGTTTCAATGTTGAGAGTCATGACTTAAAGGATAGATGACCGACACAAGGAGTCAACAGAGAAATTAAAAAAAGGAGAAGATATAGATACTTTGGGTTTTTCAAATGAGACTTAGGTAAACCCAAAACCCCCATGTATAGTAGAAGGAGACAAAACCCACAGCTCCCTAAACTCATCAAGATTTTGCAGATAGAACAAAAAAATTTAGGGGCTCCATCAGTTCGATCCCAAAACATGAAAAGAGATTTGGGAGTTAGGATCGGGTCAGAAATAGGGATAAGAAAATTTTAAGTTCTTGGTTTAGGTTTTGATCCGAAGCTTGATTCTGATACAAGTAAAACATACAAGAGATGAAAATGGAGGTTGAGATCGGGTCCTCACCAGGGACTTACACCTTGAAGGGTGTAAGGAAATGGTTCTAATCTGATACGCAACCTTGAAACATGAATAAAACGACAAGGAAAAGGATGAGGATTAGAATTGAAACACAGACAAAGAATTTTACTTTGAAAAGTAACAAGTGTTAGTGTCGTTATGATATCTGAACCCGAAAAACAAACAAAACAAGGATTTAGGAGAAAAAGAAACAACTCCTAAGTCTCGAACAAGAACACCAAGGACAAAATAAACAAAATGGAGTGGTTATGCAAGGAATAACAATAAAATTAATGCAGGTAGCTAAATTGATAAGGATCATATTTTTGCATAATTATGTGTTTTAATGATAGAAATAGATTAGATTTAGCATTAATCCATAGCAAGGACCTATGTGGTTTCCTAACTTGATTTTTTCAACCATCATAATTGATTTTGTGTTTTAGGTGAGGATTTAAGGAGAAAGAAAAATAAAAGAATGCCTAAGTTATTGTAGTCTCTAGGGTTTTAGATTAATTTGCATTGTGAGTTATGGGTGGGTTTTTAGACCTGTCTTAGCTTTGCACACTCAAAATATCTAGTAATGATTGAAAAAAATAATAGAGATCAAAATGATGAGTAGTTTTGGCCTATTTAACCTACCTTGATAATTTATTAATCATGCCAAGTGTTGCAAGGTGTGTGCACTTGGTCTCCTTGTGCTATGCAACACAATTCTTGGGTTCCTGACATGGCTTAATCACCTCCCATGGATTCATTAACTAGGGAATTAATAGGTTAATCTTTTGGTACAACGACAACCATCTATGCAATAATTGGTATCAAATCTTGGTTCATGGGTCTGAACCCCTTGCTTGTGTTGGGGAAATTGTTGCAAGGTGTGTGCCCATGGTCTACTTGTGTTTTGCATTGTAACACTCAAGTTTGTGACATGGCTTAATTTCCTCCTGTGAATTCATTAACTCGAGCATTAACAAATCAATATTTTGGTGCAACGACAACCATTTGTGCAACACCAAGTTCAAGTGCAACCATTAATTACAATGACTATGATATTTTATCCCCTATAACACTCTTCTACCACATTTCCTCAATTAATTCTAGTTTCCAAGGCCAAAGATATATATTTATAACTTTTCTTATTTGTAAGGGTTGGTAATTTTTGGTTTTCGTAGTATAGGGTGCATAATAGTATAGGACCTTTCAATTTATAATATTTTTTTACCATAACTTTATCTCTAAGTTGTAGAGAGGTAGCTACTATAGCATGTGATTATAAATAGTTGTCTAATTGGCTATTCATTAGTGTTTTAGAGTATTTTTAGGGTTTTGAGGTACAACAAGCCCTTGTAAATTCTCTTGCACCACATTTTTTGTTACAACTATAATAGATATTTGAGAAATGTTGCAACATTTTAATTTATTAAATTTTGTTATATGATTATTTATTTTTTATCCATAAAACACAACCAAAGTTGCATATATTATATTGATGTTCAAAATCAGTACATAGATAAAGAGCCCAAAAATTGGGTAAAAAAATAGAGAGTTATAGTTCAACCCAATAACAAAATTTCCATCCAACACCATCAAAAAATCCAAAACAACAGCCCCAAAAACATAGAAGACGAACATGCACAAAACATCCAAACACAAAGAAAAGCAACAATCAATCACCTTCTTCATAGAACCTACTCTCCTCCAAGATTGCAGCGAAGTCTCTGCACTACTAGATACCCTCCACCTCAATCAGTCCCAACCGATAGTAGAGGAAGTTGTATCTGACCATATCCCATTGTATATGCCTCGCTACAACATCCCCCATGTTCATCAGAAAGGGATGACACTCCACTGCCACCCTGAGGCGAAACATTTTATCAATGTCATCTAGCCAAGGGATGCCTACTCCCAGTTCAGCAATAGTCACCTTTTCTAGATCATCAATCAGGATGACTGCCTTGAAAACTAGCCTCAACAATAGAAAACAATGAACTTTGGGAATGTTCAGGTCCAAAAGAGTGGCCAAAAAATGAGAGGAGATGCCATAATTTGCTCGAGTTCTCTTAGCAGAGAAACACAAATCCTTACCAATTACCATCCTTATGGCCTCAAGGCATATAATGTTGGAAGAATGAAGAAGATCAAAATTTTTGTTGTCATTGATGTCACCATGTCATTTAAATTGTCAGTTTGATCCAGTTCTATGAACTGGTATGAAGAACCAGTTTACATCCTTTGGTATTTTGGTCCACAATCCCACTCCGGTGATCATCATTGCTCAGAGTTTTGGGAAAAGGTTTTTGGATGTTGGAATTTTGTATATTTAGGATCTCATGTATTCAGATACTTGTACAATGAGTTGGCATTACTCTGGTTTTGCATTTTGTTATTAGGTCTATCCCTAGCCAACCTAATAAACAGTTGGTGGTATAATGGATTAATTTGTGTTGAAAATATATGACCAACCTATCTTTGGTCCATGATGACATGATATAGCATGCTACACGCTTGAATTATTTTTGGAGAATTTTAGTACTAACTTGGAGCTGACAGCTAGTATTTTTGGTGAATAAAGATTGCATCTAATTAGGCCAACCTAATTGATTCTTTCAGATAAGTTAGATATTTATATTGGATAGTTTTGAGATTGGAATGTGTTGTGTTTTTGAAAAGAATGTGAAGTGTGATTCAAATGTGAAGTGTGGTACAAATGTGAAGTGTGGTACAAATGTGAAGTGAAGTGTGTGAAAGTGATGAAGTGTGTTAAGTTTGTTTATTGAGCATCAAAGGAATTGAATCAACACTTTTTAGGCGCACTCTTACCAGTTCATGTTCTAGTTGTAATCCATTTTTTATTGGAATCCTTTTGTAGGCAATGAGCCTCCTTGTTTGGAAAATGAGTCCTCTTTGTAAGTTGAGATTTTGTATCTAGTAGTGAACCTCTTTTGTATCTATTTTTGGAACTAATTTATATAGTGAGTTAATCCTCATCGTGGTTTTTCCCATTCTAGGATTTCCACATAAAAATTATGGTATTCATGTATTGTGTGGTTTCATTTTTTGTTAATGATTTTTCTCATCTTTATTATTATATGCATTGATGTAATTGGATGGTGTTTGTTCAATAAGTTTAAGAAGATATTGATTCACCCCCCCCCCCTCTCAGTATCTTAGGCATTCAACAATTGTCATCAAAGCACTGGTTCCTCTGAAGAAGCCTAATAGCTTGAGGAAGATTTTGTAGATTGAACAAATGGATAAAGAAGAACTTTGATCTGCTCTTGAAGATCCTGAAAAAGCTGAAAATGAAAACAAAGATCTGAAAGAAAATATTGATGAGGCGAATGAATGCATCCATAAATTGAAAGAGTAATTGAAGAAATTAAAAGAAAGACATAGAGAAGTAAGTGAGAAATTAAAACAAGCAAATGAAGAAATTACTGGAATGAAGGTGCAAGTGGAGGAAAAGAAGAGAATTGAAGATTGACTTAATACAGTGGTGCAAAGCAAGTTTGATGTATGCTCAAGGCTTGAACAAGAAGTGGTGAACTTGAAAGAAGATCTCGAGAAAGCAAAAATTTGTGAAGATATTTTCAAGACAAGCTTCGTCAAGCTTGATGAATTGATTGCAGGATAGAAACAAGCTAAAGACAAAGGTGCTTTCGAATTGGAAATAGGTGAAATCTCAAAATCTATGTAGACTCCAAACAAATTGAATGATCAAAAGACTCAAGATAAAGGGAAGTAGAAAATAAATTCAAGAAACTTTTCTAGAAGACTGCCTATCAGAGAGCCAAATGCTCAAAGGTACCCATCTTTAAATGGTGTTTATTTTTCATGCAATAAGTTTGGTCATAGGGAAACTAAGTGCAGAAGTGGGATGAATCAGTTTTCTGGTTCCTTCTCCATACAATGTTATGCATTCAAAAAGGTTGGACATAGAGCTACTAAATGCAGATCTCATGTGAAAATGATTAGTTAGGTGATAATGAATAGGTTTGATGGAGGTAGAATGAATCAATTTTTTGCTAGCTACTACTATACATGCAACAAGTTTGGACATAGAGAAATTTAGTGCATATTAAGGGTTACTGGAGGACAAATAAATCAAATAAATGGTTTCTGCTATAATTGTAATAAATTGGGACATATTTCAAGAGTTTGCAGAAGTAAAAAGGGAAAGCAGTTTGCTCCAGTAAAGAAGAATGAACCAGTGAAGAAAATTGATAAAGATGAGGTTAAGAAAGAAATGAACAAGATATGGAAGAATAAAGAAGATCCAGAGATGATAGATGTGTTTATATCCTCATTTGGTGTAGACAATTCCTTTGGGAATTAGACCTAACATGGTCTTAGGGGGAGTATTAATAGAAAATTATTTGAACCCCCTTGGAAATATGGCATGTCAGATGTTGGCACAATGATATGTTGTAAGGAATGAATAGGAAGAGGTTATGCAAAATAAACCAGAAGAAATAGTGCATGCATGTTCATTTGCAAAGAAAATTAGGGTTTCTTAATGTAGTGAAGAAGGGTTTTTATCAACTTTTTGAAACTTATCACATTTAATGTGAATTAGGGCAACATGATGATGTATAAAGAGAAATTCATAAGTCATTTTTATCACTTGTGCATTTGAAGAATTTGAAGAACTAGTTTGATCAATATTGAAGTGATTTGGAGTGATTATGAGGCTATCTAGAGAAATCATTGTAGAACAAGTGACAAAAGTTTTCAAAATCATCTTTCGTAGTTTACAAAAGGAAAGAAAAAGAAGTTTTGTTGTGCAAGAAAGAGTTTGAGGAAGATAAACGTGATGATGGAATCTAGTAATAGAGGATTGAGTGGAAATATTCCACTAAGGCTGAAGGGAGTTGAGTTGGAAGAATTTGATCATCGAAAAATGAAGGAAATGGAACTAGGGTTAAAGACAAATGAATTGCAGAATGTAAAAACCCTAGGTATGGATTTATGGGAAGAATTTCCTTAGTTTGCAAACAAATAATCCATATTTTTCCTATTAAGTCAATTCAAGGATGGAAGCATTATTTTGGAAAAACCTTATCCAATCACGAAAAAGGCAATTGAAGCTACTACCAGGTTGTGCAGTGTTGGTGACCTCCCTAGAAAGAAAATAGTAAAATAAAAAGATGTGGAGGAACTAATTGGTATCGAAAAAGATCCCCAAGCCCTACAAATAAATACTATTTTTGACTCTATAGTAGGGTATGCCACTTATGGCATTACTTACAAAATCAATTTCAGAAAACATGAGGGTTCCACTTCGGCTATTGATGTATATCTTGCACATAAAATGGTGAAGGAAAACAAACAGTTTGATCTGTGTAGCCTAATTTTGGAAAAAATAATTGAGAATGTACAGATGTCTTTGGTCAAGGGTTGTCCTTTCCAGTTTGGGTCTTTTCTTATATGTTTGGTAATTTACTTTTTGATTTCACTACTGGGAAGAGAGAATGCTAATTGGGATTATGACATCCCTATTGGAAAGAAAGTCTACATGTATTTGGAATGTATGGAGGACAAAGCAAGTGCTTGCAAAGTCTACTTCTTATCCTTGTAGAAGGATCTATGCTCTGGTGGGCCAATGTCTAGTCGTTTTGAGGAGGGTTAATACTTTGGTACAAAGGAATTGGAATTTGTTATTGGTGGTTCCCCTCCAGAATCTAAAAGGAGGAAAGTTATCATAGAAGATTCCATCACTATTCCAGAGGAAAAGGAGAATGAAGAAGAGTCCATGCCTAGTTCTAAATATTTTGATCCAGATATTCAAACGATGTTAGATAAAGGTGATATGAAGAATATTGGTGAAGTGTGGTGTGCCTGCCCTATGATGGATAGACTTAAAATCGATGATGCTTTGGTTGAGTATCTACTCAAGAAATTTATTGATATTTTAGATGTTTTTGACTCATTACCGGATAATCTAGTAGAAGTTGTTTAAGAAATAATATTGTTGGAAGGGCCTGAAGGACATAAATTTGAAACTATGGTTGAAATAAGACGTGTCAAAGCTAAACAAAATTTATTTGAACACATTGGCGAGACAAGAAAATGCATTAAAGAGATGTCTGACATTTACAAGTATTGTCTTCAGTGGCTTGCAAAATTTGATAATTTTAGAAGAAAAATTGAATCCATTCAATCTAAGATGAATAGTATTGGAAAGAGTTTTGATTTCTTTACACATAAAGAGGGAAAACAAAGAATAAGAGTTGGAGAATTGCAAGTGAATTTTTTGACTGTTTAGAGACAAAGAGGAGATGTGGTGAGAACCTTCTAGCTTGTTAAAGAAATTTTTGAGGTCTGGTTAGATCATCTCTCTAGAATACCCTTTGATGCAAAATATTGTGAACGACAATTCATGTCTATGGATTGGTCATCCTCGTTTACGTTGTTGACTTTGTTGGATAGCACATGTACCAGAATGGATTATGTAGTGTTAGCTTGGAAGAGGATTCTTCCAACTATGAGAGAGACATACAAGAAATTTTTTTACATGAAAAGTGTTATTTTTAATTGAGTTTGTCAATGTTTAATTTTTTTGCTCTTTCCATTGATAGAAAAAAGGGAGAGAAAAAGGAAAACAAAAACAAAAACAAGAGATATTGAATTGTTGGAAAAAGGGGGATTTTTTGGAGTTGGAGTTTCTTTGTTTGAAATTGGGAGTTAGAATCTCTTTGTATATATACTGTCACCATGTACATACATTTACATCCTATTTTTGGTTTCCCTTTTCCATTGATGTCAAAGGAGGAGAGATTTGGAGAGATTTTCATGTAGAAAGGAGAGAAAAGAATGAAGAACTGTGTGAAGGTATGCGAATGATTGTACATTATTTTGGAACATGTTTCCATCAATGAAAAAGGGGGAGATTTTTGGAAGAATGAAGAAGATCATACTTTGTGTTGTCACTGATGTCACCATTTCAGTTAAGTTGTCAATTTGATTTGGTAATCTGAACTAGTATGAAGAACTAGTTTACATCCTCCAATATTTTTGGTCTGTAATCCCCCTCTAATGATCATCATTGCTCATGGTTTTGGGAAAAGATTTTTGGATGTTGTAAGTTTGTATATTCAAGATCTCGTGTGTTCAGATTCTCATATGATGAGTTGGCATTACTATGGTTTTGCATTTTGTTATTAGGTCTATCCTTGGTTGACCTAATAAAAAATTGGTGGTATAATGGATTAATTTGTGTTGTAGATATATGACTGACCTATCTTTTTTCCATGTCGACATGATATAACATGATACACGCTTGAATTTTTTTTGGAGATTTTTTATACTAACTTGGAGATAACAGTTGGTATTTTTGGTGAATAAACATTGCATCTAATTAGGTTGACCTAATTGATGCTTGTAGATAAGTTAGATATATATATTGTATTTTTGAGATTGGAGTGTGTGGTGTTGTCGAATAAAATGTGAAGTTTGATTTGAATGTGAAGCGAAGTGTGCAAAAGTGATGAAGTGTGTTAAGTCTATTTATTGAGAATCAAATGAACTGAATCAAAACTTGTTAGGTGCACTCTTATCAATCCATGTTCTCCCTATAAGCCATTTTATTATTGCAATCCTTTTGTAGGCAGTGAGCTTTTGTATCTAGCAGTGAGCCTCTTTTGTATCTGGTTTTGGAACTACTTTATATAGCGAGTTATTCCTCACCATGGTTTTTCCCATTCTAGGTTTTCCATGTAAAATTTTTGGTGTTCATGTGTTGTGTGGTTTCATGTTAAGTTAATGCTTTTCATCATCTTTACTATTATATGCATTGAAGTAATTGGATGGTGTTTGTTCAATAAGTTTAAGAATTTATTGATTCACCCCCCCTCTCAATATCTTGCGTATTCAACATAGAATATCCTTGTTGAGGAAAATCTTCTTCAATCGTAGATCAAATATGCAACCCAAGAAAGAAAACTATTTTTTAGAACAATGCAGCCTCAGTAGGGTATCCATTTTCACATGAATATAAATCCAACCTCCATATCAAATTTAAGGAGAGTGAATTTATTTCACATGAGCTACCAGCCTTGGATCACCAATATTTGGATCATGGTTTAGTGCAACCATCCTCAAACCCATACAACTCCCTAAAGATGGCATTTAAACTTCACACATTCTATACTTGTCAATATTGTTGGTTGTAGGTGAAATCTCCATGTTGTAGATTGTAGTATGCCCATGTCAATACCAAAACTACTCCCCTAATGGAACGACACAATCGATTGATGATAGGTCTTGATTTGATCACCCTGATTGTCATTTTGAGAGGAACATGAATCATATTAAATATTATAGAAAACCTTGAGTTCTTAACCAAACATGCGACCAATTTCACATCCCCTGACTTGGTAAAGAGGCAATTCCCATGTGTTGAATCTAGCCATATGGGCATAGACTATCGGGCCCCAGTGGCACATGAGCACTATATGTAAAAATACTTTATCTATTATGGATAAATAGTAAGAATTTTAGAGAGAGACTATTAAGTATAACTAGGTTCAGTGCAAGATCATGATGGACCAAATAGGGCCATTAAGTGGCAATGAAAATACAAAAAAATAGACTTAAGAAACTTCACATAAGAATTGGAATAAGTTATTAACATATTTTAAAAAATATATAGGAATATTGTTTGTAGAAAATTGAATTTATTTTGTAAGCTACTAGGCCCTTTTTGGAAAAAAGTAATTTGATTTACTGAAAATTTAAAATTTCAATGCAGTAGTACATTAAAATTTGGAAAAGAATAAAAAGCAGGTGTTTGTCTGGCCACCTTAATGATGATAAAAACTACTCTTTTTTTTAATCTTTCAATATAGTAGAGGACACTTGCCTGGATGTGATGCATATTTTTTTTTATATTTTTTGCAAGTAAATAATTAGTTATGAATTTTCTAGTAGGAAATTTTAAAAATATTAAAAACCATTTGTTTGGCCACCCTAACTTGGTAAAAAATTTATGAAATACATTTTTTTTTAAACAATAGTTTTTGAAGCATAGTGTGTGATGCATCTTTCAGATTAAAAAATATATAACTATTTGATTTTTTCCAATCATCCTATCAATCAAGACTTTACACATAGTACATGTAGAAAATCAATAATAATTATCTATTAAATTCAAAATAAAGTGTATCTTATATTGGTATAATGTTGACAATTTACTAAATAAACCCTTTTCATTTCATCAAAATCAAATGATTTTTTTTTTTTCAGAATGAAGGGTGAAGTTCAAAAAATCCTTACGACCCCCGTAAACACATTGGGGATGTTGAATTTTCGGGTTGGACTCCCCCAAGACAAATCCCAAAGAAATACCAAATAAAAATGGATATGCATTATTAATGCTTATCTGACATAAACCAATATCCATTTTGTAAATGTAAAAATGGATATCCATTTCTTTAACTTAAGAAATTGATAATCATTTATTTTACTCAAAAATATAAATATCACTATAAATTTAAATTTAACATGTTATAATATTAATATTAATATTAATATTTAATGTTATATTAAATATAAATATAATATTATATATAATAATATAATATATTATAAAAAAATATTTGATGGAAAGGATATCCATTTCTTTTAATTAGAAATATTGATATATATAAATATCACTATAAATTAATATATATACTAGGAAATATTAATATTAATATATAATATACATTAAATATTTAATATAAATATTATATGTTATATTATATAAATATAATATTATATATTTAATAGTATAATGTATTATAAAAATTTATTTGATGGATTATTTTTTATAACATAAGGCGGAAAAACTAGGAGCCGAACCCTTACATGACAACCCAAAACATGGCAAAAAAGGCTCACAAACGAAACGAGCCAAACCAGCAAAAACTACAATCAACCAGCAAATAGTAAACGTAAGTAGTCTAACAACAAAAGGAAAGTAAGCACCAAACAAGAGGCTAATTAGGAGCATCCTCCCAACCCTTAGCCAGAAAATTAAAAATATTATCAAATTAATTGTTATTCTTCTCATCCTCACCATGAATGAGAGCCTCCAAATCTTGCAGCAGGGTCAAGTTGATCAATGCGAGACAATGCAACATGTTGCTCAGTAGACTGACAAAGGTAGAGAGTCTTTTCCAGCAGATCCACATGTCCCCTAAGCGTAGAGATGTCATCCATCAGGTTGGTGGTTTCATCCTCCACCATGGCCACAATATCATCCTCAGGGAGTTGGTCATCCATGACAGTACCGTGACGTCATATTCTAAAAGCCTCTTTTTGAATTAGCTCCCTAGTTAAAGGAGGGGTATTTTGGCTTTGACGCCAACACTGCAAGTTATCAAACTGTTGTCCAAGATTAGCAAGGGCATCAAAAACTATATTACCTTCCTTGTAGATATGGGGAATAGTGACCATAGGGATACCACTAATGATTGTTTGAATGTCCATGATAATACCTTTTAGCCGCCATCCACTAATTGATATTTTATTCACAGCATCAATGATAAGTTTGGAGTCGCCTTCAATATTCAACCTCTGTATTCCCAAAGTGAGGGCCAACTTAACCCCCTATAAGAGGGCAGAGGCCTCAACAAAGTTATTGGTTTGAAAGCCTAAAACCCAAGCATAAACAACTATAAGATCACCTCTATTATTTCTAATAATTCCCCCTCCACTGGCTTTACCATTGGATTTAGAAGCACCATCAAAAATTAATTTGAACCATCTAGACTTAGGGCTAGACCACATAGTATTCTACCTCAAAAATTTCTTTGAATTATCGTAGGTAGGGATTGTTAAATTTAAGATCAGAATTGAAGGCAATTAGAGAATGCAACACATAAGACAATTAACACAACAAGATACCCTGGGAAAACCCTCCAACTTGAGGGAGAAAACCTAGCCAATATATCTCTTATATATTAATTTACTTAAGAGCAGTAATCTGCTTACAACTTAGGCCAACATAATGCCGAATTTGATACAATGAATAATTCACACCTCTCCTAGATGAATATACAAACTATATATAATAATCTGCTGATACAAAATGATGATATGTTGCTTAGATCAACCTTCTCTACGCAAATGAAAAATTCTCACTGAAATCGATCTGCTGAAATGAAATTGATGTCAAATACAAAAGTGATGCCTTGAATATATAGGCAATCATAAAGGAATCACACCTCTTCATCAAGAGAGGTCTGCCTTAACAAAAAAAACATATTTGGAGAGGCACAATTCTCTAGGTGAAGTCAACCCTTAATAAAATAATATTTTATTCTTTATTTAAATCTCTTTATTCAAGGCATGAAGTTGACCACTTGTCTTAAATTTGAATATTAATAAATATATATAAATTTAAATAGCATAAGTGCTATATTTAAATTTATCTCAGAAGATGTGCTTGAAGTATTCGACCTGAAGCTGCAATCTTCAAGACTCCCTCTCAACTAGGGAGAATACCTTCAGCTGCATACCACCTCAACGTGTTGTCTATCACAATAACTAGAACCAATTGTGGAAAGGAATATTATCATCTCATCGTGATATCTTATATCACCTCAACATGATATCAACCATAATGGCTACAACCATGTATGGTATGTACAAGTGTTCATCACTTGCGCTATGTTGTCACCTCAACATGAATTTCACCATGGTTCTCCTAGAGGGTGAAACACAAGTACAAGAAATCATCACGGATTCTCTCACGTGATGTTTTCATGGAGTCACACACATGAAATCCACCATGAATCTCTCAGAGGGTGAAAATAAGGTATTTCACCTAAACTCTCAAAGAGAAATGCATTAACAAGGGATTTCACCTCAAACTTCTCTCACAAAGAAGAACTCATCAAACAAGCTCACTGATGCTATGACTCTTTCTTAGTTAAGGCTAGATTCTCTACCATACCAAGCTTATCTCACAAGTACACAAACTTGATTTTGGAGAGAGGCTTGGTGAAAATATTTGTTGTTTGTTCATCAGTGCTGATACACCTTAGTTGTATAGCCTTCCATAGTACCATATCTCTAATATAGTGATACTTGATCTCAACATGCTTGGTTCTGTCATGAAACATAGGATTGACAGAAAGCTTCACACAAATTTGGTTATCACAATGAATGATAGTGGGCTCCATTGACTATCCAAAAAATCCTGCAAGGAGCTTACAAAGCCATGTTGATTCCCAAGTTTCCATACAAGCTGAAATATATTCTACCTCTGTTGTACTCAATGCTACAGATGACTGCTTCCTATTGCACCAAGATATCACAGCAGAACCCAAACTGAAGCAACAACCAGAGGTACTCTTTGGATCTGTGACACACCCTACCCAATCAGAATCAGTAAAGCCATGTAGCTCCAAATCCACACCTGAAGAATATTTCAATCCATATCCAACTTTTCCACACAAGTATCTTAGGATATGTTTAGCTACAACAAGATGTATCCATCTCGGTTCACACATGAACTGATTAAGTGCAGTCACAGCATAAAAAATATCTGCTCTAGTGTTAACTAGATACATCAAGGACCCAATCAGTTGTTTGTACATAATAGGATCCACCAAGTCTAAATTGGCTGCAACCTCTTTCAACTTATGTAAATTTATCTCCATAGGTGTAGATGGTTTGCAATCAATCATACCAAAACTTTTCAAAATATCAATAGTATACTTGCCTTGACTTAGAATCATTTCATCTAGTTTTTGCCAGACTTCTAAGCCTAGAAAGTAATGCATGAGACCAAGATTCTTCATCTCAAATTCAAAAGCTAACTGCTTCTTACATTTTAGAATCAGGTGTTCTTCTCCAATGATTATCAAATCATCAACATATAGAACCAAAATCAATGCTTCACCATTTATTACCTTAAAGTATAAATTAGAGTCAACAATTTTCTTCAAGAAGCCTAAAATTGATAGGTAACGATCAATCCTTTCGTACCATGCATGAGGAGACTTCTTAAGACCATGTAGGGCCTTCTTCAACTTGTAAACATGAGAATCCTTCTCATGAACCTCAAATCCATCAGGTTGCTTGATATAAAATTCTTCCTCAATCACACCATTCAAAAATGCCATCTTCACATCCATCTGGTGAATCTTCCATCCTCTAGATGCAACAATAGCAATGATGGTTCTAAAATAAGTATAGTAAACAACAGGAAAAAAATTTCTTCGTAATCAACTCCCTCTTTCTGTGAAAATCCGTGCACCACAAATCTTGCCTTGTACTTCTCAATGCTCCCATCTATAGCATTCTTGATTTTGAAGAGCCATTTCAAAGATACCACATATTTTCCCTTGGGTCTAGGAACAATGTCCTAAACATCATTTTTGAGAATTGATTGGTACTCCTTAGACATAGCATCTCTCCAAACCTAATGACTGGAAGCTTCCTCCACACTAGATGGCTCAGACTCAACAATTTGACTCATCAAGGCAACATAACTGCAGAACTTATGTGGCCTTTTACTTTCTCTAAATGTGCCTCTAGGGGCTGCAAAAATTTTAGCCTCTTGCATAGTATGCCTAGTCCATAGAGGTCTTTTTCTTCCAATTACAATATTGGTAGGCCCATCAGTAGGTTCTAAGGGCTCAACAGGATCAACATATTCTTTTGCTTCTGAAGTCTCCCTCTGAATTTCAGGAGTATGGTCAACTTCCATATCCTGAGGAGACTCTTCATTATCGATCTCCATATGAGTGCCCCTAGATCTCCTGAATGCTACATCTTCCTCGAATGTGACATCCCTACTAATCTTGATCAACTTTTGTCTTGGAATGTATATCCTATAGGCTTTTGATGTCTCACTATAGCCCACAAAAATTCCATTCTTTCCAGAAGGCTCTAATTTTGTTCTCTTTTCCTTTGGAACATGAATATAAATAGGACATCCAAAGATCCTTAAATGACTAACTTTAGGTTTCTTTCCTGTAAAGTCTTCTTTTGGAGTCATATTCTCCAAGATCTTATGAAGGATTCTATTTTGTATGTATACTGCAGTCCTAGAGGCTTCTTTCCATAAGAAAGTTTGTAGATCTTGGTCGTGGATCATGGCTTTTGCAGCTTCCACAATCATTATATTCTTTCTTTCTACAACAACATCTGTTGAGGATTATACGGAACATATAACTCCCTCTTAATCCCTGCATTGACATAAAAGTTCTGAAAGCCAATGCACAACCTTTGCAAGTTCCTTCGTGCTCCTGATTGAACTTTGGAAGACCCGTGACCATCTTCTCCATGATAGGTAAGGCTCAGAAGTGTAGGTGAGCTAATCTTCGATGCCACAGATCACATAACCTTGAAGAATCATGAACTAATGCCTATAGTGGATGCGTACAAAGCCTATAGAGACTGTCATGTCTAACCCCAATTACTTGAGCATCTTTGAAGCTAGAATTCTCCATCCACACAAGTACTTTTCCTTTGGAGAAGGCAACTTGATATCCTTTATCTTCTAGGGATGAAATTGAAATGAGAGTGCACTTGATTCCTAGAATGTAAAGAACATTGCTCAACTGAAGTGTGAAGACAAAATCCAAATGAAGAATAGAGGTCCCAATCCCTTTTGCGGAGTAGCTTGCATCATCTCTGATAATAACTTGTTCAAAAGACTCTTTTTCCACCAAGCTTGATAAGTGCTCCTTAAAACTCGTGATGTGTCGAGAAGCACCACTGTCGATCAACCAAGTGTTGGTGTCCATAGGTATATTGCTTGGAAATGCTGAGTAGAAGAAATATTGACATGTATCCTCTTGGAGAGAAGCATCATCAACATCTACAACGGTGGCTTGTTGATTAGGTCTAGTAGGACAATTCTTAGCAAAGTGGCCAAACTTCTCACACCTAAAGCATTGAATCTTGGACATGTCACCCTTCTTCTTGAAGGCAGGTGTATCATCATTTCCCTTATCTCGATTCCTCTTGAAGAAAATTTTCTTCCCATATTTTCCTTTCTTCTTCGAAGCATGGGAGGGGATAACATGAATATCTTCATTCTTTGAATTATGACCAACGCCTCTAGCCACCAACCTTGATTCTTCTTGAATACAATCGGCCCTTAGGTGATCAAACTTAGGAAATTTGGATCTTCCACTAATTCCTTGAATGTAGGACTCCCACAATAATGGAAGACCATTGAGAGAAAGCATCATCAAGTATTTGTCATCAACCACATGACCAATTGTAGAGAGCTAATCTCTCAATTTTGAAATCCTGAAATAAGCAATCATTGTTTCTCCTTTCAACATCTTCAGATGATGTAGTTGTTGCTTTAGTGCAAGTGCCCAGCTCATGTTGTTGATATCAGACATCTCCTCCAATTTTTTTAACATATCCCTTGTCATCTTCAACTTGGAGACAATCAGAACAATATGATCTTTGACAAAATCAACCAACAACTTCTTCACCTTAATATCTTTCTTCCTCCATTGCAACTTCTCTTCTTCCTCTTCTGGTTCAGGGACTTTGGTCTCCACAAACTCAGCCAAATCATTCTCTTCCAAATTGAGCATGATTCTAAACCTCCATTAAGTATAGCTGGTTTCTCCCTTGATTCTATCTTCAATCTTCAAACCATTCACCATCTTGACTAGGGTAGAGATCGACAACTAACTATCAAGAAGAGAATAGGGTATCGCTGTAAGAAAAAATATGATCAATATCTCCTCAAAGCCACTCTGATACCATTTTAAATTTAAGATCAAAATTGAAGGCAATCAGAGAATGCAACACATAAGACAATTAACACAACAAGATACCCTGGAAAAACCCTCCAACTTGAGGGAGAAAAACCCAACCAATATATCTCTTATATATTGATTTACTTAAGAGCAGTAATTTGCTTACAACTCAGGCCAACACAATGCCGAATTTGATACAACGAATAATTCACACCTCTCCTAGAAGCAAATACAAACTATATATAATAATCTACTAATACAAAATGATGATATGCTGCTTAGATCAACCTTCTCTACACAAATGAAAAATTCTCCTTGAAATTGATCTACTGAAATGAACTTGATGTCAAATACAAAAGTGATGCCTTGAATATATAGGCAATCATAAAGGAATCACACCTCTTCATCAAGAGAGGTCAGCCTTAACAAAAAAAATGTCTTTGGAGAGGCAAGATTCTCTAGGTGAAGTTGGCCCTTAATAAAATAATATTTTATTCTTTATTTAAATCTCTTTATTCAAGGCATGAAGTCAGTCACTTGTCTTAAATTTGAATATTAAGAAATATATATAAATTTAAATAGCATAAGTGCTATAATTAAATTTATCTCAGAAGATGTGCTTGAAGTATTCGACCTGAAGCTACAATCTTCAACATGGATTTGATTGAGAATCTCCCAATTGGAGGCCGAAATGATATCATATTGATAATGTGGTTTGTCAGCAGTTTTGCTCTTGGAATTAACCACATTCTCAATCAGTAATTTTGAAAAGGAATGAAAAACATGAGTATGGCACTTGGCTATATCCCTGAAGATTTTTTAATTCCTTTCTTTCCAAATGGTCCATCCCAAGAATGGGAGGGATTGATTCCAAAGCTCCACTAACCAAGGTTGGGAAGTAGGAGGGATCCAATTAGAAATGAACCCTTTAATATCTTCATTAAAAACCCAGAACATATCAAAGTTAGAAAGCATTCTTGCTCCATATTTCTCTAGCAAAATCACAATGAAGAAAAAGGTGGGAAATATTCTCCTCTTCTTTAAGACACATAACCCTCCCCCACAAGTCCTCCATAATCCCATCCTCAATAAGCAGTTGGTAAGCAAACTTCACTGAGAAGAGCCCTCTTTTATCAACAACCCATATCATCTCATCAAGTCTAGGGAAAAGGGGAATTTTTACTTTCTCCAGCAACTATTGAATGCCATTCATGCATGTGATAAGATTAGGGTAAGTCTGACAACAACTAATCAAAATTTTCCATTGTCTAGAACCAACTCTCTACTGAATATAGTGGTGACCCTTGGTACCAAAGAACTATTTAGCTAGAATAGCCAAGGCCTCGTTCTTCTCCTGAGTAGAAAGCACTTGATCAGTTATGCAAGGGTCATCCTAGAATTTTATATTTGTCCCATCTCGAAGTTTCCACATCATTCCTTTTCTTAGTAGGGTTCTAGACTTGATCATCTTGTTCCAAATAACAGTACATTAAGGAAGGCCTTCAAAATTTATAAATTCAAGGATATTAGTACCTTGTAGATATTTGGATTTCAAGATTTCCCCCCAATCTTTATCATTATTAATAAAATTCCAATTGATTTTGGATAACAGAGCTTTGTTCATATTTTGGAGAGATCTTATATTAAGGCCACCAAGCCTTTTGGGTAGACAAACCTTCTCCCATTTAACAAGGGACATTCTCTTCTTTTCCTCCACCCTAGTCCAAAGAAAAGTTCTTTGGATTTGTTCTAGTTTATCAGCCAGATATTTAGGCATTTTGGAGAGAGAAAGGAAATAGGTGGGAATGCCTTGTAGAGAAGCTTGTAAAAGTTGCAATTTACTAGTACTACTCAATAATTTACCTTTCCATACAATTAGCTTCTTTTGAGTTCTTTCCAGAATATTGTTCCAAAATCTAGGGGAAACCTCCTTAACAGTCAAAGGGAGACCAAGGTAGATAGAGGGTAAGGTCGCACTAGCACAACCCAATATGTTAATGATTTTCCTCTGAAGATCTTCAGGAATATTAAAGAAAAAGATATTTCTCTTTTGAAAATTAATATGTTGTCCAGAGGCCTTAGCATAATCATTAAGAAGCATCTTCCAATTACGAGCTTCCCAAACTGAAGAGATGCCAAAAAGTATGGTATCATCAACAAAATGATGAATAGAAGTAGGGGGAAGAATAGAGGCAGGTTTAATCCCAACAATTTCTTTGGAAGTAATTTTAGACTGAATAGCTCTTCCCAGGGCTTCTGCAAGGATAATGAACAAATAAGGAGACAAGGGAACCCCCTGTCTAATACCCCTAGAGGAGGAGAAGAAACCTATAGGAACTCCATTAACCAGGACAAATAATTTAGCAGTAGTTATAGCTTCCTGAATAAGGAGAGCCACTTTTTCATTAAATCCAAATTTTTGCATAACTTGAAAGAGAAAGTCCCAAGAAACCCTATCATAATCTTTAGAAATATCAAGCTTGAAGACCATACCTACAACATGACTCTTCTCCATAGGATGAATAGTTTCCTGGGTAGTAATAGCAACATCCAAGATTTGTCTTCCAGACACAAAACCTTTATGAGAGGGAAAGATAATTTTTTCCAACAAAGGTTGGAATCTAGAAACCAACAACTTAGTACAAACCTTGTATATCATATTGGATAGAATGATAGGCCTAAATTCAGAAAGAAAAGTTGGACTAGGCTTCTTCAAAACAAGAGAAATTAAATTTTGATTGATCTATTTAAGAAGCTTCCCTGTTCTGAAGAAATCTTTGACAGCAGCAGTAACGTCATACCCCACAATGTCCCAAAATTCCTGTAAAAGAATTAGAGGGAAACCATCAGGTCCAGGGACTTTGAATGGACCCATAACAAAGATGATTACCTTAACTTCCCCCTCTGAGATGTGTTTCAAAATGTGAGTATTATCTTCCTCAGAAATTAAAGTCAGAATATTATTAAGAATTTGTTCCCTTATCAACATATTATTAGCACAACCCCCTTGTTCAGACAACAGATTTTGGAAAAATCTAGTAGCCTGAGAACCAATCTCCATCTCATCATTAATAACCCTACCATCCCCAAGATTCAATTTAGAGATAGTATTAGATTTCTTGTGTTTCATGGCTGAAAGGTGAAAAAGGTAGTATTGCGATCTCCCTCCTTAAGCCACTACACTCTAGACTTTTGTTTCCGAAAAATTTATTCCCTGCTCATAAGGTTCTTCCAATCCCTAATAAGCTTACTTTCTTCTTGGAAAAATTTATCCATAATATCCCCTTGTTCCATCCTATACTGGATATCGGCCAAATGACCTGAAATAGTCTTCTTTTCGGTGAAAACATTCCCAAAAGTATACTTGTTCCAGCCCCTAACCTCCCTTTTGACATGAAGGAGCTTCTAATTAAGCCTAAACATAGGAGTTCCTTGAACAAGGAGTTGCCACCATCGGGAAAGGAGGTTTCTGAAATCCAGGTGTTTAATCCACATGGCCTCAAATCTGAAAGGAAAGGGGCCCTTTTTTTGAATTTCAACCCAATTCAAAAGAATAGGATTATGATTAGACACAGTTCTTGGGAGAGCATTCAGCTTAAGGGAGAGAGAGTTATCCCAATTTTTGGAGGTGAGGAATTGGTCTAACTTAACCTAAATAAGATGGTCCCCTCTTCTTCTATTGGTCCAAGTAAAATTTTGATTCAGAAGCTCAATGTCAAGAAGATCGAAAGAATTGAAGAATTTAGAAAGATCCAGCATACTATCCAAGTAATCTAAAATGCCACCAGACTTCTCAGAAGGATATAAAGGGGTATTAAAATCACCCACCAACATCCAATGGGAATTAGGGTTAGCTAGGATATGAAAAAAAAAATCTTCACAGAGAGACTTCCTCATAACCCTAGTATTTGGGGCATAAACATTGACCAAAGTCCAACTGAAAGAGGGCAAAGAAAAATCAACCAGCAGAGAGTGTTTATTGGAAAAGGTAAGCATACCACTAATTTTTGTAGAATTGTACATCGTCACAATCCCTCCGGAGGCACCAACCATCGGGCTAATGCAAAAAGCAACATTGGGCCAAATTTTAGGAGCAATCAACTTGAAATTATCCTTAGACATTTTCACCTCTTGAAGGAGCAAAATATCAATTTTTTGATCAACAATACAATTTTTGACTTCGAACTATTTTGAGGGGTTATTAAGACCCCTCATATTCCAAGACATGATTCTAATTTAAATAATTTTTGAGATTGGATCTTTAGTGTCTTTTGTTTACCACTAGAAATATCCTTAGATGCCTCTCTTTTCCTAGTCTCCCTCATAGAGGGTCTTCCAAATTTAGGTTCAACCCCAACATCCATAGTTTTATTTGGTTTACGACCTCTCTTTTTAGGAGTAATCCACTCTTCTTGGTCACTATGAGTCTGACTGGGTCCAGCACCAGAGGACATGTGAGATAGCCCAATTCTTTTCTTTGGAGATGAAAGAGAGGGAATATCCCCCGAGGTAGGAATAACCTCATGAATTTCACTAACCTTAGAAGATGGCAACAAAAATTTCTAGGTGGGAATACCACCACCATCCTTTGAATTAGTCTTTTGTACTTCCTTTTTGGAGAGAATGACCTCAACAAGATGCCTAAAAACATCAAGAGAGGAAACCTCCATGATGTTACCAATTTCGCCATCTTCAAGAATTGGCTGGAAAGTTCCATCATAACTCATAGGATTCACCTTCTCCCCAGAATTAAGAACAATATCATCAGAGATAACCTTGGATTTTCCAGCTTTCTTGAACTTATAGTGTAAAGTGGAATGATCTTTCTCTAGGCAAAAGTGAGAGAAAGGAGAAACAAGCTCATTGGTTTCCTGGATGACAGCAAAAGGATGCTTAGTTATTTCTAGCACGGTATTCCCCAAGATATGACTAGATTCCTCATCTTCCTGGTTTGGCAAGCAAGCCCCATTTTTTTGTTGAGGGTTTACCACACCCAAATTAATCTCAAAAGAGTCCACCTTATCCTCAGAATGTATAACCGGATCAGAACTATCTAAGGGTTCCTCATCTTTTGTAAGCTTACAATGAGAAATCAAATGACCCTTCTTTTTACAAAGTTGACATAAGGTGGTCACATTCTTATAGTTAATGGGTTGGGACCAAACACCATATTTAGAATTTAATTCTATGGATGTGGGTAAAACCTTTTGAATCTCAACATTAACACAAAAACGTGCATAAACAAGCTTGGATTTGGTGCGAGTAGTATTATCCAGAGTGACAAACTGACCAAAGGTGTAAGAAATTGAGCTAAACACTGCTTCATCCTTGTATTCCAAAGGAAACCCCGAAATTCAAACCTAGACTGAAGCAATTTTGTTAAGATCTATGCTAGGGTCAAGCCTTGGACGTTAGTTACACAGGGACAGAGAGTGTGTGCCATAAAACCAAGACCCACCCACTAAAATAGCTAGCATATCCTCTTTGCTAGTAAACCCAAATAAGAAAAGGCCCCTTTCCATCACAAAAATAGTAACACTACCCTTGAGGCGTCAATGGTTAGACACCCACTTCCTAACCATTTCAATGTTAGGGCGCAAGTAAAAAACCTTACCCACTAGAGTAAGATCCATAGAAGCAACAATCTTTTCTAGAAGGTCGTCGGGGACCACAAAAGTTGAACCATTGATAGCTAACGTCTACAAAGGGACTACAAACTAATCATGAGAGGTAAGGTCATCTTGTCCTGTAAGAACATTTTTCCAAATATAATAAAAATAAAATTAATTGAGAGAAATATATACATCTCTCTATCACCTTCCCTCTATACTTTTGTCTATCACACTCTCCCTCTCTACCTACATTTCCCTCAATCCATCTCACCCTGCATCTCCCTCCCTCCCACCTTCCCCCTCTCCCTCCATCCCTCCAACTATAGGCCACTCTCTCAACTTATCCCTCCCTTTATCCTTCGCTCCCTCCCTCTCCCTCTCTCAACCTCTCCCTCCCCCCTCTCGCATACACACACTATATCTCTCTCTTTGTACCTCTCCCACCCTACCTCTCTATATAGCTTTACCTACCTCTCTCTTTATTCCTTGCACCCTACCTCTCTCTACCTCCCTCTCCTTCCCTCCCTCTCTCTATCTCTACTCCACCTCCCCTTAATACATCCCACCCCACCTCTCTTTCTACCTACCTCTCCCTCCTTCCCCCTCTCTCTATTCTCTCTCCACCTACCCCTCCCTCTCTTCCAAACTCTCTTTATACCTACCTCCTCCTATCTCCATCCATCCCTCTTTCTCTCCCTCCCTCTATCCCTCCCACCCTGCCACTTCCTATCTCTCTCTCTCTCACACACACACATGCACACACACACACACACAGAAAAATCTCTTCACCTACCCATTCCTCCCTCCCTAACTCTCTCAATAACTATCCCTCCCACCCTACCACTCTCTATCTCCCTCCTTCCCTCTCTCTCCCTCCCTCCATCCCTCCCACCCTACCACTCCCTATCTCCCTCCTTCCATCTTTCTATCCCTCCCTCTATACTTCCCACCCTACAGCTCTCTATCTCTCTCCCTCTAACCCTCCCACCCTACCAGTCCCTATCTCCCTCCTTCCCTCTCTCTCTCCCTCCCTTTCTCCCTCTCTCACACACACAACCTATCTCCACCTACCCTCCCTCTCTCCCTAACTCTCTCTATACCTACCTCTCCTAACCTACCTCTCTCTATCTCCATCATTCCCTCTTTCTCTCCATCCCACCCTACCACTTCATATCTCCCTCATTAACTCTCTCTCAATCCATCTCTCCCTTACACACACACAAAATCTCTCCACCTACCCCTTCCTCCCTCCCTAACTCTATACCTATTCCCCCCACCCTACCACTCCCTATCTCCATCCTTCCCTCTTTCTCTCCCTACCTCTATCCCTCCCACCCTACCACTCCCTATATCCCTCCTTCCCACACAAACTCTCTCCACCTACCCCTCCCTCTATCCATATCTCTCTCTATACCTACCTCTCCTACCAAACCTTTCTCTATCTCCCTCCTTCCCTCTTTCTCTATCTCCTCTATCCCTTCCACTCTACCACTCCTTATCTCTCTCCTTCCCTCTTTCTCTCCCTCTCTCTATCCCTCCCAACTTACCAGTCCCTAACTCCCTCACACACACACAACCTCTCTCCACCTACCCCTCCCTCTCTCCCTAACTCTATCTGTACCTATCCCTCCCAACTTACCACCCCCCATCTCCCTCCTTCCCTCTTTCTCTCCCTCCCTCTATCCCTCCCATCCTACCACTCCCTATCTCCCTCATTCCCTCTCTCTCCCTCCTTCCCACACAACCTCACTCCACCTACCCCTCCCTCTCTCCCTAAATCTCTCTATACCTACATGTCCTACCATACCTCTCTCTATCTCCATCCTTCCCTCTTTATCTCTCCCTACCTCTTTCTCTCCCACCCTACCACTCCCTATCTCCCTCCTTCCCTCTTTATCTCTCCCTCCCTCTTTCCCTCCCACTCCCTATCTCCCTCCTTCCCTCTTTCTCTCCCTCCATCTATCCCTCCCACCCTACGCCTCCCTATATCCCTCCTTTCCTCTCTCTCTAACTCCTTCCCACACAACCTCTCTCAACCTACCCCTCCCTCTCTCCCTACCTCTCTCCCTCCCTCTATCCCTCCCACTCTACAACTCCCTATCTCCCTCCTTCCCTCTCTCCACCAACCCCTCCCTCTCTCCCTAACTCTCTCTCTCCCTCTATCCCTCCCACCCTACCACTCTTGATATCCCTCTTTCCCTCTCTTTATCTCTCACACACACATAACCTATCTCCACCTATCCCTCCCTCTCTCCCTAAATCTCTCTATACCTATCTCTCCTACCCTATCTCTCTCCACCTATCTCTTCCTTCCTCCCTAACTCTCTCTATACCTATCTCTCCTACCCTACCTCTCTCTATCTCCCTCCTTCCTCTTTTTTTCCCTCCATCTCTCCTTCCCACCCTACCAATCCCTATCTCCCTCCTCCCCCCTCTCTCTACCTCTCTCCCTATCTCTATTTCTCTTTCTATATTTTTTTAATAATAATACAATATATTTAATATATAATTTATGCCAAGATACAAATTCTAGCAATATATTCAATACCCAATGAGATAAAATTAGTTACGGGTGAAGGAGTATGGTCCCAATCTTTGGAAATAGATAAACAAAGTTTCTTTTGATTGAAATGCAGAAGAAGAAATTATAATGAAGATCAATGTAGAAGATTCCCTTAGGTTGTAAGGAATGTTTGGTGAGAAAAAAGAAGAAAGAAAGGTGTTGGAGGCTCAAGAAGAGCAGGAAAATGAAGAGGCAAGACCAATGGATCCAAAAAATTAGACCTTAATACCAATTGAGGAAAATAGATCATTTAACACTAAAATAGAACAACTTGAAGAAGGAGAAATGGAAAAACCACCATTGATTGTTTCCCTTCAATCGATTGAAGCGGGAGAAAATATTGATATATTTTTTGAATTCTCCCTATCACAAGGTGAAGAAGATACAATTGACATTTTGGAAGAAAGACACATAGAAAAATCAATAAGAGGCATGTCTTCTAGAAAGGTGGGAAGGAAAAAAAATAAGCAAAAAAGGGAGGAGGTGGCACAGAAGGGTGATCAAACTTCAATCAGAAGGTATATGAAAAGGTACAAGGGAGGTTTCTCCTCCCTTGGGAAGAGATGAGGATCCTTACCTGGAATCTTAGGGTACTAAACTCCCCTAACAAAAGGAGACCGGTCAAGAACCAATTGGAGACACAAAAAGCATAATTGATTTTAATTCAAGAAACAAAACTAGGAGGCTCAGAGATATAAAATTTTATCAAGTACATCAAGGAATGGAAAGGAGTGTTCATGGAAGCAATGGGAACAATGGGTGGTCTTGGAATCCTAAGGAATGAAACAACTACTAAGGTGGAACTAGTATCACGTCAGAAAAATTGGATGAGAGAAAAGGTAAGTACAACTTCCTCTAATTTGGTATTTGAAATTTTTAATGTATATGGTCCAATCAAAATGGAGGATAAAAAATAAGTATGGAAATAAATAGGTAGAGTAATATCCAATGTTAAAAAACTTTTGGGTGGAGATTCCAATTCTATAACTGACATATCAAAAAAAAAAATTGGGATAAGGCAGGTGACACAAGCACAAAAATATTTCATGAACTTCATTGAAATTCAAAACTTTTATGATGTGCAAACAACCAATGGTTCATATACTTGGAAAAACAAAAGAAAGGGCTTCACAAATATTGCAGAATAGCTTGACAAATTCCTCATTATAGAAGGTTGGCTTCAAGCAAACATGCCCCCCAAAGCCACAATAAGACCGATATTTATATCAAATCATTTCCTAATGGAATTGTGTGTAAATACAAAATCCATTCCATCAAAAGGTCAATTTAAATTTTAAAAAATGTTGTTGTGTGATGAGGGACTAATAGAATTAATAAAAAGGTGGTGGGTGGAACCATTGCAAATATAGGGATCCAAAAAAATTATTTTTCACAAGAAGTTGGGACAACTGAAGTGGAAATTGAAATATTGGAACAAAGTAGTTTTCAAAAAAATCTTTGTTGAAAAAACAAAGGTTGAAGAAGCTCTTGTGGAACTACTGGATAAAATTATCAAAGATGGGATGACCATGGTGGATTATGAGAAAGAGAAAATTTTGATGTCGGAGTATAACGAGCTTCTATCCAAATAGGAATGTTATTGGTGGAAAAAATATAGGGAAGCTTGGTTGGAAAAAGGTGACTTAAATACAAAGTATTTTCACAACTCCATGAAGATAAAACACAGTTGGAATAGAATTTTGGATATTAAGGATGGGAACAACAATCTGGTAGAATATAAAGTACAGATTCACCAACTAAGGGGTGGATTATTTTGAAGGCCTCCTTGGAGGGAAGAATTTGGCAAAACACTTAAACCTAATTCTATTGGAAGGTGTGGAGGAGTTTCTTATGGAAGAATACAATGTCATGTTAATGGCCCCAATAATTGAAGAGGAAGTCAAGGAGGTAGTGTTTCAGATGAAACCAAAAAAATCACTAATTCCAGATGGATATAATGCACTTTTTATTAGGTTTGTTTGGAATTCATTGGAAAAGAATTCAAAGATCTAGTGGAAGAGTCAAGGAGGAAAACATGCATGAAAAATGATATAAACAATACAAACATAGCTCTAATTTTGAAAAAGGAAAAATTTGAAACCTTTATAGATTATAGACCAATCTCATTATGCAATAAAATTTACAAAATAATAACAAAAGTGATGGCTAATAGGATCAAGAAAATCCTCCCTTGCATCATTTCATCAGAGGAGAGTGGGATTGTGCCAAGGAGAAATATAATAGATGGGGTAATTGTGGTGCATGAAACCATTCATTCCTTGAAGAAAGCTAAGAGCAATGGTATGGTGATAAAATTGGATCTAATTAAAGCCTATGATCATGTTTAGTGGTTGTTCCTAATTAAAAAAATGGAAAAATGGGCTTTTTGGATAATCAGTTGAAATGGGTTTTCAGTTGCATTTCAAATGTTCGATATTTGATGATGACAAATGGAGCTCTGAGGGATTTTTTTCAAGGGGCGGGGGGAATTAGATAGGGCGATCCTTTATTCCCATTCCTCTTTGTGTTGTTGGAAGACACATTTAGTAGAGCCATAATGAAATCATGTTTAGAATGTATATGGAAAGGAATTGTAGTGGATCCTTGCATCCCAACAATTTCTCACCAATTTCTTTTCAATGATACAATAATGTATGGTGAAGCCTCAGTGGAGGAGTGGAGTTTATGAAGTTGATTGTGAATAAGATGGGCACAAAAGTTGGACAACATATAAATTGTGCTAAATCATGCATATTTTTCTTCAATGTGCCAAGAAGAACCAAATGGAGGATTAAATCCATTTGAGGCTTTAACGAAGGTAATTTTCCAACTAAATACCTAGGTGAATCACTTTTTATGGGAAAATAAAAAAGGAACTGGGAAGAAACATATAAGAAGTGCAAGGAGATGTCAGGTAAGTGTTGTGGGAGGTGTTTAACCCTGGATGTAAGGATCACCATGGTTAAGGCTATGCTAGCTACAATTCCAATCTACCTGATGGCATGTTTGGATTTACCTGGAAAAATGGAAAAAATGGCTAACAGGGATCAAACGAATTTTTTTGTGGGACAGGGCAAATGAAAAGCATAGGTCACCTTGGCTAAAATGGAATACTATGAAACTATCCATGGACAATGGTGGAGCAAGGGTGAAGGATTTATGCATTCAAAACAAAGCACTTGGGGCCAAATTTGTGTGGTACATTTTCAAGAAGCCTGATGCACAATGGTGTAAGTTACTAAGGGTGAAGTATCTTGATAACCATAGCTCGGAGAGGATATTAACAATAGCCAATCCAAGACAAGGATCCTTAGTTTGGAACTTTGGAACTTTATTATCTAATGTAGACAAATAATAACATACCATCTAATGTGGATGATAAAGGATGGAAGCTAGGAATCCTTTTGGCATGATTCTTGGAATGGTTATGAACCTTTAGAAAAGATCTTGGAACTTGAGGCAGCCATCCAACCATCCTAAAATATTTATGGGGAGAAGCTAAATTCATGTCTTCTTAATGTGGAAGGAGGGAAGGCTAGAATATAAGTGAAAGGATTTTTTCATGGTGGAGGAAAGGATTAGGTCAAAGCTTAAGGAGACCCTTGAAAATAGGAAGATTCTCTTCACATGGGAGGAAGACAAAATTAAATGGTGTGTTGCAAAGTCAAGAGAATACTCCACCAAAATTGGGTATATAGTGATAAAAAATGAACTTCAACAAGGTTGGCCCAAAAATTTATGCGAGGGAAAATTCATCTTGCCCAAGGCAAGGGCATTGGCATGGAAAACTATCCATGGGAGAATCTTAATAGGGGATAGGTTGATTCAGTTAGGTATGCACAACCCCTTTTAGATGCCCATTGTGCTTGACAAATGAGGAAACAAAAAATCACCTACTCTTGGAATCTGATTGTACAAGAGTGTTGGTCTATGATTTGTACTAAACTAAGGTGGTGCAAGCCTTTTGCAAAGATATCAAAGGGATGTTTGAATCTTGGTCAATTTTGGAAAAAGGCTCGGCTTTGGCTAGGCTATGGTAAGATTCATCGACGATGGTAACTTGGAAACTTTGGTGAGAACATAACAATCGGGTCTTCAGGGGTGTGGAAGCAAATATAGATCAGCTTAAGTACAAAATTGTAAGTGAGATTAGTGAACACTTCACAATGGCCTTGAATTCAAATAAAATAATGCATGTCTCCTCTTGGGATAGGTAAATTTTGGAGGAATGGTCTCAAATAAAGTTGGTGAATGGTCTAAATTTTAGGAGGTCAAAAAAAAGAAGCTCGATGAAATGCAAACTTCCCCCCTTAGACCACCTAAAGTTGAACTTTGACGGGGCCTCAAGGGGAAATTTGGGGCCCTCAAGAGTGGGGCTTTCTCTAAGAAACAATAAATGGGAACTCATTTGGGTGGCATCCCACAAGCTCCCAATAGGAACAAATAATGAAGTAGAGGGAACAAGTTTATTGGAGGGCCTCAAATACTACGTCAACAATGGCCTAAATCAAATTCATACATAAGGTGATTCAGAAGTCCTAGTCAGGGAAGTGGGTACAAAACATGCTCCCGGCTAGAAACTACAAGCTTAGGTTGACATAATCGCACCATTGTTAGAAAATATCGAGAGTTTGAGAATGGGTCACATTTACAGGGAGTAAAATAAACTGGCAGACTCCTTGGATAATGCAGGGATCAATCAACACAAAAAGGTGAGAGGTGAAATTTTTCCTAACAAATGGGGGAGTTTTACGATACTCTTAGCTTCAGAAAATCACACCTAGGTAGCACCCATTCCTAAATGGATGAGTTCACTACATTCGTGAGTGAAAAATCTACAAATTATCTATCACAAGCTTGTTTTCTCCCAATCTTTGGAAGTCGAGTAAGAAAATTTTGGACCTCTTCCCTCTACAAATACTTGCTTGGTTGAAAAATGGAGTTTTGAGGTGTCGACAAAGATTGGGTAAGAAAAAATAGACATGGCAGAAGTTCCTATAGTTTTCATTGTTATAGGATCTTGATGGGTAGAGGAAAGTTCAAGGAAGACATGTTGGAAACATATGAGGCTCAACCAAAATTCCTCTTCAATTTGCCCTCAAAGGAACTAGTGATTGCTATAAAGAGGATAATTGGGGAGCATCATTTGAAAGGTGATCATTTCTATGAAAATATAACATTGATCTATGTCTTTATAAATGTTCAATATATAATGAGAAGAAAAATCTTGTTGGAGAGGTGTGTCAGGTTACTAGCATATATCCACAAGGAATCAACTTTGTTGCTGATCGCAAGGAGAGAAGAATTGCCGAAGGCGGGCTTTTTCTACATTATGATAGATGTAGCAAGGTCTAGGGAAGACCTGAAGGTGTATGAGTCCATTGAAAAATTCAGAGCTATAGTTCTGGAAAAGGATCTGAGTAGTTTTCTGGAGCATGCCATAGGTAAGAATTTTTTTTTTGGATAAGGATATAGATATGCTCAAAAATCTCAAGACGGGTCTGATTACAGTTCTTTCAAGCATTTAAGTGGAAATTTGGGGTGTTCGGTATCTCTTTGTATGGTTTTCTAGGTGGTAGTTGGGTTGGTAAGGATATTCATCTGTAAGGGGTTTCTAAGTTTCATCAGCAATGTATCAAATCTATGTTTTAATCCTTTTTTGATATAATAGAAAGAGGACTACCCTCTAAGGTAGCGGTTTTCTCTTAAAATGTATATATATACTAGGAAATATTAATATTAATATAATATACATTATATTTAATATAAATATTATGTGTTATATTATATAAATATAATATTGTATATTTAATAATATGTTATATTATATAAAATTATTTGATGGATTGTTGCAAGGGAGCTTTAAATATTATATTTATTATAATAAAACTACAAGGAGCTAAGAGAAATATATACATCTCTCTCACGTTCCCTCTATACTTTTTTCTATATCCACTCACCCTCTTGCTCTCTGCCTACATTTCTCTCAATCCATCTCTTCCTACCTCTCCCTCCCTCCCACCTCCCCCCCTCTCCCTCCACCCCTCCAATAGTAGGTCAATCTCTAAACTTATCGCTCCCTTCATCCCTCACTCCCTCCCTCTCCCTCTCTCGACCTCCCCCTCCCCCCTCTCTCTCGCGCACACACACACACATACACACTATCTCTCTTTGTACCTCTCCCACCCTACCTCTCTCTTTATTACTTTCACCTTACCTCTCTCCCCCTCCCTCTCTCTCTCTCCCTCCCTCCCTCTCTCTATCTCTACTCCACCTTCCATCAATCCAACCCACCCCACCTCTATTTCTACCTACCTCTCCCTCCTTCCCAACTTCCCCCCTCTCTCTACTTCTCTCTCCACCTACCCCTCCCTCTCTCCACAACTCTCTTTATACCTACCTCTCCTATCCTACCTCTCCCTATCTCCATCCATCCCTCTTTCTCTCCCTCCCTATATCCTTTCCTACCCTACCACTTCCTATATCCCTCATTCCCTCTCTCTCTCCCTCCCTATATCCTTTCCTACCCTACCACTTCCTATATCCCTCATTCCCTCTCTCTCTCCCTTCCTCTCTCTTTCTCTCTCACAAAACCACTCTCCACCTACCAATTCCTCCATCCCTAACTCTCTCTAGAACTATCCCTCTCACCCTACCATTCCCTATCTCCCTCCCTCTCTCTTTCTATCCCTCCCTCTATCCCTCCCACCTTACCACTCCCTATTTTCCTCCTTCAATCCTTCTCTCCCTCCCTCTATCCCTCCCACCCTACAACTATCTATCTCCCTCCATATATCCCTCCCACCCTACCATTCCCTATTTCCCTCCTTCCCTCTCTCTCTCCATCCCTTTCTCCCTCTCTCACACACACAACCTCTCTCCACCTACCCCTCCCTCTCTCCCTAACTCTCTATATACCTACCTCTCCTACCCTACCTCTTTCTACCTACATCCTTCCATCTTTCTCTCCCTCACTCCCTCCCTCCCACCCTACCACTTCATATATCCCTTTCTCCCACACAAACACACACAAACTCTCGCCACCTACCCCTTCCTCCCTCCGTAACTCTATCTATACCTATGCCTCCTAGCCTACCACTCCCTATCTCCATCCTTCCCTCTTTCTCTCCCTTCCTCTATCCCTCCCACCCTACCACTCCCTATCTTTCTCCTTCCCACACAACCTCTCTCCACCCACCCCTCTCTCTATCCCTATCTCTCTCTATACCTACCTCTCCTACCCTAACTTTCTCTATTTCCCTCCTTCCCTCTTTCTCTCTCTCCCTCTATCCCTCCCACCCTACCACTCCCTATCTCCCTCCTTCCCTATTTATCTCCCTCCCTATATTCATCCCACCTTACCACTCCCTATCTCCCTCACACACACACACACCTCTTTACACCTACCCCTCTCTCTCCCTCCCTCTATCCCTCCCACCCTACCACTCCATACCGACCTCCCTCTCTTTCCCTCCATCTCTCCCTCACAAACACACAACCTATTTCCACCTAACCCTCTCTCTCCTAACCTACCTCTCTCCATCTCCATCCTTCCCTCTTTCTCTCCCTCCCCATATCCCTCCCACCCTTCCACTTCCTATCTCCCTCCTTCCCTCTCTCTCTCTCCCTCCTCTCTCTCTCTCCCTCCCTCTCTCCCTCACACACACACTCAACCTCTCTCCACATACCCCTTCCTCCCTCCCTAACTCTCTCTATACCTATCCCTCCCACCCTACTTCCACTCCCTATCTCCCTCCTTCCATATTTCTCTCCCTCCCTCTCTCCCTCCCACACTACCACTCCCTATCTCCATCCTTCCCTCTCTCTCCCTCCTTCCATCACAACCTCTCTCCACCAATCCCTCCCTCTCACTAACTCTCTCTATACCTACCCCTCTATATCTCCTTCCTTACCTCTTTCTCTCTCTCCCTCTATCCCTACCACCCTACCACTCCATATATCCATCCTTCCCTCTTTCTCTACCTCTCTATCCCTCCCACCATATGACTCCATATCTCCCTATCTCCCCCATTTACACACTCTCTCTCTCCCTCTTTCCCACACAACGTCACTCCACCTACCCCTCCCTCTCTCCCTAAATCTCTCTATACCCACCTCTCCCACCCCACCTCTCTCTATCTCTAATCTTCCCCTATTTTATCTCTCCTCCATCTTACTCTCCCACTCCCACTAATTCCTAACATCTCTCTCCCTCCTTCCCTCTTTCTCTCCCTCCATATATCCCACCCATCCTATGTCTCCATATCTCCCTCATTCCCTCTCTCGACCTACCCCACCCTCTCTACCTAACTCTCTCCCTCCCTCTATCCATCCCACTCTACCACTCCCTATCTCCCTCATTCCCTCTCTCTCCACCCACCCCTCCCTGTCTACCTAACCCTCTCCCTCCCTCTATCCCTTCCACCCTATCACTGCCTATATCCCTCATTCCCTCTCTCTCCTTCAAACACACACAACCTATCTCCACCTACCCTTCCCTCTCTTCATAACTCTCTCTATACCTACCTCTCCTACCCTAACTCTCCCTTCCTCCCTATCTCTCTCTATACCTATGTCTCCTACCCTACCTCTCTCTATCTCCCTCTTCACTGTTTTCTTATCCCTCCCTCACTCCCTCCCACCATACCAATCCCTATCTCCATTCTTCCCCCTCTCTCTCTCTCCCTCCCACCTTACCTCTCCCTCTCTCTACCTCTCTCCCTATCTCCATTTCTCTGTCTATATTTTTTTAATAATAATAAAATATACAATTGTAGACACTTAAAAATGTCCCAAATAATATCATACACTATCCTCTTTTTTCTTAATTAATTAAATTATCCTAGCTATTTAATTAATTATGTCATTTGTATCTATTAACCTAATTAATTTAATCAGGTTAATTCACCCCCTTCAATGCTAACATTTCATCCTATTAAATTAAATACATCATTCTTATTCAATTAAATAACCCTAAGTTAGTTAATTAAATATCATTTCACTTTCCCCCCTTTCATTAAATCACATTATTTAATGAATATCATTAAATTACCCCTAATTGTATAATTAAACCTTTGTTTAATTATCAATTACTAATAAATCTAATTCCCCCCACTTGCGAGGGAATATTCCTTTGAACATTCCTTTAAAAGGAATATTTCCATGGAATATTCCTTCCCCTTTTTTGCACATTAGAACTTTGTTTTAATTTGCTAAATATCTATTTTCCTCACTCGTGAGAATATTTCAAAGAATATTATCTTTCTCCACTCATTTGAAAAAGGGAATGTTCTCTCTCTTAACAAACTTGCTTGACTTCATGTGCAAGTTAACTTACTTAACTTCTTGTGCAAGTTAAGAGTGTGTTTGTTTAAAATAATGTGAGCTCTTGATTAAATCTTATCATTGATTCTCATCCCTTGATGAGAATCCACGATCCATACCTCCAACTTCCTTCATCCTTGACCATTGGTTAGCTTTTTCAATCGCAACCCTTCATTTTCTCTCCTATAAATAGGTCACTATTTGGAGACAAATGGATCCATCTTTTAACATCAAACTTATGTTGTTAAATCACTTGCACTTGCACCCATATTTAGCACTCATTTAGAATCATTTTACTTGCATATTAGCTTAGCTTCCATTAATGGCTTTCATGGTGACATAGATGCATCCATTTAGCTTATTTGGTAATCATGGTTTCAATCTTTTGAGCTTAAAACTCAATATAGATTAGATTTACATACATCCATATCGACCATCTTAGTCTAAATCATGTTAAAATAGCCTGCATCATGTTCATTTAGCATTTAAATCATGTTTCATCACACATTTATCAATGGTTTCATCGATTCTCTTCAATAGAATTTATTGAAACAAGCTCATTTATCCATGAGATTGGGAAAGGGTCATCATTACACATCAACATGACACCACTCCCCCAATAGGATAAGTTTTAATAGATTAGAATAGGTTTTTTTAAAGCTTTCATAGTTTAACATGTTAAGTTTAAATGGATGCTTAGTTTAGTATTTATCGAATGATCTCTATTTGCATTGACATTTAGTGGCTCGAATATACTTCATATCCTCATGGATCAAGTGTAGTCAATCCATACTAATCCATTGGTCACATTTTGGTGCCAGAAGGAGGGCATGAACTAACTAATCTAACGATTTTCTTATCAAATCTCTATTTTTCTCGTGTTTTTAAATATAGTGATGCTATTGATTTCAGTGAAGCTATTGATTTTTCAATACATAGATGAACATCCAATAAAGTGGCGCTATTGATTCCAATGATGCTATTGATTTTTCAATACAGTGACGCACATCCAATACAATGATCCACTTGAATTTTCATTTTAGCAACACATAATTAAAATAGCAACGCATAATTAATTTTGTCACTGCATTTTAATTTAGTGATGCTATTGATATTTTTTAACGCAACATGAATTTTAGTTTAGTGATGCAATTGATATGGTGATGTATTTAATGTCACTTTTTTCTATAGAGAAGTGCTATTTATTTTTCAATACAGCGACGCACTTGTAAAATTTCAGTGACATAATTGATTTATGTGTCGCGAATTACTGGTAAACAAAACTAAACCTGAATTTTTCACATGTTTTTTATGTTTTTGCTTTATCTGACCTCTAACATGACTCTGATTTCTTGATTCTGGTTTTTAGACTAACTAGTTTTGTAGGTTGGAACGATAAAAGTTTGAAGTGAAGAAGCATATCATTATTTAAATCTTATAATTGTAACAAGTGTTTCGACACTCATGGGACAATTATAACCCATTTTGTATGCTTGTTATTTCATGCTTTAGGACCAAACTAGCTTTCAAATGGGTTTTAAAATGAATGTTCAAATTGGTTCAAATTGAACCCTCACATCATTTTTCTTGTTGGATTAAAATTGAACAATACAATGTACATACTTAGTTTGGTGCTTAAAATGAACTTATGTTTGCTTTGAGGGTTAAAATTAACAAGTGTTTTCTATGTCTTATGGTTTTCATTTTCATCATTGAATGCGTATTCTCTTCTCTTGCGCCACTCGACAATCTTGAGAATCAAAAGCGTTCTTTTGACATTTTGTATAACCACCCACATATTACGATTTGGATTTAGCTACTGTGAGGAAAAGGTGTTGTGAATGCTCACTCCTTGCTTCATGCGAAATGGGAGATCGAACAACAAACTTACTTCCTTGCTTTTTTTTACCTTTAGAGAGCCTGTCTCCCCACTTCAAAATGAGGGAATGACCCAAGCGGTAATGAGCTAAAGCCAAGCTCTTTCAAACTTCTATATAAAAAATGTGTTTATAATGAAATTCATAAAAAATAGGTGTGGATGCATCATACTGACAAGTGCCACCATTAGTGTCCACGTGACATGTCAAAATCCTTTCTTAGGAAGGGACTGGGAGGCCTCTTGATTGAAATAATCTTGAGCTAATCTTGCCACATGTATGGCCACCTTGAACAAAAGTCCTTGCTAAGAACCAATTATTTAGAAGCCAAAAAACTTCATTCTTTTTGGTGCAAGAATGGTCATTCTGAAGCCACCTCACATTTTATTATTCATTGTTGAAACAGGGAAATCCTTAGGATCTTTAGATCTTCAGGATTTGAGATTTGGTGGTCCCGAGAAGTGTGTGCCATGGAGGGGAGCTAGTGTCACCAAATCTCTAGTTATTTGCATCATCTTAGTGTTTGGAGAAATCCAAGCGGGGATTCAGAAAGTAGTATCTTTTGAACCTAGGTGGTAAATGCTTGTGATTCAGTTTAATACTTTGCTTGGCTCCAAAACATTGCAAACATTCACAATCTTCCTCAAAATTTCAAACCCTTTGGTCTAAGTATGGATACCCTTTGAAATAGCCTTGATATTAATCCTTGTCCTAAGGATTTCTATCCTTAGATATTTCTAAATATCTTGACTTATATCTCAATCCATACTTTCCAAAGTTAACATAGGCAACTATGGCTTCAACCTCATGATTTTCACAAAATGGACCTTGTGAAATTTATGATGTTTTTAACACAGACATTTATTTTGAACTTAATCAAGACAAGTGTTTGTGGTAAAAAGAAACTTATTTAAGCAAGATATCTTAAAAAATTGAACCCCACATGACCATTTGGAGATCGATTGCTCAAATTGAACAACCCGACCTTACACCTACTATCATTCAACCAAAATTTGAACTAATTGAGGGAGAATAAATAGATATAATTAGCAGTTTGAGAAGCTTCACTTTTCAAACCAAAGAAACATCCACCCAATGGAGAATTACAAAAAACATCTTAAACAAACAAGATAGTGACGAGACAATATTTTGGCCAAAAGGCCTATATTACACCACCCAATTGGCAATAAATATCCTCCTTTTCATAATCTTAGACTTCTCTAAATGATCTCATGCAAAATCAAAATCCCTAGGAGAAGGTCTACATCTTGATATCCCAAACTTAGACATCATAGTTCAAAGTACCTTAGAAAACGTATCCAAAAGGTAGTACCACAAAAGGAACAAGTTGGAAATAAGGTTTTGTAGACTTATCCCGTTGAACAATCTAGACATGTATGCTTAATATGAACCCCTCATTTAAGTCAAACATTGGTCTTTTGGATCTGAACACATTAGAGGTCTAGCATCTTTCTCACTACGTTGGTCTTGGAAAACACAAATATTCACTCTAGGTCAATATTGGGTCAAACATTTCATCCACCCCGTCATAAAAAATCATCCTTCACTTCACCAAAATTTGCAAAAAAATTGAATGCACTAACACTTTGGACTTAGACATCTATCAAACCAACCCCTAACTTATCTACATTGTATGTGAAATGAAATGTTTTCCATGCACTTAGTTAAGTTAGTTATCATCTTTGGACTAGTCTATATTGAAGGTCATGAGTCTACCCTAAATATTTCCATGTTCATAAACATCCTTTATCCAAACATCAAAACATCAAACTAAAGTCAAAAGTGTTGTCCCAAAATGTTTTCAAAGGTCACTCTCCACATCATTCACCTTTTCATCTCCCATTTTCATCATTTCTCCCAAAATACTAAGAGTGTCCCTTCTACCTAAATTTGATTCAACTAGAGAGTTCAAACATTAAAAATCTTAACACAACTCTCCCATAGGTGACCCAAAATTTATGGTAAAGACAAGATCACAACACAAGAGAATCAATGGGAAAACCAAAGTCTCATCTACCATCAATGATCCCAAACCTCAAGAATTTGATCCCAGAAACCAAGTTACCCCATCACAACAACCCTCATCTCCATTAGGGCTATATGAGGTAGAATATATGTCACAAAAAACCCAATTCAACTTACTAAAGATGAACTCCTTGAGTATGAACAAAGTCATCCAACTCTTCTCGCACAAAATTTGACACTAGGGTTAACCCAATCTACAATTCAACCAACTCCATCCCTTGTGCCAAGTCAACCCTTAACATCTAGTCTTGCAAATAGGCTAGGAACCAACCTTGGTTTCACTTCATTTCTAGGAACAAACACAACTATGGGTATTCACAACATGACCACTCCATTAACCTCCAACCTTCCCCAAAACACAATTTGGACACCAACATTTGGAAAACCACTTACATTACATGATGCCATAACAACCTCGACATTTCAAGCGTAACCATCTTCATCCATTGCCACAAATACCCCAAGTATGCCTAATTTTATGCAAGGTAATGTGAACCAGTGCCTCAAATAGACCAACAAGGGTATGCCAACACCCTCATGCAAATTCAACCCTTGACAAGTGGTTATAACAAACTCATCGATACATCGAAACAAGTGGTTACCCAAACTACTCAAGTCAATCCACCATCCACATCAAACCCATCTATCATCAACCCAAATAAAAAAAACCCCTTGGTCACAAACCCCATCAACAAAGGAAATACCTTTGCCACATCCCAAACACAAGGAAATCCCCAAAACATCAGTTAAGGGAATCCTTTCAATTAATGGACTCAAGGTCCTAATGTCTCATGAACATCACAATATCAAATGGCACCAACATCTTCTTTCCCATCAGTCCCCCACATCATGCAAAATCAAATGGCACCTCAATCCACTCTCCTACAAGGAATGTTGAACCAAGGGAACCACCAACCTCTCATCAAAAACCCACAACCCACTCAAAACATCAACACCCAAAACCCATCATAGATGTCCCAAGAGCCATCTGATCCTACATTGAAAACACATGACTTATCTTTATAGCAAGAACAAAAGGCCTATCAGCAAGTTGTCCAATAGTAGCAACAATATCAAGCAGCCTTAGAATAAAAAAAACAATAACATGCATACCAAAAATAGTAACAATACCAAGTAGCCCTAACAACACAACAAAAACAACAAGAAGAAGAAGAATCCCTAGTGACACAATGGCAACAACAAGCGTACCAAGAATCCTTAGTAGCACAACAAGCAACCCTAGTAGCCCAATCAAAACAACAAGCTCAATAGTATGCACAACAACAATTGCTCACACAACAACAAAAAGTTTGTACTATGACCCTCAACAAAATATCATCAACCCAAACATGTTAGGAATATATGCTCCTCCACCACCATCACCATCACAATATCCCACACCAGCATACTGACCATACAACACCCCATCATATCAAAATCCCACGTACAATCCATCCACCATCCCACAATACACAACATATGTTCCTCCACCAAATCCATAAGAAGATATAGCATCACAACTTAAGGTGTTAACACAAGAAATACAAGATATTCGGATGGGAAAACTAAAGAAACCCCATATGCAACAAAATCTATGTCCCTATCCATTCAATTGAAACATCACAATGGTAGCTTTCCCTCCCGATTTTGAGGTTCCCAAATTTTATAAATACAAGGGGAGAGGAAATCATGTGGATCACATTAAGTAATTCAATGTCATGTGCATGGAGGTGGCCTATAAAAATTCCTATTTGATGTGCCTCTTTACATAAAGTTTAACAGGTCCTGCCATAGATTGGTTTTTTCAACTACCTCTCGGTATCAAGAATTTTCAAGAAATCATCGATAAATTCATATATCACTTCTCCTTTAACCTTTACATGGATGTAACCTTAGAAGATTTATACACACTCAAGCAAAAAAAAGGAGAATCCTTCACTAATTTCTTGTAAAGGTGGAGGCAAAGAGCTAGTAAAAGCAAGTGGCCCATCCCACGAACAACAAGTTGGGATTATTATAGAAAATGTTGATCCAAATCTATCTTTCCACTTGAAGATGTAGTGAATTACCACTTATGATGGGAATTCCCTAGGGCCCTCAACATCGAGAGAGCCCTTATTGCACAAGGAAACACCCAAACATACAAAGACGACCAACCATGCAATAGTTCTAATAACAAACCCCACTTTTGGGCCAAGAACAAGAATGTCACTAGTGATAGTATTGTTGATGCAAAAGTGGTTTTAAGTGGACCAAAATGGATAAACACCTAACTGATGAACATGCAATTTCTAAACAATCAAACAACAATCAGTATTGCAAACACTCAACATAGACAACAAAGAACAAATAATGCTCCTAAGTGACAATTCACTCGCTTAGGGGAACCTATGGAATATGTGTTGAAGAGGTTGATAATATCTAATCTTGTCACACTCCCAGATTTCTCAAACTATCAAGAGCTAGAAGTCAAAACTCAAAGCTATAGAGAAGATCATTTTTGTGAATTTCACCGATACAAAGGTCATAACACAAAAAAAAAAAAAAAATTCAAACATCTAATAGATCTTATTGAACAAGGAGGTGTTGATGTTAATTAAAAATATAGGAATGAAAATCCAAAAATTTACATAAACCATATGCCTAATCATGGAAAAACAAAATATTTAGGAAAGGCATCAACTTCAAACAACATAATCCATACTTTTGATAGCACGGTGGGACATATTTATTCATCACAACATAAGGAATTATAAACATGTCAAGATACTATTTTAAAACAAAGTCCAAACCCATCAATGGTGTTTAGCAATATTTTATACCGTAATGACATCAAGTGGATATCAAATTGTGATATCTCTCCCACATATGACTTAATGATTGGGCATGTTGAAGTAGTTCCAAATGAGCCAGGAATATCTCTTGTTACACCCATACCCACAAACTACTACGAAGAGTCTTTCACCGATGATATATCATCCACCCATGGATCATGTCAAGAAGAGACCCTTGAGGATAACAAAAGATACTTTGAATCAAGTTTGGATCAAGAACCCCTATCCCTAGAGTTTCACCAAGAAATGAGGGACATCTTCCAAACCATTTTAAAATCCAAAGATGTCCTTGATATCACCCCTAAGATGTTTCTTTATGATAGACATATAGACATTCTTCATCCAAAACAAGAATATCCCACTTTTGATATTCCTACACAAGAGCAAGCAATAGTCGATATTCTTGATTCTTACAGTGATTATGCATCATCAAAATCTTTCCAGTCAACATCAACATCTTTTGAAGAAATATTAGCAGATAACGATGTCATAGAATTAGAGCAAACAGTTCATATTCTTGAACAACAGGAACCCATAGCAATATCATGTGTTCATGACAAGTCATATTTAGTGGCTATGGATCAAAGGATACATTATCAGGGCAAAGGATAAGGTATTGAAAATAACCTTCAAAACATCGGGTGCAATCTTGACTACAACAAACATAAACATATGGGGCACAAAGAATCCTTATGATGAAAATATTGTCAACACTAAAACTAGTCATATAATGATTTGGCATGCACCCATCATCTCATATGCAAATTCAGACCAACGTAAGAAGAATAATTACTACCAAAGCAAGGAAAAGATCATTAAATAAAATGAAGCAGTAATGAAAAAGAGACAAAGAAAATACAAATGGATACCAAAGAAAAATAAAGAAAATTGTCCCTCTAAAACTCCATTAGTCAAAGAAACTATGGGAAAAAATCAAAAACGGAAATGTATCCATCGAAAGAGTCCTCAAATACATAAGCAGGCTTCTCAAGAAAGGAACAAAGTATATCTAGTGGTTGGTCCTAATTCCACGAAAACCTCCATTCCCACTCATCATTGCTCATCTTCCCAAGTTTGGAGAGTCAAAGGTTCCAAACTATCAACCAATCCATTTCATATTCCTACATGCATGACACTGTCCACTCCATTCATGATATCAAATTCTTGTATTGACCATGTGTTGACAACTACCCTTTATCATAAGGATTCTGAAGGCACTTTATCATGATGTGTGCACATAGATAAGGTTAATTCTGGTATCCACAAGGCAGATCTAAGTTCTTCAAAGTTTCATCCAAGTGCTCATATCCTAGCAAAGAAGCTCCTTCAAGAAGGATGTCGTTGTCAGATTATGATAGTGGCCTCTACATTAGTACCACCAGGTGGTTCAACATGAGGGTAAAAGTTTTCAAAAAATTAAAAAAATTAAAAAATTAAGAAAATAGTAAAAATAAAAATCATCCTCCAATGAAAACCACTGCAATGGTGCTTTGGGCGAGTACTATGATAAAAACCTACAAAACGGGTGTCATGAGTAGAATCAAGTGTGTATATGATCCTTCTCATACATAATTATCTCATCCTTGTCATGATAAACCCAATGTTCCCTCCATCCATCCAATCTAGATTCATCCAAATATTCCACTTTATCTTGATCTGGACAAAGATTCAGCGTATACTTCAACTCTCCTCATGGAAAGATTTTGATATTATGTTTACCATTTTATCTCATGAAGTCCCATAAGCCCATATCTAGCATGATAAAAATCTATTGAACTCTTCGCATATACATTACCTATCTTGGTTTGTCCATTAATCTATGAAACATTGCTAGACACTGGCGCAGGTTATTGCACTCTTGTTTTCGAATAACTCTTGATCTATGTCTTATATCTCACAACGTGACATTGACATCGTGATATAGGTATCATTTACCTCAAAATATCATCAAAAATTCCAAAAAAAATCATAAAACATTCATCAGAAAATACAAAAACACTTGCAAAATCATAAAAATCCAGAAACATCAAAAATCATGTATAACTAAAATCCAAAAACATTCAAAAAATTTAAAGTCAAAATCCAAAACATCCAAAACACATCAGAATCCCTAAAAAGTTTGAACATTGATAATCCAAAAATAGTACCTTGTCAAACTACGAGTCTCTGAGCTTGAATGTAGGCAAGGCCATCATTGATGTGCCCTTGAGACACCCTAGGTCATTCCTTTGGGAGTTTGTCATAATAAACTGACATTTCATCAACTATTCATATCTCATTTGCAATAAGTCAAGTTAGTCAAACTACATGGTCTTTGCGTGTATAACGTAGGCAAGGATAATATTTGATCAACCCTCGAGGCCCCTAGGATAGGTCTTTTAGGTTAGGTTCTTGGTTAAAACTCTCAAAAAATCCCTAAACATTCAAATATCATAAAAGCCTTAAACATTTGAAAAATCAGAAAATCCAAAATACATCTAAAAATTGAAAATCCAAAAAACATTCAAAAGACCTAAACAACATCAAATATCTTAGAGAAAAACCCTAAACAACCTTTAATAATAAAAAACCAAAACATCCATGTAAACTTTCAAAAGGACCAAATATAGCCTCAAAACATTTTCAAAATACCAAAAACATTGAAATATTCTTGAAAAACCAAAACCATCCATCCCATTTCACTTTCACTCGCAATAAAACTTCATCTATAATAAATTGATCATTACCTTCAACCTCTGGAAAAACAAGCAGAAAAAAAGTATCACAAGTCACAAAGTGAGAACCTAATTATCAAAATCTAAAGTCTAGATCATAGGTAAACGAGTTAGTGGATTTTGTATCAACGACTTATCACACATCTTGTCCTAATCAAAACATTTGATCAACATTTCCTAAGATGCATCCTTCATATGATGGACATTAGCATCAAAAATCACCTTAGCTATATTAATCTGGCAAGAGATATAGATAACACTGACTGTTTATCTTTAATCTTCTCTTTCGATTTATCTTATTGACCCATTTTGAGGACCTCTCGATGATTTCTAAATGATTTAGAGATAAAGGAATGGGTCATCGATCATTATCTTTCATTTGATGTGCTTTTGCGTATTCTTATAAAATAATCTTGGTGCATACTTGCTTAGTTGTGTGTAGGGAGGTTATTTGGAGTACATTGTTGATGATTGCATATGCTTTGGTCCGATATATTCTAAACTGCTAAACTACATTCCAATGAGGTTTCCATATGTCAATGAGTGAATAAGAACTATTCTATTTGTTTGCAAAGTCAAATTCCATTACACTAGATACAACACCATCCTGATTATCAATACCTTGATGCATCGTCCTCATGTGTTATATCAAACAATAAGGAACAATGAAAAATCCCAATCCCAAGATATGAGCTAAATGACCACCATCATGCATCTCTCATCACCATCCCTAATAAATTCTTGGTGGATCATTTACTTGTTGGACTTTATCATCAAAATCAATGGTCAAATCATTCATCTTATTTCTTCTATCTTCTCTCTATGATAACCTGGTATCATTACAGTAAAAAGAAACATCATCAATGCATCCATCTTGCATCCACAAAGCATCAACATACATACATCTTGCATCATCACAACATATCATAATTATGGAAAACATATTTCATTGCAACATCATTATCATTTAAGTTGTGGTAAATAATATAGATTTTTTATTCTAAGCATCTTAAATCATTGCATTGTCATAACATAAATATAAACATCCACATAAGAATACATATCATGAACATTCAGATAACATGCATCCATACATTCATCTCACATCATATGCATCCATATATTCATAAGCATGAAATAAAGAACACATCACATGTCGAATCCAAATCATCTTGTATATATATCAAAAATGACTATCATGGTACAATATTTGAGACGTTAGTGTATGTTTGTCAAATCAAAAGTACAATATTCTTGGGCTTGTTTTAGCACCTACACCTATATTTAGCCTTTGTTGAGAAATCAACCCAAAATCCAAAAAATTTGCATGATTTCTCAAGGGGGCAGGGAACTAGCTTATTCCTTTTGTTAGGGCAACAATGGGACATCTAAAAAATCAGAAAATTTTCATTTTTTATCTAACAAAAATTTAATCCAAAGGGTGTCAGTTTTTGAACCAACATAACAAGTACCTTGCTTCAAATAGGGGCAAAATGTAGACACTTAAAAATTTCCTAGATGATATCATACACTCGAATCAGGTATACTAACATCATTTCATCCTAAAACCCATCCTCTTTTCACTTAATTAATTAAATTAGCCTAGCAATTTAATTAATTATGTCATTTGCATCTATTAACCTAATTAAATTAATCAAGTTAATTCACCCCCTTCCATTCTAACATTTCATCCTATTAAATTAAATATATCAAGTTATTTTATTTTATTATAAAAAGGGGTAAATTTTTTATTGAAAATAATAATAGTGCATTACATAACAACAAAGGGCCCAAGTCCCAAGAACCAACAAAAACCACTAGAAAAGCAAGAAACAAAATCAACCTTCCACAATACCACTCCTATCCTCAACAAGTGTCCTCTCCAAGTCCTAACATAACTCATGGGAAACCTACTCCCACCCATCAATCTTCCAACCATCTATATTCTGTGATGCCCATTTGGCCAGACAATCAGCTGCCCTATTTCATTCCCTTGGAATATGGACAAAAGACACCATCTCCATCGAAGAGCTAACTTGTAATATCTACTGGACCACCACTTCCAACTTCCAGCTAACATCATAAATCTTCTTTTCATGAAGCAAATTTATCAAAACCTAAGAATCAGACTCACAAATAACCTTGTGCCACCCCAAAGCATAAGTCCGCTTCAAGGCATAGAGGATAGCCAATCCTTTCATTTAGTTGATAATCTGTAGCCCTTCATGAGCTGAAAAGAGAAAAACAATTGATCCTAAAGAATCCCTACCAACCCCACCAATCCCAACAAGCCCAATATTTCCCCTGGCAGATCCATTAGTATTAATCTTCAAAGTACCAGTTGGAGGGGGCAGCCATCCCCCCACCCTTTGAGATTTTTGCTTCACACACCTTCCTCTTTTGATGCAAGCATAGGTTGAAGAAAACCCCTAAATACTCAACTGATCAACCATATCATCATCCCCTTTCTCCAATGGCAACACAACCTCACATTTAGCTTCAACCATCTCCTAGATCATTCCCATGATTTTGAACCAAACCTGTTGGATCCATAAGTTTTCACCTCGAAATATTCTTCAATTCCTTTCCAACCAAACCTGCCAAAGCAAAAAGATGGGACTAACATACCAAACATCCTACAAGAAAGAGGCTGAGGAGGGGGGCCTCCATAGTCTACTCCAAAAATCCACCAAGGAGGAGGCATGAACACAGGGGATTTTCCAAACACCCCGCCAAAAATGCCAGAGTTGTAAGGTAAAGGGGCAACAAAAGAATAACTAGGAAGAGTCCTCACCACATCCACAAATAAACACACCTAGATGGGCCCAAAAAACCCCTCTTTTGAATATTATCCCATGTGAATCACCTATTCCAAGCCAAATTCCAAATAAAGCAATTACACTTTGGCCAAGAAAACTCATTCCAAACTTTCTTCCACCAATGAACCTCTACCCCCTCAACCTATTGAGAAAGGAACACCTAATATCCATAAGCAATGGTGTAAGCACCCTTGGGGTTAGGAGACCAAGAAAAAACATCCTAATCCATGAGGGAGCTACATCTTCGACCGGAAAGAATGTAATGAAGCTCAAAACACTCCTCCTCCATACCATCAATAGGCCATTCATCAGGATTCTTCCATCTCGCCTCCACTAGCTGCCCCTAAGAGGAAAGGGAATTAAATTCATTCACCCTCGACCATCCAACTTCACAAAACCTCTGGCACAAGGTCAACAAATGAGGATACTGAGAAATAATGGGTGGATATGCATCCCAAGAATCATGCCAAAAATGCGCCTTTGTCCCTCTCTTACAAAGTATTTATGAGTCAGAATCCTGGCCCACACCCGATCTCATTCCACACACCAACGCCAATACAATTTAGCAGGTAGAGTCATACCAGACAACAATGACTGCCTTAACCCAAGAACACCAAACTGTTTCGGGCTACAAACAATATCCCATCTGACAAGTCTCCATTTGGAAGACAATAAACTACCAACCCATAAGAATTGTCTTGCTATGGAATCCAATTCCCTAACAAAACCCATAAGTGCCACTTGAATCATACATTGATATAGAGGGAGAGCTTGAACCACAAATTTGAGCAACTGAACCCAGTCCACAAAAGATGGCCAGTGAAGGGTCCAATGAGTGAATTCAACATGAAATTTATCTAGAATATCCTGCCAAGAATCCCTAGACTACCTACCAACCGAAATGTTAATCCCAAGGTCAGTCAATGGGTGAGCCCCAATCTGAAATCTAAGAATATGAGCTATTCTCCTTTGAATGGAGTCTAGAGTATTGAAGAAAAATATGGAAGCCTTCTCCTCATTAATTAATTGGCCCAAAGCAACAAGGTAAACATCCAACACCATGCACAGGTTTGAAGCCTCCCTAATAGTGGCCATGCCCATCAAATAAATTTCATCCAAAAACTATAAATGAGATTGTAGGGGTAAGCCACCTCCCCATCACCATCCCTAAAAGAGACCCCCCTCCACATTCCTTTTTATCAATCACCCCAAACCTTCTACCAAAAGAAGAAACAAGGAGAGAGGGGGTCACCTTGCCTTAAACCCTAAGAAGCACCAAAACGTTCAGAGTGCTCCCCATTAATTAAGACAAAATAAACTGAAGTCACACATCTCATAACCCAGTGAATCCACTCCTCCTCAAAACCAAAAGCCCCCAAAAACTTTTAGAGGAAGGACCATGGAACTCTATCATAAGCCTTAGCCATGTCCAACTTGATGAACATTGCCTTATCTTTGTAATTGGTCATAAAATGAATATTATTTGTAGAAATAACAACAACATCCAAAATCTAATGGCCTACCACAAAACCACTTTGCTCCTTAGACATCAACACCGTAAGCCAATTTTTTAACCTATCAACAATCAGCTTAAAGATAATTTTATAAATAAAATTGCAAAGAGAGATAGGATGAAATTGAATTAACCTATCAACCCTATCACACTTGGGGATGAGATTAAGGAAGGTAGGATTTAGGGCCCGTGACATCTACTTGTTCTTCTAAGACTCTTGAAAAACTACCAATAAATCCAGCTTGATAATCTCCCAAAATTCTTGGAAGAACTCAATCAAGAAACCATCAAGACCAGGACCTTTCCCCTTCATCTAGAAAATAGTCCTCTCGAACTCCTCTAGTGAAATATCACTCATAAGATTCTCCTTCATCTCCCAAGAGGCCAAAGAAGGAATGCAGGAAAGGACTTGAGCTTCTTCGACATAATCCCCCTACAAGTCCTCCCTAAATAAAGAAGAAAATTACTCCACATCTTCATTCGCAATATCCTGAGTAGAAGAAAAAATCTCTCCCCTATCAATAACCAAAGCTAAAATAGAATTATCATAATGTGTGGCCTTGACCAAATTGAAGAGAAACTCAATATTCTTGTCTCCCTCTTGAAGCCACTCAATATGGTATTTGTGTTTCCATTAGAATTCTCACTCAGCTCCCACGCTTCCAGAGCTTTCAATTCCCTAGAATCTTCCCACAAAAAATCCTCACACACCCCATCCTCCCTGATCAACCTAGTAATAACATCCAATTTAGCTTGTGCAAAAAAATTTGCATGGAAAATGTTTCCAAAGCACTGTCAATTCCAACATTTAAGATGATACTTGACATATTGAAGGAACTTAGAAAAAATACATTGCATTACCCTAAGTAGGTCTACCATACCTCCACCACTCAACAAAAAAGCCATGGATAACTTACAACTTGAAGGATGGTGTCTGAGGCACCTGAGTAGAAGGGATAACTATCTATATAGGCTAGTGATCCAAACCTCTCCAATCCAATATCTCAGAGCTTGAAGACCACATTCCCCCAAACTAAAAGCAGGAAACCATGAAATGATCCAATTATTTTGCAATGCAAATGTCACCAACCCTTCCATTGTTCCAAGTAAATTGACCATTATTGGGATTGATATCAACAAGATTAAGAGTCGATATATTATCCTGAAATAGTAGTGTAGAAGGCTTCAATCTTGCAATACCACCTTGTTTCTTAGCTATCTTAGTAATATCATTAAATTCACCTGCAATGATCCATGGTTGGTAGGGAAGCAAGCTCCGAACAAAATGAATATTGGACCATAAAATTTGTTTACCTTGAAACTCAACAGCCACATAAACATTGGAGAAGAGAACAGACTCCCTTGACTCAAAACAAAAAGCTACCATGGTTATACAGGACTTGAAGGATAACCACCACAAAGGCCGAATCTTTCGAGGGTTCCAAAAAAAATCCACACCCCTTGAAGATACCTGAGCCCCAATACACTGGCACTCACCATTCCTCCACAACTTAGGCACTAAACCCATCATACACTCAATGGATAACTTGGTCTCCTGAAGAAAAAGAACATCAGGAGATTGACTTCTAACCAACTCATGAACAATTTTTTTTCTAGGGCCACTATTCAAGCCCCTTACATTCCATGAAAGAACAATCATTTCAAAGGAGTGAAAAAATGGGAATCCAAAGTCTTGACGGACCCCGACTCCACCAAAGTATCCCCTATCATTTTAATATTTTCCAAATATTTATTTTGACCAAGTTTAGAGACTTTCTCCGACCCCCCCTTACCATCTTTTTGTATAAGGCCTAGGTGAGGAGAAGGCTCATTACTCTTAGCCACATTCGAGCCCACATTCCATGCAGGAAAAGAAGTATTCCCATCCCCTTACATGATCTCAACATTTGGACCTGACAACACCTGAGCCCCAACCTACAAATCAATGTGCATGTGCAAAGTAGAATCATCCTGTGGAGCTAGAGGAGTACTTTAAGTGTGACCCTCCAAGCCAGAACCCACCATGCCCTGATCCACACTCATTAACCCTGGATTAACTTCCTGTTGACCTAGATCATCCAGGACCTCAAACCTGTTAAATGTATCCTCATCTTGTCTCTCCATCAAATTCATCTTTTAATCTCTATTCTAGTTTCGAGCCTTAACTGGAACAAATCCCTCAACACCAACCACCTCATCAAAATTAGGATTCATCCCCTTATTAGTGCTGCAAGTGGCCATATTCATGAGAGAGAAAGCATCGGAAAGGAAGGGTCTTGTAATCCAAATGTTGCACCCAAGAATGAGAAACCACACACATATCCAGAGAATCTAGAAAAGGCCTACTCAAATCAATCTCCACACAAATTTGAGCAAAATTCATTACTTTCTTACCCAAGGTTTGTGTCAAAGACCCCATAGGCTTCCCAAGTGTTGAGGCAAGCAAGTACAAAACATCCTCATAGCAACATTCAACTAGAAATCAGGGCAATTGAACCCACATCGAAACATGATTTGGAAGCTCCTTGAATGGGTTAAATTTTGCATCCCATGGCTTGATGAACAACCCAACCTGGTTGTGAAAATAGGGCCCCCCTCAAAAAACCTATTGTGAATAGAAATGTAGATAAATGTGACCATGAAATAGCTATTTTCAAGAAGTGTGACCTCCATTTCACCTTATGTCTCACAAGTCCTCTAGGCCCAAGATTAAAAATATTGTAGACACTCTCATTCCCAAAAATTTATAGTAAAGAGAATGCTTTGAATAATATTCAATATCATCAACAATCATCTCAATCGGAATCACCAATTTAGGTCTCTCCTTGTAGTGCTCAAGGCAGCCATTAATCCTCAAAATTTGAGATCCAATAGACAAGTTCAACTCCACAAACCTCGTATTTGGGGAGAAAAGGGTGCTATCAAAAAATTTTGTTCCTTGGGTTGTCAATTTCAAACCCACCACAGCAGGAAAATCCATATCGGGAAAAGCCCTAGATGTCTCCCCATGAGACAGTTTCCAAATGGCTTGAGACAGGCATGCAAAGAAAAAAAACTAGCAACAAGCACAACAATCAAGGGAGACCCCCACCCACTCCTCCCAAACATTGGACCCACACGCATCCCCACACCAATGCATAGAAGAAAACCACTTCAAAGCAGAGGATAATTGACACACCTTCCCCTGCCAAACCATAGCCCACCATCCATGTCTACAAACCCCCGTGCCAAGAAAAGAGCCCGACCACGAAGGAAAAAAGAGGGCCAGACAAAGCCCCACACACAGGGAAAAAAGGCTCAACAAAACCAGGTCGAGGCACTAAAAACTACTATAGCAGAAAAAAGAAAAAAACCCCCCACAAAGCGAACGAGATGCCCACCCCAACCTTCGCACAGGCAGAGAAAGCAATCACGAGCTAGGGATTGGATGCCCCAACTCAAAACCTTGCCATTGCAGACCCATTCCGTCTCCATTAGTATCTTCATCAAGTTATTTAATTTAAGTCCCTAAGTCTTCTTATTTAATTAAATAACCCTTTAATTAAATATCATTTCACTTTTCCTCCTTTCATTAAATCACTTTATTTAATGAATATCATAAAATTTCCTGTAATTGCATAATTAAACCTTTGTTTAATTATAATTACTAATAAATCTAACTCCCCCCACTTGCAAGGGAATATTCCTCCTTTGCACATTCCTCCAAAAGGAATATTCCTTCCCCTTTTTTACACATTAAAACATTGTTTTAATTTGCTAAATATCTATTTTCCTCACCCATGAGAATATTCCAAATAATATTCTCTTTCTTCACTCATTTGAAAAAGGGAATATTCTCCCTCTTAACAAACTTACTTGACTTCATGTGAAATTTAACTTACTTAACTTCTTGTGTAAGTTAAGAGTGTGTTTTTTTGAAATAATGTGAGCCCTTGATTAAATTTTATCATTGATTCTCATCCTTTGATGAGAATCCATGATCCATGCCTCCAACTTCCTTCATCCTTGACCATTGATTATATTTTTCAACCCCAACCCTTCATTTATCATTTTCTCTCCTATAAATAGGTCACTATTTAGAGAGAAATGGATCCATCTTTTAACATCAAACTTATGTTGTTAAAATAACTTGCACTTGCACTCATATTTAGCACTCATTTAGAATCATTTTACTTGCATATTAGCTTAGCTTCCATTAATGGCTTCAATGGTAACATAGATGCATCCATTTAGCTTATTTGGTAATTAGGGTTTCAATCCTTTTAGCTTAAAACTCTATTTATATTAGCTTTGCATACATCCATATTGATCATCTTAGTCTAAATCATGTTAAAATAGCTTGCATCATGTTTATTTAGCATTTAAATCATGTTTCATCACACATGTACCAATGGTTTCTTCAATTCTCTTCAATAGAAATCAATTGAAACAAGCTCATTTATCCACGGGATTGGGAAAGGATCGTTGATCCACATCAACGCAAAACCACTCCCCCAATAGGATAAGTTTCAATGGATTAGAATATGTATTTTTAAAGCTTTCATATTTTAACTTGTTAAGTTTTAATGGATGCTTAGTTTAGTCTTTTTTGAATGATCTATATTGGGATTGATGTTTAGTGGATCAAATATACTTTGTATCCTCATGGATCAAGTGTAGTCATCCCATACTAATCCATCAGTCACAATAATATATTTAATATATAATATAAAATATAGAATATAGAATATATAATATAATATTTAATATTTAATATAATACATAATATATAAGTTATAATATATAATATATATTGTATTATATATGATATATGAGATAATAGATATTAGAAAATATTAATATGAGTATGTTTAAAGTTCAATATAATGGATATCCATTTTGTTCAATATGGGTACCCATTTTTTTTGTAAAGTATTATATAATATATATAATTCTCTATATGTCGAGTATTTTTTAAGTTTCATATAACGGATATCTATTTTGTCTAAATAACATATATCCATCTTGGTCGACAAGGTACCTATTTTTCTTTGTGTACAGTTTTTTTTCACTTATGTGAAAACAAGCTTCACAAAAGGGATATCCATTTTGTAAATCTTGTTTTAAGAATACAAGCTTTGGTAAATGGATATTTGTTTACCAAAAAAATGAATATCTATTTTACTTTACAAAATGGATATCCATTTTTTGAGTGGACAAAACAACCAAAAGTCCATTTTGTGCATTCCAATAGTCCCCACATGCTTCGTTCTATTGGGAATGTGGTGATTCCTACACATTACAGATAATTTTTTACTTTTTCAACACTCTTTTACACAATTTTTTTTCCTTTCAATCATTAAGGTACTTTTTTGAGTTGGGATAATGGGAAGAAATAGTCGTCTTATATAAAAAAGGAAGAGGAAATGTCAAGCAAAGGAAATCAAGGCAAGTAGGGAGAAAGATAGAGTAAGGAAGAGGGTGGAAATAAAAGGTATGTCAAATTTCATTCAAGGAGAAGGCTCCTCTTTACCTTTAAATTAAATTGAAAGTAACCATGATATTGAATTTTAAAATATTGAACAAGAAATTAAAATTGAAAATTTAGAACATGAAATTAAGATTGAAAGTTTTGAACATGAAATTTAGAAACAAAATGTTGAACATGAAATACGTGAAAATTTGTTTGACCAATATGGATATACAACCCACAAATTTGAAAACATACTCTATAATCCACTTATTCACAACATTGATGAAATCGATAAGACACAAGAAACAATGAATCTCAATGTATCTTCAAATTACATAAGAAGAGAGGGTCTTTGCAAAGAAGAAAATGAAATCCTAAATCCATCTATTTGTAATGACTCCAATAAAAATGTTCATTATTCAAGAACCCAAAAATGGTTACTTTAAATATATGAGAGCATAGAGCATAATAGATGAACTTGATGGAAAAAGGCCATCACGAATGGTTCGGTTGTGGGCTACCCAAATGTTCAATCAATAATTTTCCAATAATACATTAACCAAACAATGTCAAGTTTTTATACAATTGATAAAGTCTTACAAAATGAGACCATTACTAAAGAAATTGAAGATTCATATAAACAAGAAGTTTGATCAAAATAACATTATTGTTAAAATATTTTTAATTCACTCAATTCTATTCGAAAGATTAGTAAAGAAAAATATAAGAGAGTTTCTCATAGAGTAATAATATCTTTAGTAAGGAAAAAATTAAGAAAGGCTTGATTGTTAAGGCAAACATGTGTTGACTTAAGACTAAATCGTAAAACATTGTCAAAAGCAGTAGCAATAAGATTAAGACTAGATAGTCCTCTTAAAAATTATACTTGGAATTTTAGTGGTAGGCTTCCACGAGTTGATAAGAAGCTAACTATTACTGCAAAGTATGAAATTCAACAATTTTGGTACTCTAACTCTAGAGTATCACCAAATGTAAAAGATGTTTTAAAATTAAGAATTGGTGAACGAGATTGCACACCACACCCTAAACATTTATTAGAACATAGACAAACAATATTGTACAAACTATTCTATGAAACCCATCAAAAGTTGAAAATTTCACAAATGGCATTCGAATCTTGTAAGCCATTTTATTGTTTTCCTCTTAAAAATCATAATACATGTTGTTAAAAATACCATGCGAAGTTTTCTATGTATCATGAACTAGTATACAATATTTGTTCTACTTTACATACTAATGAAATGCTACGTGAGTGTGTTTCAATGAAACTACCAAGGTCATCGAGGGACTTATTATATTTAGTTGTATGTGCTAGAGATGATGGTTGCATTTTTTATCAAAATGTTTTTTTAAATGAATTTAGTGTTTGCAATGTAGTGGGTTATCAAATTTCATATCGTGTATTCATGAGGGCAGTGAGCATTATTTTGGAAATAAAATGGTTGAGAAAAAGAGATTTAAGATAGTGAAATACAATTTGAAGAGTGAAGGTGAAGGTTCTAGATGTGAGTTGGTTACATGAGAGGTAAGTATTGCTGATATTAAGAAAAATATTTTTGACAAGTATGCAAGATACAACCCTAGGTCTACATGGTTAGATCAACAATTTAGGATGTGTAAGGATATTTTCCTGATTGGAAATATCATCTTTGTAGTTAATTTCACATAAAAATACATATTTGAACCACAAAATGAAGTCCAATCTCAATGTTATGATGATTGATCTCATTCATCAGAGTATGTACAATACTATTTCAAAAAATATTTTGAGTTCTTGTAGGAAGAAGATATTGCAATGGTTCACCATCTCATTTGGTTAGATAATTGCATCAATCAATTCAAGAATGCTCATAATTTTTATTGGTTGAGTAGAATGTATGCAAAGAGGGGTATACCTCATATTTTGAGTTTTTTGAAGTTGGGGATGGAAAAGTGAAGCATGATAGAGAAGGTGCATGTATAAAGAGTTCTCTAGTTAAAGAAAAAATAAAGATTCACTATTGTATTTGACTAGAAATTTTGACGAATACTCATCAAAATTTTGACAAACTATTGTCTAATTTCCGATGAAACATTTTTTTCAATTTCGTCGGTGGCATTTCGTCGCTTTAATGACCAAATTTTATTCGTAAAAACCACGACCAAGCATTTTCGGTCAATATCATGGAAATTTTTTGTGTTTTTCATCGCAAAATCGATGAAACTTCATCCATTTATCGATGGAAAAAACCTAAAAACCGTTGCAAATTTCCATTTGAAAGCGTCGAATAAACAACAAACTTTCGTCGGTTTTCTAACAAAGAAGAGTTGACATTGCGATAAAAAAAATTTCGGAGGTATAGCAACCTCATCGAAGGTTTATTTCTTTCGTCAGACATGTTCATCGAAATTTCGACAAAAAACTTGGAGTTTTTAAAAAAATTAAAATTTATGGTTATTACGAAAAACTGCCTGAATTAATAATCTACATAAATTCTTGTTTGTTTGATGGTATTTTGTTGTTTCTAGTCACCTATTACTATAGGGTGTCTCTGTGATTCGGTGAGTCATGAAAAAGGATTAAGTGTTCTCATAATCTAGAGTGTATTAAGGTGTTTATTCCATCTTTGAGGGATAAGTCATATCTTTATATTTGAAAAGGAGTCTTAGTTTGTTAATGCCTTGAATTTTTCAACTCCATGTGCATGTAGCTTGGAGGGATTCATGTTTTGGAAGGAGTTTGATTCATAGTGAATTGGTCAATACTCTTAGGGTTTTACCACTTTTAGGTTTCTTTGTATAAAGTTGCAAGTTCCAAGAGTAGCTAAGTTTTATTATAGATCAAAATGAAAAATATTAATGAGAGTTTTGACAACTGACATCAGTTCAATCGAAGAGGAAAAACTTATGTGTTTCTTCCTCACTGTTGTGTTCAAGTGTCAATGCATGGAATTCTATTTCAAGGATTGAAGAGCCTTTAGAGATTACTATTGTAGAAATTCTATTGTGGAAATTCAACCATGATGGGTAAAATAAATATTACAATGATTGAAGAGCCTTTAGAGATTACTATTCTCCTTCCATACATAGGCATACATGTGAAAGTGGAATTTCAAGGGCAATAAGTAGAGACATGGAATTGTGAAGAGATTCTAAAAGTTATTAAATAATTCATGAAGCCATTATAGTCATCAAGGCAGATTGTAAATCCATGACAATCATCAAGCCAAATCTCAGACTATCCAAGTCATAAAACCCTACATAGGGTTCAGTTGTTGCATATAGTAGGTGTTTTGTTTCCTGGTTTGTTTTCACTAAATAGTAACTAAATTATGAATGCATGTTCATTGAAACTTTATTGAATCTACTTAACAATTGTTTATTTTTGAAGCCCTTGCATGAAGATTCTCAAACATTGTCAACTATCAAAATCTTGTTATTAAGACCCATGCATGGTCAGGTTTCTAAACCTTTTCCATTATTACTATCCATGGTGGATAGATATTGGTATAGTAGTGTTCTTTACTCTGAGGGAAAGAAAAATATAGTGAGACAAAAGATAAAGAAATTCATGGACCTAAATTTAAAAAAGACTGGAGAAAGTTCAATCCAAGAAAAAAAATAATAATACAATATGACAATCATAAGATCAAAAAGGATTGAAGTGGAAATAAATATTTTATCATAGTCAAAAGGACCCATCTCATGGTTGTGCATAGGTATGATACAATGTTGAATATTTTCAAATTATTTAAAAAGATGTAATCCATAGCTCCATATAAAACCCTTGTAGGAGTCATGAAGTCCTTCATAAAGGAGTTACATGTTGCATAAAGTTTGAGCCTGCCAAAATTATTGTTGAAACCCTTGTTCCTTGTATAGTAGCAATATTAGAGTCTTAGGGGTTTCATTATTTTTATTTCATTCATATCATGACAATGTTTTTATTTGTAATGAAAATAATTTGATGTCACAATTAATTAGTATGAATAGTGCTTTGAGGGTTTCATTACATATGACAATCCATGACTATGAAATGATGCAATAGTTATATTAAGCTTCATAAATGACAACATGCTAATGGATTTCCAAAAATATAACTACAATAATTCCTAGCACCATGTTTAGAAACAGTCAAAGACATAGTCATAATTCTTTGGTAAATAAGGGACAACAAGTTTGAGGAAGCAAGTGAAGGAAAATCATATTCATTGATATACAGTTCATGAAACATGTAATGGAAAGTTAATCCTCATAGTTGAACATGAGGACAATGCTAAAAGGAAAACACCGTCATATAATAGTCATACATCACCAAAGAAGAGTGGATATGCTAATGACATTCAAGGAGATAGTCATATGAATACCTATAGGTTATGAAGATAAAGTGGAGAAAATAATTCATATGACATTTAAGAATGCACTAATAATGATGAGGTGCATTCAAGGAAGATTAAATTACTATAACAATCAAAGGATAGAACGGAATTTGCACAAATAAATCAAGTGAATACAATCATTCAAGAGGCCTAAAAACAAGTACCAAAAACACTCCACTATTGTATTTGACTAGAAATTGCATTTGGTTTGTTAAACATGGCCCCTGGTACAACTATTAAATTGGATGCATTTTATAACCAATAAGCCAAAACATCATTACTCTCCCGAGTCTTTAAAATACAAAAAATATTATGTTAGCATTAAAAAAAATTGGAAGAGTATTCATGGAGAAATCCAATAAGATTTTAATATGATTCGTTGATAAGTGATAGCTGATAAGAGATATACATTCTCACATAAACTACTCAAAACTAGGGAAATGCATAATCAATGATACCTCAATTTCGTTTGAATGATACGATCAAAAAAAAATCTTTCAACTTCAAATGAACGCCATTGGAGAAGTGACTTATAGATGATACATGCAACTATAGGTCTTCCATTACTAAAGCCAGCATCTTTTGTAATACACTTGATCAACGCATCTCAATTTTCCTGAAACCAAAATAACAAAAAAATGTAGTGTAAGGGAATACAAAAATCGCTAGAGCTTTATAATATAATGTGCCTAAGAAAAAAATTGATATAACTGGAAATACAAATAGAAGAGATAGATAATCCTACAGAAGGTCAGAATCATATACTTGATGCCTATCAATGAGAGTCTTTTGTGGCCTCTTCTCTCCATCAGTGAGCTCTTTCAAGGTGGACATAGGAGTCTGTGAATTCTACTAGATACATCTATTGGTTAAAATATTATTGAAAATTAATATTACTTATCTAAAATCGGGAGGAGATAACTAAAATTATACATAAAAAGATATAATTTGTTTATATTGGAGAACCATGAGTGTATGATCATGATGGAATTTACCATTTTAAGGCACAAAAATGGACAATACATAATAAAAAGTGGAAACTTAACCTCCATGAGTTAACATCACAAGCCAAACTAGCTTTGGTCTCTACTAAACAATGTTGCAAGATCATTGCCCACACACAAAAAAAATTGCTTCTCACAATCCAAAAATGCACCTACACAAGCAAGTACACACAATAATAGTGCTCACAAATATACCAACCCCATTGCAGCAAGAAAGGTTAAAAAAGATATTTCAGCAATACGAAGACATCTTTGAAGAATGCAAGTCCAATACAATGTGCAATATAACACCAAATCGATTTGAAAATGCCCTCTCCAAAATATATATTTGTATCACAATTCTATTAGGAGAGTGATTAACTTCAACATAAAAAAAAAGAGCTACTAAATCAAGCACTAAAGGATTTTCATATTGAATGTATGAGGTCAATGGGCACAAAAGAGGAGCAGAGCACAGACCTAGTAGGCATGAAAGAGAAAATGTCAATATTCAAATGACACTCAAATAAATTTCTCAAAGAAGACAATCACCATACATATAAAGGGTAGTCACCTAGAAGGACTATCAACTGAGGGTAGTAAAATATAGTCATGTAAAGGGTAGATTCAAAGGATGATAGTCCACAAGTATTTCAAACAAGTATAGTGACAGTCCCCCTCACCAAGTGAGCAATGATGGAAAGAGTTTAGAGTCTTCAATAAGATGCCAAATCATGAGAGGTAGAAAATTATTTAAAAGATAATCAATAATAAATAAAGGATGGTCTTAACAGTTAAAACAATGTATGAAAATATCAATAAAATGGACTATGAGATGAAAGATCAACAATGCATAGTGATTTTATGAATGTGGGTGATAGTGCACAATATTTACTTCAATCTTTGAAGAAATTTGAGAATGCAGAAAGATTTAAAGTTTGAGAAGAAATTTGGATTTACTTCGATCTTTGAGGGAATTCTAGAAAACAGTAAGTTGTGAAATGCGAGGAGAAAGTTGGATATCCTTCCTTGAAGTTTATTGGTAAGTTTACTCATAGAGCAGTGAGGTTGGTATGAAGTAATATTTTGTGTTCCACTTTACTATAGCAGTACCTATAGGTTCTTAGGGTAATGGTGTTTTTTTTGCATTTATCAACGCATCTCTTGTGGGTACTTCCTGTTTTTGTTTTATGCACATCAAGATATCTTTTTTGAATAGTCCCTACATTTGTTGTAGGAAAATTGGTATATTTTTCACACATGCTTCATGTGGTTTTTTTAGGAAAATCAATGTAGGAAAATAACATCCAAAAACAGATGCTTGGTTACTCGGGTGAGCAATAAGTATTTTATTCAATTGTAAATTGGCTATTCCAGCTACTAGCCTTTAAAGTGTTGGTCAGGAGGCATGTAGGTGGAGGAGCTTTGTTTACTTCAATAAGTTCTACTGCTTCAACAATAGGGAACATCTGAAGTTTGGAGAACACAATTTACAATCAGTCAACACAATATCACCTCATTTAACTTTATTCTGAAATTCACTAAGCCACAAACAAAGTGCTAAAATGGAAATAAAACAAAGCACTGGAATAGATAATAACAACAAAATTCCAAAAATTCAGGCTTCAACCTCAATGAAGGTCTAGATCAAATAGTCATTGTAGCTGTGGACATGAAAATCTGCAAATGTTAATAAAATGACAAAAATAACATAACAGAAATACATATCCTTATGAAATAATACTCCATGTTTCAAAATGCAAACAAATGAAAAGAATGATCAAAGCACATAAAACATGAAATAAACCTATCCCATAGTGGGTTGGTGTTATCCTTTGTGTAGAAGACAGCCCTTTCCCAACCCTTGATAAGCCAAATGAGATGATAGACAATGAGATGCAAAGTGAACTCAAGTTGCCTATAGTGAGAATGCTCCAAATTGTAGATGAAAAAATGAGAGAAAAGGTATTGAATTTATAGGGGGAATTGAGAGAGGAGAGGCCGAGATTAAGAAATGTGGGACTAAAACCCAACAAATAGGAGAGAGCCACTTGTCACAATGTGATTGGCCCATACTTGTGCAAGTTTTGGCTAATGTCCCCATTTCAAATTTTAAAATGGAAATAAATGAATATGGTTGAGGGTTTTGGGGGGAATTGTGTTTGGCCAAAAAAGTCAAACAGGAGAGTTAATGAGGGCATATTCCTTGGGAATATGCCTTTGTGAGGAAAATAGGTGTTTTAATAAATCAAATTAAATTATTTATTGTGCAAGTGGATGGGACATGGGTTAGTCTTAGCATTAATTAGGGATTTGACTAATTAAGCTAGTGATTAGTTGATTGTGACACTTTGACTTAAATTTGTGGGTTAGAATAAATCAAAATGAGAGGAAAATGCATATGAGTGATTTAATTAGATATATGCGATTTAATTAAATCAGGAACTATAGGAGATAATTAAATAATTTGATTTATTTAATTAAAGAGATAAGCTTAGTGAATTAATTAAATTGGTTTATTTAATTAATAGATGAAATAACACTAAATGAAGCATGATTAGATGCATGCGTATATTTTGCATGTCTACATTCTTCCCCTCTTTGAAGCAATGTACTCGTTGTATTGGTTCAAAGAATGATGCCGCTGACATCGAAATTAAAAAAAAATATGATTTTTTCAGATGCCCCAGTAAAAAGTACGTTAGTACATTGCCCCCTCGAGAGATCGAGCGAAAATATTGAAGTCAATCTCGCGACAAATAGGTTCAAAATGGATGTATGGATGGTCAGACTATATGATCTATATGATAATGATGATGTAAATGAGATGTTTGAAAGATGCTTAGAATAACAAATTTATATTATCCTAAACAACTTAAATGATTATGCAATGCATGTGAGATAGATGAGATGGATGATGTTGTCCTATGATGATATGCAAGATGAAAGTGTGGATGCAAGATGGATGCATTGTTAGAGTGAAAGAAGATAGAATAATGAGAGGGATCAACCCTTAAATCCAAGAAGATGCAGAAGTCCAACAAGTCCACTAGTTGTCGATACTTTATTGGATATGATAATGAATGATGATGATGTATTGCTTACCCAAGGATGGGAGAGATGAAGAGCATACCCTTATTTATGTTTGATAACACACAGAGGTGCGATGCATCAAGGTATTAAGAACCAGGATGGTGTTGTGCCTAGTGTGATGGACTTTGACTCGACAAATAGATAGGAGTACTCTTATTCACACTTGACAAATAAAACCTTATTTGGAATGTAGTTCAGATATTCTAAAAATCTCAGGCCAAAACATAAAAAGGCAAGCCTTCTTATGTGGTCAACAAGACATCTACAACATCCTCCCTAAAAACAAAACAAAGCATGCATGACAAAGTTATTTTACAAGAATATCTAACAAGCACAACAGATGAAAAGATAATGATCATTGCCCCATTCCTTTCTCTCTAAACCTATTTTGTTTAGGCATCATCGAGAGGTCCTTGGAATGAGCACAAAATAAGATAAGTCTAAACAAGACCAAAATAAAGTAAATAAAAAGCTAATGTTCTTCATACCGCTAGCTAAGGCTAAACTATGGGATTACCTAATGTTGATGTCCATCATAGGAAGGTCACATTACTAGGACATGTCGTGATCAGGGTTTTGATGAGATTGGATTGGATGATAATCTATTGATACTCCGATTTGATCAACTTGCTGACTTACGGATCTAGACTTGAGACTTTGACGATTGAGCGTTCACTTTTAAACCTGCTAGACTTGTTTCTGACTAACTTACCAATGGATGAAAGCGATGATTGATTTATTATAAACAGTGATTACTACGAGTAATACCGAGATGAGACAAATGCACCATTTTGGGTTTTTCAAATGTTTTGAGGCTTTTTTTTGTTATTTTTTGGAATTTTTTGAGGCTATTTTTGGTGATTTTGAGATTTTCAATATTTTTGGATTTTTGAGGCCTATGACGAAGAGACAAACTTAAAGACCTATCCTAGGGGTCTCGGGAGTTGATCCATAGATTAGCCTTGCCTACGTTATACACGTAGAGACCACGTAGTTCGAATGATGACAAAATTGACTCAATGAAAAGATAGATGGGCAAATGGATTGCCAATGCGATAGATGCCTAAAGGACTGACCTACAATGTAAATATATGGGAAAATAGATTGGCAATGCGACAGACCCCTAAAGGATTGATCTAGCTATCTTGGGGGATGATCAAAGATCAACCTTGCCTATGTTCAAGCTCAGAGGCGACGTAGTTTGGACAAGGTGAAATACTGACAAGGCTCAATGATGAATTTTATTTTATTTTTGAAGATTTTTTGATATTTTGACATGTTTTAGGAATTTTGATGATTTTTTAATGTTTTTGGAGTTTTGATGAATTTTTTGAATGTTTTTGGTTTTTTTTCATATGATTTTGACAATTTGGATATGGATATGGGATGATATTAGTGCTCTATTTTGGGATTTTTTTGAAAACCAATCTTAATGTTGATCGATTGGTTTGATGGATTGATAATTTGACTAAGTGTGTTAAGTCAAACAAAAGTGATAATGCACTTGTAAGCTCTAGGAAGTTGTGTTATCCTAGAGTAAACTCATACATGAGGGGGTAGTTTGACTAAGTGTGTTAAGTCAAATAAGTTGATGATGGATTGGATAATTTGACTAAGTGTGTTAAGTCAAATAAGATGATAATGCACTTGTAAACTCTAGGAAATTGTGTTATCCTAGAGTAAACTCGTACACAAGAGGGTGGTTTGAATAAGTGTGTTAAGTCAAACAAGGTGATAATTGATTGGATTCGATTGATCAAGATTGATGAAGCTTGATTTGGAACAAAATTGTTTTGATGATTTGGTGTGACATAGATGTACACATTAGATACGACTGATATTGATTGTTCAAATTGATGTTCAACGAAAGATAAAGCTTGATAAGGAACATAGTCTCATCAAAATATGCCATGGGCTAGGGATTTGGACTAATTCTCACAAATGCTTTGACCAATTTGATTTCACGTTTGCAAATGTTTGGATCACCACATAGGCTGGAGGATATATATCAAGATTTATTCTCGAAGCAAGATGCAAATATCTGCCCCTAGTGTCTAGCAATGTTTGAATGGTTGTGGGTGGATTCTTGAATAGGTGTATGGATAGATATGGTAAGCATGCAAAGGATGCCAATGATTATATTTTTGACAAGATAAGGTGTTCAAATAGAGGAATGCTCATTCAAATAATGCTTCAAGTCTTAGATAACATTGGGAAGGATGGGATCAATGAAAATGACCCATGTCAAGATGTTTACCATAAACAAGTGTAAATTGTGCTCCAAAATTTTATGAAGATAATGCAGATAGATGGAGATGGATTGGATAAATGGTTCATGGTTGAACGAATGATATGGATGGAATGTCGACTTCATTTTGGGATGCGATAAGATGCTTTCTCTTGAACTGGTGTACGTAGATGCTCGATTCTACACATGACACCTATTTGCTAGGTTTTCATCATGATACCTGTCCAAAGCAGCACCGAAGCGGTTTTCACTGGAGGATGATTTTTATCTTTACTATTTTCAATCCTTTTTCTATTTTTTTTGGATTTTTATGTTTATTTATTTTTGTATTTTCTGCTGAAAGATTCTAAGTTGATGTTGAATCACCTGGTATTGCTAACATTGATGCTTTTTTCATAATGTGTCGTTGGTATCCTACTTGAAGAAGTTTCTTTGCCAAGATATGTGCACTTGAAAGCAAATCTGAATAAATTTATTCTGCTTTGTTGATACCAGAATTAACTCTATCTTTGTACGCACATCACGATAGAATGCCTTATGAATCTTTATGATGAAGGGTCATTGCCAACACATGGTCAATGAAAGAATTGAATATCATGCGTGGAGGTGTGGATGGAGTGTTTTTAGGAATAAGATATGGAATGGTTGACAGTTTGGAACCTTTGACTCTCCAAACTTGGGAAGATGAGGAATAATGGGTAGATACGAAAGTGTACTTATAATTAGGACCAACAACTTGATATTTTGTGTATGTCACTTGAGAAGCCTACTTTTTCCTTTGTGGACATCTTTGATGGATACTTGCCCCTTTTTTATTTTGTCCCATAGTTTCTTTGACTAATGGAGTTTGATAGGGGTAATAATTCTTTGTATTCTTTGGTATCCATATGTATTTGATTTGTCCTTTATGCTTCAATACTTCTTTTCCTTTGATGACGTTATTTGTGCTTTGATTCAAATATTTCTTTTGATGTTGGTCCCAATTCATGGATGGGGTGATGGTTGGATGAAGATTCATGACGTGGCGGGTTGTAGTATTGACATTGGTTTCATCATAAGGATTCTTTGTGCTCCCTATGTTGACGTTTTCTTGTGACAAAGTTGCCCCCTGTTTTATAGAGGTATCATTGATATGTTTATATCTCTTGGTTGTTGAATAACCAAGGCCTTGATGCTTAGGATTGCCCCTAATCTACACTAGTTCTAGGATACCTTTTTCATGTAGGCCTAATCCTCTACCTTGATAATTCATCTGCTGAAATTTTGTATTTGCTATAGGTTATGATTTACCTTGGAAACAAGGTGCTAATCCTTCTCTGCTCTGTGGTGGATCTTCAAAAGTGACAACTTCTTTATTGATGAGGTAGCTTTCCTTAAGAAGGGTGAGTGATCCAAATTTATAAGTCATAGGATCCTCTATATGTGGGATGAATGCCTGGTTGATATCTCTAGCTTGACCTTGTGAAATATCAGATTTAGTTGCTTCTTCAATAAGTGTATAAATTTTTTCCTCATGGTTCATTTGATAGGGTGTTTCTGATTTATGACTTCTATAGGAGCCTTCTTCATGTTCCATTTTTGATATGTCTCTATAGGATGTTTCTGATTCACAACTTTTGTAGAAGCCTTCTGATATGTCTCCACATGATGTCTCTGATTCACAACTTTCGTAGAAGACTTCTTCATGATCCTCTTTTGGTATGTCTTTATATTTTTCTATACTTTGATCATGTGTACAAATGTTAAGATTAGGAGACTCTTGTGCCTTGGTAATGATGTCAAGAGTATGAGACTCATGTTTTGAGTGAAGATCATCTACGTGTCCATCCAAAGAAATCCTCTCATCGGTAGGTGAAGGAATATGTCCTATATGGATGTGATCATCATTTGCGACATCTTGTATAGATAGGAGAGTGCCCATTAGATCATTGTAGTATCTCAGAGATACGAATTCTTGATCTTGAGTGATTTTAGAACTACTTTCAACATGCTTTGGATCAAGTTCTTGACATGGTTCAATTTCAAAGGATGGATTTTCTACAAGGGATTCTTGGACATTGTTATTAGGAATGGGAAGTGTATCAATATCTTGTTGATCTTTGAGGATTCCTTCACTATCCACAATCATGAGGTCAAGGGATGTCAGTATGTCTTTGGAAGGGCCATTGCTAGACCTTGGTGATAGATGTTGATCATGCTTTGGAATAAATTCTTGAGATATGTCCTCTAAAAGATTAGGTGATGTAGAGACATTGTCAACATGATCATTGGTGGATGGATCTTGGTTTATGTCAATAGGATCAAATAATGTTAACACATCTTGAAATAGATCACTAAAAAGTGGCTCTTGATGAATGTTGATTTGATCAATGGATGTGGTAGACATATCTTCACAATGCTCACTGATGGATTGATTTTGATCATTGTCTTCAGCCGTTAGGGTGGGGAGATTGTCAATGTCTTCAACCATAAGACCAAGTGATGTTAAAATTTCTTGAATTGAATCTTTGTTGGGTATTGTTGGTGAGTTTTGATCATGATTGAAAAGTGGTTCTTGGTGTGTGTTGATTCGATCGTTAGTTGAGGTGGAAACATCTTCAAGGTTTTCATTGATGGATTGATCTTGATTTTTGATTTCAACAATTGTGGTGGGAATCTGTTGCAAGATTTTTTGAGTGAGTAATGCATGTGTTTGTTTCTGAGCCAACAATGCTTGTTGCTAGTCATTTTTTTGTTGTGCCAACAATTTTTTTTTTTGGGCTTGTTGTTGAGCTACTTGTTGATGCACTTGTTGATGGATTTCTTGCAATAGTGCCTGGAATTGTGCTTGCGCCTGTAGAGATTAGTGTTAGGCTTGAGCTTGAGCCTATGATTGTTGTGCTACTTGAGTTGCTTGTGAAGCTTGTGTGGCTTGTTGGGCTTGGAGTGCCTTTTGGCGGGAAGATTGTTGAGTGGCTTGCAACATGATGGAGAATGAATTGTCCATGTTGTGTTTTGGTGGTGGTGGTGTTGGATTTTGAATGGTGTTGATTGTTGGGGTTTCTTGAATGGTTGTCATTAGTAGTTGCGATATCGATGGAAAAATGAGAGGATTTGACATGATGCTTTGACTTATTAAGGGGGTGTTGCTCGGATTCGTTTGATTGATGGTTGGTAAAATGGGAAGGCTCATGCCTTGATTGTTTGGTTGATAGATTGTAAGTTTTGGTTTTGACTTAAATCTACCATAGGAAAAGATGTTCCAAAATTTATATTGGGCATGCTCACATTTGTACCATTGATGTTTGGAGGAGATAATGATCCCATGTATGGATTCTACAAATGCAAGTTTTGAAAATCAATTGGAATTGTAAGGCTTGGATAGTTTGGTTGACTTGGATTACTCATGATGTATGAATCAAGTTGATTTTCCATGTTCCTCTTGTGTTTTGATCTTTTTTCAAAAGTGAACCTCTAAGGTGTTTAGGACCAATGATGAGATGAGGGATGAAAGGGGTGAATGATATGAGTGTTTAAAATTTTAAGGAACTTTGGATCAATGCTAGACTTGAGGACTTGATTTGATTTTATTTTGAGGATAGTTTGACTAGGTGTGTTAATCCAAACAAGATGATGGTAAACTTGTAAACCCTAGGAAGTTGTGTTATCCTAGGGAAAAATCGCGTAAGAGAATGAATTGGCTAAGTGAGTTAAGCCAATCAAAGTGATCATGAACTAGTAGACCTCAGGAAGTTGTGGTATCCTAGGGGAAAATTTGTTCAAGAGGATTGATAATTTGACTAAGTGTGTTAAGTCAAACAAGATGATGTTGATTTTTCCTAAAAGTCTAGCATAAGTGATGTTTCCAAGATTCCAAATGTTGTTGGTGAGGTGGGATTTGATTGATGTTTGAGGAATGGGTGAAGTGTTTGACTTGATCCTAGATGAACCTAAGAAGGACTTTGTTTACAAGACCAAGGTTTTGAAGAACATGCTTTTCCCTAAGAGTAACTCAAACCAAAATAGCAATGTTTGCACGAAAAGAACAAGACTCAAAAGAGAACAAGCACACGTGTGGTTCAATTGTCTGTTATCTTGCTTAGATTCAGTTCCTTTTACCACAAAACACTTTCTTGATTATGTTTCAAACTGCATGTCTAATGTCCCACTTTCTTTTCATCCCACAAGGTCCATTATGTGGAAATCAAGGAAATTAGGATAAAACCCAAGCACTTAGAAACCTCTAAGGATATAATCCCTAGGGAAAGTAAGAGTACCTAGATTTGTCAAAGGATATTTGTTTCCTCCAAGGGGTTTGAAATTTTGAGTTCATTGTGAATGTTTTCTTTTCAATTGTTTTTGAGGACCAAGCAATGTATTTTCCACTTCCAAGCACATGTACAACCCTAGGATGAACAGACAATATTTTGTTGGGTTCCCACTTGGACAAATCCAGCTGTGCATATTCTATGTAGATGACTAGATGCTTGACCACACTAGCTCCCCTCCATGACACACACTTCTCGGGTCAGCCAAGCATCAATACCCATGAATCTCTAATGGCATAATTTTCATCTCTTCAACAAAACTGCATGTATAACGTGGGGCGGCTTCAAAGGACATGACCTTTTGCACCAACAAAATAGATAAGGATTTGGCCTTCTAAACAAGAGGTTTTAGTTCAGAATTTCCATTCGTGGAGGTTGACCCATGTGGTGAGAGACCATTTTTTCCCTCCTCGTTGAAGCCAACCACGTGATACTGGCTTTTGTTCCAGTACCCACTTTTATATCCCGGTTGGAAATACACTTGGCTTTAGTGTGTTACCGGTTGGGTCGTTCCCTTGGGGGAGTAATTTTTCCCACAAGGCAAGTCATCTAAGATAAACAAAAGAAAGTAAACATATTCGTAGTTTGATCAACCTTCATTTAGAAACAAAGGGAGAACACTCGCAATAATTTTACTCACTCGCAAGATTTTTTGTTCAATTTTAAGTTCCCAAATCGAAATGTGAAGGAACTATTTTAAACAAACTAATATCACCAAAAGAATTTTGGTTCTCAAGATTTCCGTGAAGCGCGAGAGAAGTGCATACACCTTTTAAATGATATTAATTTGTGAAAAATATTGCAAAACATGAAAAAAACTAGTTCATTTTAGACCTCAAAAGCAGTGATTAAAGCACCAAAATGAGATGTGAAGTTTGCCTTGTCCAATTGTTAAAACCCAAACAAAATCTAGTGAGTTTCTAAGTTCAATTTTAACCAAGATGAAAAGATCAAGTCAAATGGTTAATTTAAACTCAAAAAGAAAGGTGAGTTGGTTTAAAACAAAAAACAAGGGTAGAAAATGGAAGCTTTAGATTGTAACCACAAGCATTAAAATATGCTTTTTCCAAATCTTGATTTCAAAAATATTTACAACTCCACTTTGTTCACCTTCATTTTCACTTGATCCCGATGTTGACCTATGAACAACACAAATTTGTCAGAAATATGATTTATTTCAAAATTTTAATGAAATGTACAATATTTATTAAAAATGAAAATTACAACCATTATGCAAAGTTTGTAAGAAAAATAAACAATGCTCAAATGTTAACACGAGTGAAAAATGAATATTGAACAAGTAATACCATTCATTAGGTCAATCAAATTTTTCAGAGGCTTCCTTCTTGGCATAAGTGAAAAAGAGAAATAAATAAATCTAGATTTCTAAGATGTTTGAGCCATTGAGATAGTTAAGACAAATCTGCAAAAGATATCTAGTTAGGACAAATATTTCCCTTCAGGCAACAAATAAACCTCCAACCCACTCCTAGAATATTTCCAACCTCTACCGAAACATGAAAAAAATCAAGGGTATATTTGCATAAAATGTCAATAAGAACTATTGATTCTTCCTTGATTTAGTATTTTCTCTAGAAAAATGAATTATGATATTGATGGAAGCATGAACTGTTGCAGGCATAAACTCCAGCAAATTGCCTTTTAAATGTCACATCTATCAAATCAGAAACAAATGAGGATATGTTAAGCATATTTTCTTTATGATTATTGATTTTGATGTATAACAATAATAGTAAACAACAAGTCATTAAAGGATTTTGACAGTGATAGTAGATTATGAACATTAAAGATTATATCGTCCCCTACTTACGATACCAAGTTATTTAAAGAAAAATGAAAAACAACAATAATGGCATGTTCACACAATTTGTATAAATGTGCATAGATGGAAAGATCTGAAATAAGACAAAGAAAATCCACTATATGTCACTAGTTGTGGGGTTGTTTGAGATTAGACAGATTCCAAATCTCTGCAAATCATATTCAATGACCTTGAATTTAAATCAATGCCTAAAAGATCTCTGCAAATAGAAATTAATGACAAGGACTCCAAAATCAACAATTAAAAGATTTCTCAAAGATTTCTCAAGACGAGCAAAGAGAAAAATAAACACAACAAACCAGAAAATAAATTTGCTTTAATGATCGTAGTTACTCTGCATGTTTTCCTACAACCACATCTAAGCTATTGAGAAAAATATTCTCAATATTGATACTCCTCAGCTCCGTTCTAATTATAATTAGCTTGCTTTTGATTATCACCAATTTAAATCTATTGCAGAAGCGTGGTGGACAATACAACAATAGAAAAATACTTTTGTTTCTACCACATTGAATTCACTTCAAACTGTTCAAACCACATAGTCTACCTATTTGTAGACTATCCACAATAATACTAATGGTATTCACACTCTTGTTGACTCAATCCTCAATGATACTTTCTGCATAGAACGCAATCAAGACACTCAACACTAAAATAACTCGTACCTTGCAATGACTTCACACAGTTATTCGTTCACTATTTTGTTGCATTGATGACTAATTCAACAGTTCAAAGTGCACCGATCAATGTTGAATCAGAAATATTAATGAGATAGAACACAATCATGACATGTCAGAAAGCACAACCCCGAAATTTACTCAAGCACATGTAAAAAATAGTAGTAATAAATTCGCAGACCTTGTTTATGAGAGATAGCGAATGGAGATGTGAATCGTACGCATACGACAGTGGGCAAAGATCTCTTTCATTCATTCAAAATCACCAAAGACAGCAGGAGATTCTGGTATCTCTCATTTCTTAATTTCATGAGTATCTACCTCTTGGTTTCTTCAGAGTTTTCCAGTCAATGATGGCAATTCGATCATATTTACCAATATTGTTGCTCTCATTGTATTCTCCATAAAATGTAGTGTTGAGCTACTGCAACTAGAAAATTTTCCATTGGAATGAAGTAATTAAAGAAAGACTATTATTAAATTTGTAAATCCAATCCCTATTTATCCTCTTCTTGGTGCCTTATCTTCTCATCTACCTTTTACAAGAATTTATATAAAAACTTGACCGTTTGCAACAACCTGTGAAGGAGTAGAATGAATGGGTAGAGAGAGCCATAATAATTCATGACAACCCCTTTAACTCACCAGCCTTGACTCATGCTTTTCTTTTCTCATTCACCGAACACTCCACCTCTAACCTGAAATGAATAGCTCTGTCATTGATTTGACCCCGATTACAGTAAGATTTCAAACAAATCTGACTTAGACTAGCGTAATTTACTCCATTCATCCTGAGCACTATCATTCAAAAGTTGAGTGGAAGTGATAAGATGAGAAATAAGTGCATGTACTCTCTCAGGCCATTCCATGATGAAAGGCGCTAGAGTCAATGTGATTTTATTTTTTAAGAGAAAAAAAAATGTCATTTTAAACTATCTATCATAGCGGTTGTCTAGGAAATTAAACACATGAAATTTAATGGTTGTAGCTGTGTGAGAAATCGAGTAAAACAAATGTCCCTAACTCTTCTCAGACTAGCCTTTATGTATTGATGAAGGTACCCTATAAACGATGCTTTATATTTCAAATACGAATAAAACAAGAAGCATGAATGTATACTTGAACCCAGTGTGTATGGATACTATGATGGAATTCAACGACCAACACATGTATCTTAAATGAGAAATAATGGTGACAATCAAGATCATAAAATAGTATGTTGAGAGATAATATGAAATCACCGAATGTTGAAAGAGTTAAGGGCTTGGACAACAAAACAAAATGCAATGAAAAGGCATAAAGCAGGAAAAGTTTATCATTGGAAGATGTAATGCCATGAAAAGACTTGTTACCTCAGAGGATTTTTTCAAAGAACAGAAAGAAAAAAAAGTGCAAAGTTGTAGATCTCTTATTAGCGCCCCAAGTTATGGTTCCCTTCAAACAAAACAGCTTGCCTAGTGTCCTTAATGCTTGTTGAGTGTACATACCAGTCTGATCTTTCACTTGTACAGGGAAAATGGTTCACTACTTATGGGTCACAAGTCATGATGAAAAATTTGACTGTTTTGGCATTGGTTGGCATGGTTTCTTCTAATAACACTATGACCTTCATAGAGAAGTAATTTATTCTAACTAAAAGTATGTTAGTTTAACTAAAATATATACTGCTTCAAATAGCACTTGATCCTATGATGCATAGGTTAGTTTAAACTAAAATAGAGATAGAGGAAACGATTATACATTCCTATCAACTGCATGAATTGATTTCAAATAGATCAAAGCAAAGACTATATATTTCAGCCCTCCTTCTAGCGCCATTTTGTGGACATGAAAATCTGCAAACATTAGTAAAATGACAAAACAAACATAACAAAAATACATATCCTTATGAAATAATACTCCATGTTTCAAAATGCAAAAAATGACAAGAATGATCAAAGCACATAAAACATGAAATAAACCTATCCCATAGTGGATTGGTGCTATCCTTTGTGTAGAAGATAGCCCTTTCCCAACCCTTGATAAGCCAAATGAGATGATAGACAATGAGATGCAAAGTGAACTCAAGTTGCCTATAGTGAGAATGCTCCAAATTGTAGATGAAAAAATGAGAGAAAAGGTATTGAATTTATAGGGGAGATTGAGAGAGGAGAGGCCAAGATTAAGAAATGTGGGATGAAAACCCAACAAATAGGAGAGAGCCACTTCTCACAATGTGATTGGCCCATGCTTGTGCAATTTTTGGCCAACGTGCCCATTTTAAATTTGAAAATGGCAATAAATGAATATGGTTGAGGGTTTTGGGGGGAATTGTGTTTGGCCAAAAAAATAAAACAAGAGAGTTAATGAGGGCATATTCCTTGGGAATATGCCTTTGTGAGGAAAATAGGTGTTTTAATAAATCAAATTAAATGATTTATTGTGCAAGTGGAGGGGACATGGGTTAATCTTAGCATTTATTAGGGATTTGACTAATTAAGCTAGTGATTAGTTGATTGTGACACTTTGACTTAAATTTGTGGGTTAGAATAAATCAAAATGAGAGGAAAATGCATATGAGTGATTTAATTATATATATGTGATTTAATTAAATTAGGAACTATAGGAGATAATTAAATAATCTGATTTATTTAATTAAAGAGATAAGCTTAGTGAATTAATTAAATTGGTTTATTTAATTAATAGATGAAATAACATTGAATGAAGCATGATTAGATGCATGTGTATATTTTGCATGTCTACAATAGCCATAATATACAAACAAATTTGCAACAAGCCGCTTAGTATAGTCCTTCTGACTAGACCCTTTTTGCCTTAAAGCTTTGAAATTGGACAAAATTCTAACATCTGATAGAGAAAGCATCGATATGTATCATTAATGAACACTATCAAATATAGTCCAAATAGATGAAACAAGTGATGCCTTGTAATCTTGAAAAAAATGCAACAACAATCAAAATTAAAACATTACCCTCTTAATTTATTCTCATCTTAAGGTTTGGGAGGTCAGGTGGGCGCTTCCCCTGTTCTTCAACCTCTTGAAAATCAATACAAAACATATGAACAAAGGAAAAGAATAAGAAAGAGACTGTCATAACCCAGTTCCCTAAACCTTCAATTTCGCCTTGACATGTATACAAAATAACTAATGCTCAAGCAAACGTGTCCCCATAAAGTGAATATGGCATGAAGCATATATGTGGGTGTCTGTGATAGAAAATTTTCAACTCAAGCATTCTACATCTCACTCAGGCCAACAAGAGAAAATAGAGATAAGAAAGAGACAAGTATTTATTGAACCAAAAGACACAGAGAGATGGAGAAATTATATTAAAGTCGATGAATAACCAAAGTATACAAGAAGTTATAATAGCTAAAAAATAATTTGGGATAAAAATGAACATGGAAAAATGACACTTATGATCATATTGAGCACTAAACCATAAACCCAGGGAAAAATGCAAGCACCGAACAAAATTTACTATTATTCTTCCAAAAATTCTCAGACATCCAATCAACTACTTACATACATGCAACTCCTTTCTTGGCCTTCCTAGATATATCCAAGATCATAAGTCTTGGATACAACAATATATGTAGTACATACTCATGTATTGAATAGAGTTCTCTTCCTAGTCTGTATGTTTAATAATTTTAGGAATAATGAATAAATATAACATAGTATAAAGAATGATTGTTAATGATGGTTTTTTTAACTTATACGCCCCTTTTCACCCTTTATTCATTGTAAACTATGCATAACCTGGATATATTAAAAAAACTATAGCCCACATTGACATTGTATGCCACATTAATCCAACCATATGACAAAAGATAAGCGATCTAGCCTCTTGAATGAATGTAAGTAGAGAAATTTTTGCATACCTGTAGATGGTACAAAATTTCATTGTTAAGTGGAAGCCTCCCATCAACAAAAAGATCCAAATATCTGTGTATCTATCTCAATCGAGCCTCTAAACCCTTCAGAGCTATCAATTTTTCTACTAACCTGTTATGCAAAAAAGTTAAATTTTAGAGTTATGTCACCACTAAAAACAAAAGAAATAGAGGTTTGAAACCGAATCCACACATAACACAATGTGTTATTCATACAAAGCCATAAAAACAAACTAAACTCATAACATTGGAATGGAAACAACTTCAAATTATGATGTAGAGCATGGATTTACTTTACTCAATTGGAGGCACATTTCAAAATAATGGGTTCTTCATCTAAAACATTTTTGTGAGGTTCAAATAGTAAAGAGATTGATGAAAGATAAAGGAATTAAAAAGATACTTGGATGTAGTTGGATTTAAGGCTGTAAACTGGTACATTTTTTTTGTGTAGGAGACATATCACATCTACAAACATGGAAGAGCTATGCAGAGTAGGAGAAATTGGCTTGGAAAATGAAGGCATCAGGGTATAAAGAATCATTTTTCTACCACCATAGTGAAAATTTAGCACTTTCTTTCATTTTTGCATATTGGTTTGATGCTTCAAATGATGTATTTCTTATATTGAAAAGTGCATTACCTTATTCATCTTCTCTTTGTTTCGAGAATAGTTTAATATTATCTACTTAATAGGGCCAACCATGTGAAAGTGGAAGCTCATTTGTGGCCCCCCCCCCACCTCACATCACTCTCAATTCCCCATACCCGATCATATAACATTAATCATTCATTCATTCATTAACATATTCACAAACATTCATTCATCCATTAATAACATATAACATTCATTCTTTCAGTTTTTATATATTATCAAAAATATGGTTGTCATAATATGATTACAATCACTTTTTTTTGTAGCTAAAAAAATCTGAAGTGGAGTATCATTTTCTAAATCATTTGTCCCCCCCTTCAGTTGTTATGATCTCTTCTCATGATCTTAATGTATTCCTAGTCATGTACTCATGACGTGGATGCCACTGCAAGGGGGGTCTACTGCAATAGCAAAGAAATGTTAAATTGATATGTTTTATTATTATTGTTACAAGTATTTCATTAATTAAAAGAACATTAGAGTGGTGCTCTTTACCTGATGGGGCCACATCATGTTCCTGATCTTGTCTTATAGACTCATGCTCAACATGCTGCACACCCTCTAAATCCTGATTTGGAGTTGAAACACGAAAGGTTACATTAATTAATACACCAATTGCAATGAAATATGTTTAAAAGAACATTAGAGTAGTCCTATTTACCTAATGGGGCCACATCATGTTCTTGATCTTGTCTAGCCTGATCATGCTCAACATGTTGATCGCTCTCTACATGCTCTAAAGTTGAAACATGAAAGGTTACATTAATTAATACACCAATTTCAATTAAATATGTTTAATTGTATTAATCCATACTATGTTTTGTATAGCACATGAATACATCCAGTACCAGGATGCACACCATGACCTTCATCTGCAAGTCATGCTCCACCCTCACCAGGTTGCATTCCAATGTCATGTGCAGTATTATCATTGCTTGCATGTTTAAAACAAATAGGAACATAATTACTTTATGATGGAAATTAATATTGAATAGATTGCACAAGTATTCAATTTTAAATAAACTTCATTGAGTTTATTTACCTACATGTCAGATGCAGTGGAAGCTTGTGTTTTCCTAGTCAAGAGTCTTAGGCATTCAGTCAGGGCTCCATAGCCTTGTTGGAAGGCAATCTCTAGGTACTCTTATGTGGGCACTCTATTGAATTTAGAGCCCTGTAGTTTTGCATAAGATCATGAATTTTGCTTCTATGGTGTGATAAAACCAATTTTTTTTAAAATTTATCATTTGGATGCAATATTTCATTTATTGATACTTACAATTTGTGCGGCTAATTTCATATAACCACTAGAGACAAGTTTGTGTTGCCCATGTTTTTATAGTCTTACCTTTGTTGCCTTTGATGTGTTGGGTAGCCTATGAAAAGTTTGAAATACGTTAGATTATGTAAAAAGAAAGATTAATTAGTGTATAATTACATTGTTGATAGAATCACATATCTTCCTTGGCCCGGTTGTCACTTTCCTTTTTTATTTTTAGAATTCTCCTTTCCATCTGACACCAGGTCCTTCCACTCCCTCTCTGGAATCATGGGGGGATGCTCGTACTTTTTTTTCTTCCCTAAATGTGACCTATATTGGTCCCTCACATACTTTAGATAGGTACCGTATTTCTTAAGGACCTTGGTTCGGTTGAATGTGGTATTATCGAACAACACAACTAAACAGTTAATGAGCTCATCTTTTAAATCTTCATTTTGGGCATTCCACTATGTACGTATGGTGGGACTGAAGATCTCCAATGTAATGTCATTTAGATATTTATAAAAAATATCATTTCCTACAAAATTATCATGGGATCATTAGTCTAAAAAGAGTGATCAATAAGTAAATTTCAATTGGATTATATATAATAATAATTAAAAATAAATAAAGTACCTAGGAACTTCTCTATCTTTATGGGAACGAAATTCTTGGTCACCACAAATGTGACCAGCAATGTTCTTGTACTAGTAATACGAGAAGATCCAGAAAATGCTGCTAAAACATCACCAGTAATAATGGCCTTTTCATCCCCAGGTACATGTCTTGGTGCATGTTCTGGCATGTGTTCACTGCCAGAGGGTGCACTACTCGATGTGTGCATTCTTTGCGTTGCCAAAATTTCAGTCGACAATATAGGCATGGATGATGGGGTCGGATGATGTGATGTATGCACAGGAAGATCAGGATTGACACTTGTACCAACCCCTACTCCCCGGGTAGCACTTGCAGTACCCTGATCATGGCCAATAACATCATGAGGACACAAAATATTATATAAAAACAACACATATTTTAGTTCATGACATAAAAGAGTACAAAATATAAAACCATGAATAAAATTATGTTATAATATGTGATGTCATCATCACATAATAGTGACTACATCTCCATATGGATGGTCTCCTCTACTATTGGTGCCTTTCCCCAATCAGACGACTATGACAAGAATATTAAAAACATTATCGAAATTAACCCAATAAACTTATGAAAAAATATAATAATAAAACATTTTGCTCGTATCTAGTTTGTACAATTACAATGAGGTAAACCTATCAAGTAGAAGTGTTTGAAGATGCATCATGAGCTATTCTCTAGGCCGAAGCCTTCGCCATATGATGAATGTCTCGATGTGACAAAAATTAAATATAAAAAAATATTACCTAAATGAAACCAATAGACTTACGAAAAAAAACATAATAATAAAATGGTATATTGGAGTTATTAATTGCAATTTGGGTAAAATGGTATATAGTACATACCACCCCCATAGTAACTTTATTTGTATCTATTCGATTCAAATTGTAATCGATTAGCAACTCTTCCCCTGAAGTTATTGATTTTATCGCACATAAAAATACATGGTTTCCCTCGGTGCCTCGAATATGCAATTGGGTTGTTTATTTGTTGACCCAAGTTGTGTACTATTTATAAACCCTACAATATTTCCTAATGCTTTTGGCCATCTGTAAATGTACATAGCCACACCTTTATTTTTATCATTATATTTTAGTTGTATATAATTTGTTGATAGTGCATACCTACACATACTTCATGTATATCGAACCAGTTGCATCTAATCTTTGTAATTGTAACAGGGTCCAAAAAATTCCATCAATTCAATAAATTTTTCATAATAGACCTTTATGTCGTCTATGCAAAATAGGCCCAAACCATGTAATGATGATGGTGTTATGCGATATATCCTCTCGTTGACACAAAAATCAGTGTTTATTGGAGGAAGTTCCTTGGGTACCCATTGTTTCCGTAGATGTTTATACCTCAAGGGAACCTCGATGTTGCCTATTCTCTCATCATCATAAGAACATGACCCCCCTTCAGCAAGAAATTTTTTTATGCGTTTATGAAATTTTCTTCTAATCTTTTGACCTCTAGTTGATCTCCCTCTTTTAGACCGACTACATGTCTCACTTTCCTCTTCTCTTCTTGAATTTCCCTCGCTCGAGGAAGATAGATCTAAGAAATACCTATTTGGTGGTACCTACACTCATAAGGATGTTGGATGAAGTTATTTCATGGTGATGTGATCCCAAGGTGACATTATGATTAATCTATCATTTCATCACTAGAATTTGATAGGTTATAAGGTAATCAAGTCTTGATAGATTGCAAGCTATTGTTACTACTATCCAAATGTGTCCATCACAAATCAAATCAATGTATGAAGGATATTGTCCCTTGTAATTAATGAATTTAAAATGTCATTATTGTACAACCTAACGCAAACATGGAGATTGGGAGATGCAATTCATAGTAGCTGAGGCTATGGAAGCCTAAAAAACCTAGACTCGGTGATGAATTTTCCTACATGAAAAATGTATGGCAATGTTCCAAGGATTTTTGCATGACAATTGAGGGGAAAAGGAAATGAATGATAGTCATTATCAGTCTCACAATCTCACAGTGTTAATCCAAGTTATTTGATATACTAGACTTCTACTTAAGGTTTTAACTCTCAAACTTTGTAATGAGTGTTAAATGTGACTATGGTCCACCAGTTACACAACCAAGGCCTCCAATGTATTCTCTAATTGTAATCAAAGGAATAATTCTCTTCATTCAAGTAAATAAACTTGAAGGGAAACACCACCAAGTGGTTTATTGGACACCTATATGACTAAAAATAGCAACAAATTTACATTTAATGCAAATTTCCATTGAAATTTTATGTAGTCTACAGAAAAATGGTTTCACCATACATAATATTTTGGTTTAAATTGTCTTGAAAAAGATGAATTAGAACACTAATAGACATAATTCATGTGCACATGTGAGGTGGTTCAGCTATCCACTGATAAACTCCATATGTCTAAATGGTTAATGGGGAGGGAGTGTGTACTAGGCTTGGTTAAGTCATCATAAGTTTATGATTTGGAAATAAAAAAAATTTAAGTCATCTTAAATCTTCCTATGTCTAATTGATAGGATGATTGGTTGCATCAATGTTCTAGTTCTCTATGACAAGGTTTCAACATCTTCATAAAGTGAATGTTAGTGCTCATAGTCATATGAAACAACAAAATTTTGATTATGTATGATGGTAGGATTTGATAACTTAAATGAATTGGCTACCCAATAAACTTAAAGTTAAAAGAAACTTTTTCAGTTTAAGGGGTTAGCACTTTCTTTCATCTTTTCATATTGGTTTGATTCTTCAAACGATGCATTTCTTATCCCACTTCTATCATATTGTATTCCCATACCATTGCAAATCAAAAAGGTTAAACATTTATAAATCTATCATTCTTAGCTTTGAAGTTGTTGGCCTCGCATACTTGGTTTGTTGAGTCACAAGTTTGCATGATAAGAAAGGAAGAATTAAATTTTAAATTTTAAATGTTGCTAAGACCCTATCTTTGATTTTCTCCACTTTTGTGCCCAAGCAACCATATTATTTTTTTGTGAATGGGGGTCAATAGTATGTTCTACAATCAATGGAACATGGCTCCATGTGATACAAGCATAGCTCATTGGAGAGTCTCTGGTGCAAGAGCACCTACACCTTATGTTCACAACTGGAGCATTAGAGGTTGATCATAGAAGTGTCTAGGGAGGTTTTCAATTTTTTTTGATGTTTTAATAAGGTCTAAAAGACCATTTATTGTTTCATTGATCCATATTGTAAACAAGATCAAATATGTGAAGAAATTGTCAATGATGGTCAAATATTGTCAAAGTAGGCAGCATAGGTTTTCTTGTAGGGAGTCATGTATTCAAGGTGAATAAGGTCTAACAATACCATTTTCAATGTGTTTAGGGTGCTTGGAAGTCATCTAGTTGATAACGTAAAAAATTTCAATTGTAGGGTGAATGAGCTCTGTTAGGGTTTTGTGTTTTCTATGGTCACCCTTGGCCCCTCTTGCATCATACTGCGCCTCCTGTGTAAAAAAATTCCTCCTTTATTGAGTACGACCACATTTACTATGGTTTTAGGGGTTTATTATGCCTTCAATCGGCATTAACCCTCCAATTCATGTTGGTGTTAATAGTTTGTCGGTGCTACTCAATGGATCCTCCTCCAAACAAACATCCTCATAAATTTGTTCTGCAATTCTTTCACGAGTTAAGCATTTTGATGCCCTTGTTGATGTCATTTTGTCTTTACCTGATTTTGAATTTGCTTGTCAATGGCTTGAACAACACACCCTTGTGGGTTTTCTTTTGGGAGGACTCCCCCTGAAAGTGTGCTAAAATAATGGGTCAACAAGGCTTGGGTCCCTCATGGGGTCCGCCTTGATATGGTCCAGAACTTGATCAAAGGCTTTTTTATGTTCCGCTTTACGGAAGTTAATCATGTCCAAGCCATTCTAGGGCATGGGCCCTGGCATGTTTGGTATTCTAGGCATGGACCCAAGATTTTGATGTCTTATATGATGTTAAAATGCGAGTCCCAGTCTAGATTGAGTTTCTCGGTCTGCCTTTACCATGTGTGCCCTTCCTGCATCACATTGCTTCTTCGCTGGGGAGGGTTGTTTGTATCAAAACTAATAAGTTCTTCCAAGCCCAACCACAAAAATGAGTTTGTGTGGAAATGGATCTGTCCAAGGACTTGAAAGAGTCTATAGACATTCAAATTGGTGCTATTAGGCAAACCCAAAAAGTCATGTATTTCAATTTTCCCAACATGTGCTATTGGTGCTAGTTAGTTGATCATAAAATCAAGGATTGCCCTTTGATAGTTCCTCATACACCATCACCATCATGATATGTTGAAAAGCCTCACTAGACGGAGCCTTCTCCTAAGGTGGATTCAAAATGGACAATGGTTACAAACTAGAAAAATAGGCCAACTAGTTCTGGGTCGGCTCCCAAGGCCCCTGAACCATCTAAAAATGTTTCAAACCCCTCTGAAAAGGGGAAATTTTCTCCTTCCGGAGTTGTTACTATGTCAATACAACCTAGTTCAAAGGCTACGTGTTAACTTGCGGTTGTTTTGTGCTACAGGCTAAGGCCATCTCCCACATCAAGGGTTCAATGGCAATTCTGTAGCCCATCTCCACCACTGGAAGAAGGATAATATGTGTCGGGAAAAATAGAGGCATTCGCCGTCTATTCATATTGGTTCAGTCCCACAAGATTTTTTGAAGAATAGTTTCTCTTCCCTGATTGAGGAGGAACTAGGTTCCAAAAACATGGAGGAGTTTCATCCATGAATTTTCTTTCATGGAATGTTCGAGGTCTAACTGATCTCTCCTAAAAGTATTTTGTTAGGGATACTTTACAGAAATACTCAGGAATTGAACTGCTTTGCCTCCAGGAAGTTAAAATTTTAGGATTTTTACTTGCTTCGGTTGGTCGCACTATTTGGCCAACCAACACTATTTGTACTTTGCATGAAGTCAGGCATGGTGGAGCCGCCACTCTTTTGTACTCTCGGTTGCATTCTTGCATTGTGGATCATGGGACTGATCCTTCCAGATGAGTCTTTGGGTTCTTCTCAACATTGATAACAATTCTTTCAGGGTTGTGAATGTCTACGCCTCCAATGATGTTGTGGAGTGCTCTTTTCTTTAGTGTTGGCTTGTTTATTCTTTTCCAGTCACCACCTGGCTACTCTACGGGGATTTTAATATGGTTGATATGGTGTGTGACAAGGATGGAACCTTACCCTTCCATTGGGCTGCTGGTGAAAGGGAGGCATGGTTTTAAATGCATAATAAATTGGGGCTTTTTTATCCCAACATTGGCTGCCGCCATTCTCATTCCCTCTGGCACACTTGGTGTAACTATAAGGTCGGTTCTGATAGAGTCTTTAAATGCCTTGATCGTGCCATGATCTCAACTCAATCTTTATTTTCTTTTGCTAGCTTTGCCTTGCCAGTGAAGCTATTAGTGGATGTGACTCTATTTGATCATTTCCCAATTCATTTTCACATTGAATGGAATTCTTGCCAGTCCTACACGTGTAAGACTCAATTATTTCTGAACACATCTCTTCTCTACCATAAGCCCACTCTAGCCCACATTCATCAAGTGTGTAATTTGGAGTGTAGACCAGCTAGCCAAACAGGCTGGATTACCTAGTGGAATGATGCCATCATTCGTACTCCTCAATTCTTACACATTTATGGGTGCCAACTGGCTATTTTTTGTCAGTAATCTTATGAGGCTAACACTACTAACTTGTGTATGACCATGGAGGCTATGGTGGCCAGCCCTTTTCCCCATCACATCAAGTCAAGGTGGCAGAATTAAGACACAAGAAGCAAGTGGCTGATAATTATGTTGCTAGAGGAGCGCAAATCAAAGCTCGGCTGCATTGGCTTAAGATCGGTGATCGTGCCTCCAAAGAATTGTTTTTGGGACTTCGTGCCAGGCACTCATCCCTAGGCATCAAAAAAATTAAGGATGGCACTTGGGTGCTCTCTGAGCTTCCTGAAATTCTCTAGGCTTTTGTGTGCCATTATGAATAGGTGTTCACTGTAGAGGATTCCACGCCTGTGTGACAACAAGCTCTTTAGGATTGCCTTGTTGTTGTGCCACATAGCTTTCTTCAGCCCAGATCAATTTTGTGATCAATTGTTAACAATTGATGATCTCAAGGAAGCCAATTTTTCTATGGCCGATGATAAGGCTCGTAAGATTGATGGCTTCCCTTGCAAATTTTACAAAGCTCTTTGGGATTGTGTTGGGAGCAATTTACATCATGTCTATCTTGAAGCTTTTCATACAAATTCTCTAGGCAATTTACTAAATAAGGGTAGTATAAAAGTCATACCTAAGCCTGGGGATCCGAAGGATATTTGCAGCTAGAGGCCTATCACGCTCCTCAATTTTTCCTACAAGATTATTGCCAAATCCTTGGCTTTGAAAATCTACCATCTCTTGCCTCAAGTTGCATGCCCTAAGCAGACTAGTTTCATCAAATCCGGGTTTATTCTGGATAATATTATTATTGTTTGGGAAGGCATGGAGTGGGCCTGACGCTCCAATCAGAAAGTTGTGTTCATTAAAATTGATTTTGCTAAAGCCTATGATTGCATTGAATGGCCTTTCATTCTTGCAATGTTGCAAGCCTTGGGATTTGGTACCAACTTCATTCAGTTTGTTTGAATGTTGTTTGATGATGCTTCGGCCTGCATTACCATTAATGGCTGCCAGTCTTCTGCCTTTGGTCTTTTCTGCTCCATTCATCAAGGGTGTCCTCTCACCCCTTCTCTATATGTTCTAGTTGCTAAAGGCTTTGGTTACCTGTTAGCCCATGTTGTTTCTCAACATCGTGTCAAAGGGATTCTTCTCCAGAATTTGTAGGAGCAGCTTGTCAATGGCCACTTTGTGGATGACTACTTTCTCACTCTCTTGGAGGAAGAGGAATCTATCACAACTACCCTTGATTGTCTTAACACTTTCTGCCTTGCCTCTGGCTCGACCATCCAATGGCACAAGACTTTATGTTATAGACAATCTGTGTTACCCACCCCTACATGGTTTCAAACTTATAATTGGAAGTGGATCGGGTAGGAAGATATTTTTTTTCTTTTTGGGAATTCCCTTTTCCTTTTAGGCTTCTCCTAGGGAGCTTTTTTGGGTCATGCTCTCCAAAGTTGAGTAGAAGCTTTCTTACTGGATTACCAAGCCTCTTTCTTTGGCTGGTAAGTTCCAAGTGTGTTCTAAAATTTTGGCAGCCATGCATGGTTTATTATTCTTCTTATTGGGCTCCCTCCAAAGCTACTTACAACAAGCTTAAAAATTTATTGTGATATTTCTTATGGGCTTCTTCTAAAACCTACAAGGGTTTCCATCATGTTTCTTGGGAGTTTTTTTACCTCCCTAGGGATTCTAGAGGGTTTGGGTTGCTCTCCACTCAATGACAAGGGACTACTCTTTGTATTAAATGGATTATCCGGGCCCTTACCAATGATGAAGCTTGGAATATTCTCCTTAGACACTGCATCTAGTTCAAATTTCCTACTCATAGACCCGCCTAGAAAGGGATAGGCTTTCAAACCCTTCTGGTTATGAGAGAACCTATTCAAATTTTTTGAAGCTTTTTTGGCCAAAATAATTTGATGGATCTGGGAGGGTGTCAGGCCTTGGTTGCAATGGGGTGGAGTTGGCTTTCGTGATGGGATTTCGCTCAATCAATAGAACCTCTGGTGGTCTCCCCTTCTTGCTCAAAATGGAAAACCTTTGGCCAAGTCACCTTGGCTCAAAGCCCTCAGGTTTCACAAAAAGGGCATTCAAACTCTACAACAAAATTTTCACTAGCCCACGATGCATATTATGCCGTGGGATTTTTTTAAAGCCCAACACAACCTTTAGAACTAGGACCATGCCACCTTTGATGGGTTGGTGAATGCCATTCTGACTGAGATGTTCCATAAAGTGGGCATTCATGGCCATAAGCCTTGGTGGAAAGATTGGAAATGGTTCCCAGACACTCCTCTTCGAAGCTACAAGCTACGACTTGGCTATAGGTGGCTTTCACCCCATTTTCCTATGGTCAATAGTTTAAATCAGAGGTGGTTGCTTAATTCCTTCACTCATGTTTGGTGGAGAAAATTTGATGCCATTTGGTCTACAAGTGTTAATCCCAAGCTGGCCCACTTTTCTTGGTGTATTCTTTTCCAAGGATTTCCTTTGGGATCTCGGCTTATTCACTTGGGGGTCCAGAACCCTCGTTGCCCTTTTTGTGGGCAACTAGAAAGCTTCAAGCATCTTTTCTGGTTTTTTCCCAGAGCTTAGAAACTCTGGACTTGGATACATGATTTTTTTTGGCCTTTCTGATTGAAACCCTTTTCTTGGCATATGGTTTTGCTTGGGGATCCACTAGGGATCCCTGTTAATATTTCTCTCTATGCTAAAGCAATTATTTGTTCTAATGTTCTTTTACAGATTCAAGTGCAAGCTAACAAAGTTTCACTGGAAGTGGCTTACCTTCAGGTCCTCCTAGACCACTAGATAAATTCCCCATGTGCTATGGTTCAGGTCCTTGATTCACCCTCTTCCTCCCATGGTCGGTCGCCCTCTCAGGGTCGACAACAGAGTGGCTATGCTTGCCCTCAATCTTAGCCCCCTACTTGGTGGGACTCTCACCCTCTTTGGCATGCCCAGTTTCCTCCACCATGGTTTTCTCAAGGGTGGCCTTTTGGTGGTGTGACTGGGAGAGGTGGTGGTGGTTCTGGGTGGCCCTCTGATACTCTGCCTACTTCTGGCTCTGGATGGCATGCGAGTGGTAAAAAAAATTTGCGACTAGCTCTTGGAATCTCACCCCGGCACGAGGAAGAAGATAAAGATAAAGATGATGATGATGATGGTTGGGGTGCTCCTCTTGATGTCACTCCAGACCTCACTGATGCATGGGGGAAAATCGTGGATGACAAAGACCACCTAGGCTCTGTTGGCACTACCTTGGCCGCTTAATGGCCTGCTTGTTTAATTTTTTCTTTCATGCATTTAGACTTTTGGGCTTGGCCCATGTGATTTGATATTTTAGTTTTTCTAGGCTTTTCCCATGTGACTATTGGGGTGTGCCTTCTTAACACCTACCCCTTTTTTTGTGAATATGTACTCTTATCTCTAAATTAATATAGATATTTTCCTATTCATCAAAAAAATAAATTGCAATTTTGCAAAATAATGGGTTGTTATGTGTTTGTAAGTCAGTTATGGAAATTGGTTGAAGGTAGTTGGGGTTTGAGATGATTTAAAAATCCTTCCAAGGCTCGAGAAAAGTTTTTTGGAGGAGTTGATACCAAAATTTCATATCAAATACCACAATATTGAAGTAATTTTATGTGTTTTTACTATTTTTCTGAAGTTCTTTTATGTTGCACTGATCCGTACAAGCTTGAAATTCTCTGAGATCATTGGTGTAGATAAATATATGTTTTCCCTTTAATTTTCATTTGTTTTGAAGTGCTAGATGATTGTTTTGTGGGAGAAAACAATCAAATACAAGGACTGCCTTGTTTTGCCTGTGTAAGGGTTTGAGGGCTAAAAACAATTGATATCCACCAATCCACCCACTTTCTTGGAATTTTAACTTGGTGGATTGGTGTGAAACATGGTAGGATAGAGGTTCATTGCATTTAGCATTATGTTAAAGCAAGAAACTTGGCATTGAAGTGATGCCCTATGGCTTACAGGGGCAATTTTTTTGTCAATTTGTGGTTGTTAAGTCAGGGTTTGTCAATTTGATGGATGGAGTAGTATGAATGAAGGTTTTTTGTCCTATTTCATGATGATTTTAAAGTTTTTAATACAATAGTTGAGTTAGGGAGGTCGGGTATATGGTCTTTCTCTAAAACCCTAGTGCATTGAGGGAAAATGGAAGGTTTTGTAGAACAGTGACAAAAGGGCCATGGCTTAGCCCAACAATGGTGAAAAATCAATTAAGCTCAACCCCATGGACATTCTTCTATAATATTTTAAATTCCTAACAATTTTTTTTTAGATTTAGCTATATAGTTTTAGATTTATGTGACAAAATGGTTTTATCTATATATATATAGGTATGCATGTAGTCCTTGGACAAAGGATGCACCTATGACCCAAGTTCGTAGGGGAAGGATTTGGGAAAATCTCCAAGGTTTGAAGTGTTCCTAAATTTTATCAATCCTTCTTCAGTGTGTTTCAAATAGAGGTTGAATTATGCATTAGATGGTTGTGAACTCACCTTTCTAATTAATATGTTCCCACTATGTAGATTTGAGTCAATGAAAGGAAACCTATCATCATCAAGCTTGCCTACTTTGAGATTTGTGGTATTTAGCTTTTCAAAGTCTATTCCAATCTTGAATGAAATTCTAGAGGTATTGTAATTGTGGTTTTCCTTGATGTGAATGTGTGAAATGCCTCCAAACCTGTCTAAACTAGAATAATCAGAGTTTGTGTGTTAAACAATATGACCTTATGTCTTGAATCAATGACAAGTAAAAGAGGGTATAAGTTAGCCTCGAGAGTTATTAAGGTCTATTATTCTAATAAATAGGGTCATGGTAAAATCAAGACCATGACTTGGCTATCACAAAGTTAACAAAACTTGCTAACTTTGTATTCAACTATAATGAGGTATTTAGTCATTATGATTTGATGGGTGAGAAACTCTTGATAGGTACTAAAGATCTACCTACATAGATACTTGAACTTATGTTGAGATTAATATGGAGTTCCTTATGACCACCTTTCCTAACAATAGGTAATTAATATCAAGTATATTGAATATGGTGCATAAATGTATACTAAGCTTTATGATTAGTAATGCACAAAATGTGATATACTCAAAAGTAGAATATTTTGTAATATTACATTTATGGATTTAACTTATTTCTACTAACTAATGTATTTTTCAAATAATAATTGAATGTAGTAAATGGCCTTTGAGGCCACTTTATGAGCATGTATTTATGTATGTGGCAAAATAGAGGCAAACTCATGTGGGTTCAATGTTTTACTTGTGATATGGATTTTGATCCCAAGACCTATAGGACCATTATATAGTTTAGTGGATCCATTAGGGGTATTGTAATCAAATTAACTAGCCTAGGGTGTAAACCCTTCAAATAGTATTTATTAGATCAAAAGTTTTATACTTTCTAAGTGTCACAATGTTGAACCAAGATTGATATAGGACTTTAATTCTTAGCATCACAAGTAAGGTTGAGAAAGGGACTCTACAAGGGCATTTCAATCTTGATCAATTGTAGAGGCATATGCAGCTCTAAGTGGGCAGGTAAGTAGCTATGTTTTGATCCATCTACAGATTTGACAACTACAAAAAATTATTGGGCATGCATGTTATTCAGGGTATGGCTGTATACAACTATTTTAATTTTTATGTCTTATCTTATAACATTTTACAAGAATGGGGGTGCCAATGTATGAAAAGATCTTTAGAAAGACATGAAAATTGCAGGTTAAAGAGAATAGGGGTGCCAATATAAAAGATATAAATCACTTATAGTACTCATTGTCCCTTGGTCATCAATTTTCCTTGAGTGCCCTCAACCTCATCGCTCTGGCTTTCCTCCTTCCCTATTGCACTAAGCTATATGTGCTCTTGCGCGCATGTATTGATATGCAGGGTTTTCGCTCCTCCAAACTCTTCCTGATTGTTAGTATTGACCTTTCACTTCTCCAATTTGACAAGCTACTACAACCTAAAAATAAGGTTTCGATGAAGGTTTTAGAGTATGTTAATTAAAATGAAAATTATGGTGCCATTTAGGTTTTAATAGTCTACATAGTTAAGTATATATTAGCTATATTTTACATAATAAATAATATAATTATTCTACTTATTATAATTATATATTATAATTTATTATAATTATATATTATATTCTTTAAATATACATTATAAATTATTATATACTATTATATTAAAATTATTATTAATAATTAATAATAAGTATATTTTTATATAATACAAAATATAATTAATATAATATATATTTAATATAATAGTAATATTAGATTAAATTATATATAATATAATTATATTTATTATTATATAATAGTATATATAGGCTTTTACCTGATATTTTAGAGGATTTTACCATTACACTACAATTGGTTTGCCATTAAATGGCAGTTGAAACTTGTTTTCCAATGACACAATAGTGGTTTCCAGGTATGAGATTTGTTTCAAGCTCAAATCTCACAATATATGTAGTTTTTGTTAGCAAGGCCCAAAAATTTAGTTATCATTGTTGGCATGAACATGTATTTTACAATAATATTTTAATTTTGTGTCTTAATCACTTCTAGTTAATTAGTTATATTGAGGGAAACCTTTTGTTGTTTGAATTCATGTGCATATACATAGGGGCCCTTATATATAATATAGGAAAGGGTGAGATAAGCTAGGGTAGATGAGAGCCCCTTTGTGGGTATGAAACTTATTAGGACACTAATGACTGGTGGTCCACAATGAGGTAAGAAAATTGGCATTGCTAATTTTATTATAATCTTACAATGTTAATTTAATTTTAATTTTCTAACTTGTGAAACATGTCCATTCTTTTTGATGATTTTAATTTTTGTAACTTGTTTGCACTTGCAGATATGTTTTCTCCTTCATCCAACCTATTCTGCAAGTGATTAGATATGTTGATACTGACTCTCCTAGCCTTGGAGAGATTTATGAGACCTTTGATAGCATGCTTGGAGTCACATTCACATGTGTGATTCTCACCTACCCCAAATACCTTCTTGTCTCATCCTTGACTACATACAAAATCATCTCTATGTACATTTTTATCACATCAATATTGGAAATATATCATTTTTTTACTTATCTCTCTTGTGGAAGTATTCTTGCTCATATGAAGTTATTTTACAAACTTCAACATGGTGTCAAATCTAGGAAATTACAAGTCCCTCTCTCTTTTTTAGGATATTTTTCCAAGATAGTTTTTGGGTGTATCCTAGCCTAAATTTCAAATCAGTGTTGAGTCCAAAAGGATCAAATTTTCCAAAATCAAATTGTAATATTCATAGGGTTTAGATCTATTTCAAGAATGGATACCTTTTTTGGCTTCCTAGTCCATATGGTGTATGCGTTTTTGTACATCTATGTTGATGTTGTACCATTTTTGCATCCTTTTGTGTCACTCACATATTTCATTGGTAGATGTAACCAACACACATATATGGTGTAAAGAGAAGGGATTTTCATTTTTTTAGGTTTTATTTAATATATTTTATATAGGCTAGGAAATTACCCATATAGCACCATACTTATCTTAGGTGTAAATAGGGTTCCCCATTAGGCATAGTACCCCCTATATTCCCTTGTCGTAACCATAGGTACTTCACAATTTTTTTGGCATATTTGTGGTTGTAGGGTATGCCACACTACAAGTAGGTTTACTTAGGATTATTAGTGTTATTATCTTATGTGGTAGATCTTATTTTATAGTCCTCATAGAAGCTCATGTAGTCATCATATTTAGTGCCTAGCACATAAGAACTAAATATTTTTTGAACACCACTTGGGACTACCACAAACATTGGAAATCCTTAGTCATCTCTACTCTACTAGGTATCTCAACCATTTTTTCACTCCACTAGTGACCAAGGTCACCTAAAAGAATCATCCTTATATACCATAGGGGCCCTTTTTCGTTCCTTTGAGGCTATTTATTTCAAAATCCAACAAATTTTTCCTATGATTTTATATTTTATACTTCTTATTAAAAAGATATTTTTGAGCTCTAAAGTATGATCCACATATTTTTACTAGTTTTAATGTAGGTAATATTAATTTATATTTGAACCATCTTATTAATTTTTTTTTTGATTCACATAACCTTCATCCATGAGTCAAAATTGGCTAACTTCTTTAAATTGATTAGAAAATACAAGGAATCTACTTGTAACCTCCATTTTTTGTTTGACAAGCCTATTTTCCCTATAAATTATAAAAAATGTTGTGTTATTAATGGTTTATTTTTATTTTCCATTGTTAAAATTTACCTTGTGTATTAATTCATTTGAGGGGCTAAAAGGAAAAATTTAAGTGCCCATTTCCCTTTTCTCTCTCTTGGTATTTGTTGTCCTACCAGAAGAATCTAGGGATAACAATTAGAAGAAAATTTGATATATTTCTCATGATTTTCATTGCTTGATTGGGATTTATTTAAAAATTTCAAGTTATTGTTATTGAATTGAAGGGTGGTTTAAAAGAAAAATTCAATAAGGAATGTATCTTCTTGGATTTTTCTAAGGTAAAGGGCCCTTTTTAGGTGTTCTCCTCTACCTTTGACTCACCATGAATGGAATAGGAACTAACTTTAAGATACCCACCCTAGATATTTTCTATGAGAACCTTAATAGGAAGCCTTCCAAACTTAGATAATTGGATTCTCTTCCTAGTTGTAAGTCAAGCATTAATGGATCAATATTCCAATAGAAAAGGTAAAAATAGATGAAATATTTTTAAAAAAATACTTTATGTTGTAACTCTCCATCCAAAAATATATGTAATTCAAATAAATAATTCACACCTCCCACTTTTAAGACTAGTTAGTCTTTCTCCAAGACAAGGAAGAAGTCAAGTGACATGTGAAATTATTGTGGAAAACTTAGGCATGTTATATCTAGGTGTTGGAAGATGGTAGAGACATTAGAGTAAGTCATGTAGTAGAAAAATATTTTTATCTCCAAACCTTCTTCCACTTATAAAGGGTATTCCCTTTCTGCTTGGGCTTTACATAAACCATTTTCTAGCTAGATACTTGATTTAGGTGCTTCACATAATATGAATCATCTTATTTCTTCACTTTCTAATAGTAACACTTCTTAGTAAATAGTTGAAAATCTCCACAATTTTTAGTTTTAGGATCAAGAAATATATAGTTGGTAGATAGTTGCATCAATGATGTTCTCTTTGTTCCTAAGATTTCAACTAACCTTATTTATATTTATTATATTTTTCATTTTAGTGATGGGAATATTTAAGTGATTGCTAGTTAAGTTTGATTTGTATGTTTTATTTTAGAACTAGAGTGGTAGAGATGGAATAGAATAATATAACCATTGGTTGAAAACTCATTGTAAGAACCTTAAATTCATACCATAAAACTACAAGATAAAACTTATAACAAAAATCAATGCAAGATGATATCATTGGATGAGTATTAGTTGGATAGTATATTATTACTAGATCAATCAAGAGAAAATTGATAGTTAAGTACTTGAATTTTATTTTATTGACGCTTGATAAATACAAGATTATAGAGGTATTATGTTTCTCAATTGAAGTATTTAAGAAAGTGGTTGACATGGAAGTAAAAAAATTTAGAAACTCATAAATGATACATATATAGATATATCTTCTTTATATTATCCTTGAAACTAGTTATGTATCTTCAAACATAAAAAATTAAAAGGAATCCAATGTGTATCATCTAATAATAACTTATAGAAAATATCAAAAAGATCAATAATAAAAAAATATATATTAAGGGTATGTGCAGGATCATGATGGACCAAAAAGTGGCAATGAGAAAAAATCACGTTTTGAATCGATTCAAAAACACGGAAATGGCCTAGTTGACTTTTTCAGGTTCAGGTGTCAGTACTTCTACCCAAACCAAAAACCAAAGGTAGTTTCCACAAATCGGATATCTGATTTGTGGAAGTTGTATATAAAAAAACAACTGACTCTTCAATTTCATTTTTCATAGTTTGATGCGGGCGGAAGAGGTGAAATCCAAATCCGATATCCGTTCTGATCCGATATCCGATTTGAAAGGTATGTATTTTGTTTTTTTAGATCTTGTAATCGATTTTTCAATAGATTTTGTTAAGTTTAAGTAGGTTTTATGAAAAATAAATAAAAAATATGGCTTTGTATTGATTTTTTTTAAAAACTAGAGTTTACATTGATTTTTTATTAAAACTTAATGTTTTGAAATGGATCTTGATTAAAAATTAGTGTTGTTGATGTATTTTTATCAAAAATAAGAGTTTGTTATTGATTTTTGTGAAAAAGTATGGTTTTTTTTGGATTTTTATTAAAAACTAGGGTTTTTTTACAATAATTTCATTTATATTGTGTAATTTCAATTAGTTTAATTAGTTTTTAACTTTAATCAGGTATTATGGCTGCGAATGTAAATCCACAAATGCCAAATGCTCCACCACCTCCATAGCCAAATGCTCCACCACCTCCACAGCCACTAATTGACGACTTAATTGGTGAAAAATTGGGGCAATTGAGGGGCATTTGTGAAATTTATCAGACAATGCCTCGATTGAGAGATATGGCAAACACATTGAAAGAAATAATTAAAAATATAGAAACCCTCTCCACCCAACATAATTCCTTTTATTCATGGCGAGAAGACATGAGAGAGTATTATCGATGTGGATTGTCTTATGATGATGTGAAAGATCTCCAAATAGCCTCTTTATTCATTGACCCCCGCACCGGTTTGCTAGTGAAAGTTTATAGAGTAAAACTTTCCATAAAATGGTGCATACATAGAGACATTGTAGCTAACTTTTGGGATTGTTGGTGTATGGTTTTTGATAAACCACCGAATAATAATTCTGACATACCATTTTACTTTATTAAAAAATTATATGTTGAATTTGTGTTAGGGCATCATGTCAATTACTTTGACATTAAACCCTTCCAGGGTGTCGGTGGAGGTATGCCCTAGGATAGACCCAGGGTAGTTAGAGTAGTCCCACGCCCAAATATTCCCCTTCCTCCCCTTCCTCCACCACCTCCAATATATCACCCAAAGATTATCGAGGATGCATCCACACAGACTATTCAGGCTATTCACTCTTTGAGTGGTCATTTGGTTTTGCATAATTCTACAGTAGCTCAGCCACATTTTGGTTATGTTGGTGAAAGCTCAAGTGCTGCTGCATCCTCCTCCTCAGGTCCACATATTTGTGTGCCACATGCTTGCACTATGTGTCACCAGATATGCTTGGGTCCTCCTATACAGCCTGCTGAGCATCCCTTGGACACTTCTGATTATGACCTCCATGATGTAGACATTATAGATCAGTCACAGGGGAGTGGAGCACACCCTACAGAGTCCTCTCCTACTAGAGAGGGAGATGCTAGAATAGTGACACGGGTAAGATATAAGTTGTAATTTCATAACTTGCATTTTTTTTAAATGAATATTAATAAGAGATAGTATCAAGTACTAATATTTATTTACATGGTCTATTTAACAGTTGATGTCTGAGGAGGAGCTCGCACAGGTGACTGATAGCACCCTTAGGTCCATTTCATTTGGCTTGGACACACACGCAGTATATATTTTCGCACTCACTCGTTTACATTTTATATTATATATTTTCTTGTCATTTGAATTGTCATTATGAAATTATATAATAGCTTATATGTTTATCTTGTTTCCCTGCTATAGGAAATACCCAGTGTGAGTGAGGTGCAATCTCGTCCAAACTATGGAGGCGTAAATATAGATAAGGGGAAGGTAATTGAACTCAAATTGGATTGAATTAAGATTTTTAAGATCTTATATTGATTATACATACGTCAACATAGATTAGCAGTTTCATATGTACTTGTCAATTTTATTTACAGGCAATTATGAGCTTTACAGATATGTTGACAAGGGACACACCACCTAGACGTGTAGTTATTGGAACACCTCAAAGAGTAGGTGTTGAAACCCATCAAAGAGGGGGTGTCAAAACACCTGAAGGAGATAAAGAAAAAGATCAACCTAAAGAGGTACATGTGCTTATTTTATTTTGTGTTTGGTAAATAAGTTCTAATTACCAATAATCATATGCTAACTTGGATCAATTTTAGGTTTTTGTTCACATATATAGATTGGCATTTCAAAAGTTGATTTGGTATATTCTAGGACTCCTGACCCTTTGAAGAGACATATATTTCAGGTAATCAAGATTTCAATTTTAGAGTTCAATTAAAATTCAATGTATATTGATTTTGATGTTAATTATTCAATTTTAAATAATATAGTATAACTAACCTCAATTGCAGTTTCAATTTTTTTTGTACAGCTACCTTCAGAGCCAACGAGTGCTTCAAAGAGGCTCCATTTTGATGATCCACTAGTAGTTTAGGATGAGATAGACATTTTGGCATGTAAATTTTGAATACATATTGAGATGGCATATGCAACATTTTGTAAAACTTTGTTTGAGTTGGCATCGATGCCATTTTTGTATATGGACATACACTTCATTATTGGATAATTTGATATATAGAAGTTGACAATCGAAATTTAATTTGTTCCTCATGTGCATGATTAAACTCTTTGAAAATTTTATCTTGAGCAATGGTTAAATATCAATGTACAATAGCTTAAAATTGAATGGTTATATTATGTAGTTTGTATTTATATTTCTGATTACATTGCATTACACATCTTTCAAACTCAAATCATTAATTCACATTGCATAACTAACAAATAGATGTTCATAGATGAAAAAATTTCAATTACAATATAGTTCTAACAAAGTCAACATAAGCAGTTATACAATTACTTCACATTGCATAACTAAAAACTATGAGCAGTTGTCAATTGCATTTGTTTGTCATTGAATTCTATGAGACCACATTTCTTTGAATTTTTTTTTCAAATAGTCCACTGCCTTGTATATGCTACCACATTTTTCATACATGATAGCGATCACATTAATTTGTAATAAATTAAATGATAGCCTATGGCTATATAATTTATACTCATTTTATTTAAATGGATGAGACTGACTGATAGGGTAGGGTTGGATGGAACAATCATTGTTCCATGCTCTGGGTCTTGCTTGCAAGATCTCCTTCGTGTCTTAATTTATCACCTTAACCTTTAGGACCTTCTTCATGTTTAGGTACCCCTGGTTCTCCTAGCCAACCCCACTACCATCACAAATCAACCTACCAAGTCAATCTTGGTGCAATGTCTCTAACTCTTCCTTAGCCCTTAATCTACCCTAAAGACTAACATTCTCCAAGAACTAAAACCCTTAATCTACCTTTAATTAGTAAAATGAATTCCAAAACTCATTAAGCCTTTCCACTCCTTATCCTCCTGATCACTCCTGATCAAGACATGTTCCTAAGCCTCTAACTCTATCTCAATGGTCAAAAGAAACGAACTAAGTACAAAAGAATGCTTGAACCGAAGAAACTAGGTACCTACTATTCCACACAATGCTTGAAAGACAATTGCACTACATTCTACAAAATTCACAGTGTCAGGATCACTCCATTAACACACAATTCAAAGCAAAAACTAGAAAAATTACATAAATTTATCATTGTCTTCTCTTGTAATCATAAATTTCTAATAATGCAAAAGCTTCCAACCTTCCTCTCAGGTCGAGGCACACCCTATATAGCTCAAAAAAGTAGTTATGCCTCCCCTTGGTTGGACATTGTAGTTACCTTGTGGCAATTTTGCACTTTTTTCCAATGTCTAGTAAAATGAGTTTCTAATCTCATCAGTAAAATGAGTTCCAAAGCTCATTAAGCCTTTCCATTCCTTATCCTCCTGATCAAGACATGTTCCTAAGCCTCTAACTCTATCTCAATGGTCAAAAGAAATACTAACTACAAAAGAATGCTTGAACAGAAGAAACTAGCTACCTACTGTTCCACATAATGCTTGGAAGACAATTGCACTACATTCTACACAATTCATAGTGTCAAGATCACTCCATTAACACACAATTCAAAGAAAAAACTAGAAAAATTACACAAATTTATCACTGTCTTCTCTTGTAATCTTAAATTTCCAATAATGCAAAAGCTTCCAACCTTCCTCTCAGGTCGAGGCACACCCTATATAGGTCAAAAAAAGTAGTTATGCCTCCCCTTGGTCAGACATTGTAGTTACCTTGTGGCAATTTTGCACTTTTTGCCAATGTCTAGTAAAATGAGTTCCAAAACTCATTAAGCCTTTCCACTCCTTATCCTCCTGATCACTCCTGATCAAGACATGTTCCTAAGCCTCTAACTCTATCTCAATGGTCAACATGACCTTCAAGGTAACACATCAAAAATAAAAATTCATCCTAGACTTCCTAATTGCCTAGTATTTTCTAGGTGCTCCTGCACCACTGACCTTCCTTGATATTATTTTGTAACTTATTATTTTCAAGAGAGGCCGACCTCCTTGAAGAGTCACCTTATTTTGTATAAATATGAGGTGATGTTTGTTCATTTACTCAATCAAGTTCATTCAACATAATTTGCAATCCAAGCAAACGTTTGCACTTGAGCAACAACGCTTCATCTTGCAACAGGAGGCCGATTTCAAGGTGAAGCATATTTGATTGTATCTTTGCATCTACGAGAGGTGCTATAATTCATTGTATCAAATTCAGCCATGAGCTGGGCTTGAGTTGTAAACAAATTTCTTATTGTGTTTATTGTCTTATGTGTTTCATTTTTTGAGTGCTTTCAGTTGTATTATCTGATCTTTAAGTTGAAATGGTCATATTGTTGATGACAAAGATTTGACCATGTTGGCTCTTAATGGTATTCCTTCATCTTGGGAGTCTTACATTCAAGGAATCGATGTGAGATCGAAACTTTCCAGGTTTGATCGATTGAGGGCTTACTGTATTCAAGGGGAGTCAAGGTTGGTTGCGATAGGTATTCCGCTCAATCCTCGAAGAAGGAAGGAAAAGGAGGAAAGAAAAGATGCTTCAATGGGAATGGAGATAAATGGTCAGATGGTGCTCCTGCATTCAAAAAAAAGTGGGACCTCTATCGTGTTTAGTGGGATACGATTTGCCCAAAGTCAGTCAACTTTCATTCTCGAACTCGTACGACCTAATAGACTGTTCCAACACATCTGGATGGGTACGTTTACGCTAGGTATGGTTCTCTCTTGCACCCAAATATGTCGAATCGCTCCGAGCTGCATCGGAGCAACGTTTTCCCTTAAGAGTCCAAAGTGCTAAAAGGCAGCAAACTTTGATGAAATATTTCTCAGAAACCATGATGCTTACAAACTCTTCATCTGAGGATATGGGATTGTGTTGATACCATCCACAATAACCTCTCTTAGTTTTTTCTATCTCGAAGGCGTTTTCCCGTGGTGATGCATTTTCAGTTGAGGGAAAAGTTGCCAAATGCAAGCAGTGTAAAGTTGCAAAGTGGTGCAACTTTCATTCTCGAACTCGTACGACCCAATGGACTATTCCAACACATCTAGATGGTTAGTTTTATGCTAGTATGGTTCTCTTTTGCACCCAAATACGTCGAATCACTCTGAGCTGCATCGAAGCGGCGTTTTCCCTTAAGAGTCCAAAGTGCTAAAAGGAAAAAAACTTTGACATAATATTTCTTAGAAACCATGATGCTTACAGACTCTTCATTTGAGGATACAAGATCATTTTGAGACAATATACAATAACCTCTCTTGGTTTTTTCTATCTTGAAGGTGTTTCCCCGTGGTGATGAGTTTTCAATTGAGGGAAAAGTTGCCAAATGCAAGCAGTGTAAAATTGCAAAGTGGTGCAAATTTCATTCTTGAACTTGTACGACCCAACAGACTATTCCAACACATCCGGATGGGTACATTTACGCTAGGTATGGTTCTCTTTTGCAGCCAAATACGTCGAATCACTCCGAGCTATATCGAAACGGTGTTTTCCCTTAAGAGTCCAAAGTGCTAAAAGGCAATAAACTTTGATGGAATATTTCTCAGAAACTGTGATGCTTATAGACTCTTCATCTGAGGATACAGGATCATGTTGAGACCATCTACAATAACCTCTCTCAATTTTTGCTATCTCGAAGGCGTTTTCTAGTGGTGATGAGTTTTCAGTCGAGGGAAAGTTGCCAAATGCAAGCAATGTAAAGTTGCAAAGTGGTGCAACTTTCATTCTCAAACTCATACGACCCAATAGACTATTCCAACACGTCTGGATGGGTACGTTTATGCTAGGTATAGTTCTCTCTTGCACCCAATACAACTCTGACAAAAACAAGCCAACTGTCGTGTCCAAATGGTCCATGTGCTTGCATTTGAGCTTTGAAATGAATGCATCTTTGAAGAATCTTTGATTGTATGACAATCCAATCTGCCTCCCATTGTACCCTCCTCAACCAACCAAAAGAATATGTGCACTGTTGAATCAAGTGTCCCTCCCTGTGACAATGCTGAACTACACCAATCAACAATAGAACGTGCATCATTGAATTTTGCTCCTGGAATCTTCAATTGCTCCTTAACTAGAGCTCTTTTTACACATGCACCTGCTCCATCATGCTCCCCTTTCCCATGCCCAACTTTAAGAAAACTCCAAATATTAGGTACACCCCTCTCTACATGCATTCTACTCAACCAATAAAACATACAAGCATTCTTGAATTGACCTGTACAGTTATCTGACCAAATGAGATGTCGGCCCAGTGTTATATCATGCTCCTGTAAGGACTCAAAAAAATTCTCGAAACAATGTTGGACATACTTGGATGAGTGAGATCTATCATCACTCATATAAAAATGATACTCTCTGATTATCTTTCGATCCTCCTCTGTAATATCAGGTGAATGTCTAAACGTTATCTAGACAAAAATAGCAATCTGAATGGAATTGTAATACTGAGATTGTACCTCGTTTTATGGTTGCAATGTGTAGTTTTCAGAAAAATCAACCACTAATATAATAGTGCCAATTGGAAAAGAGTCCTTACATATCCTGAATTGTTGATCCAACCACTGAGACCTATGACTATGCCTTGCATATTTGTAGAAAAAATTGTCCTTAAAATCTGAAATAAAATCAGCAACACTGCATTCTTTTGTAACCAACTTGCATCTAGAACCTTCACCTCCACTCTGCAAAGTATATTTGACTATCTCATATCTCTTTTTCTCAACAAGATTCTTTCCAAATTCATGTTCTGAACCCTCATGAAAACATTGAACAAACTTTGACAAGCCACCACATTGTGAGCACTTCGCATTTAAACAATCATTTCTATAGAAAAAGGAACCATCATCTCTAGAACATAAAAATAGATCTAGCAAGTCCCTTGATGATTTCAGAAGATGCATTGCACCACACTCCTGCAACATTTCATTAGTATGCAAAGTAGAACGGATATAGCATAATAGTTCATGGTACATTGAAAACTCCACATGGTATTTGCAACAACAAGTATTACGAATCTTAAGAGGCACACAATAGAATGGATTCAAACCTTCAAAAGTTCTTTGAGAGATTTCCATATTTGGATGTGTTTGATTAAATTTGTTGAACAACATTGTTTGGCTTGATTCCAAGAAATGTTTAGGATGCGGTGTATAGTCTCGACTGCCAATTCTTAACTTTAAAACATCCTTTGCATTGGGTGATACTCTAGAGTTATCATGCCAAAATTGTTGAATTGCCTACTTTACATTATCAGTTAGCTTCTTATCAACACATGTAAGCCTTCCGACAAAATCCAATCTATCATTTTGAAGAGGATCATCTATTTTTTCTCTTCTTACAAGTACTCTATCCAAAGTTTTATTATTTAAGTCAAAATCAATACAAGTTTGTCTCATAAAGCGAGCCTTTTTCAATTGATGGCTTACTAGGGCAGTGGTAATGACTCTCTGAGCAGCTCTCTTATCTTTTTCCTTGTTATTTTTTCCAATAGACTTGAGAGCATTAAAAATATTTTTGACAATAATAGAATTTTTTTTGGCCCTCTTATTCAGACGAATCTTCAATTTGGCTAGCAAAGGTCTCATCTTTTGCATCTTTATCAATTGTACAAAAAGTTGGCATTGCTCGGTCAATGTCTTATCGCTAAAATATTGGTTGAAAAGTATTCTAGCCCACAACCGAATAGTTCGTGTTGACCTCTTGCCTTCAAAATTGTTTATAATGTCATCATCAATTTCAACTAACCATTTAGGGGTCCTTGAAGATCTTGAATTTGGAATACCTCTTTCTTCCACACAAGGTTCTTCATTTCTCGTGTAATCTGGTGAAACATAATTTACACTTGCTTCAATATTATTTTCAACATCTTCATTTCCAACATTTTCACCTTGAACATTTTCAATATCAATTTGAACAATTTCATTCCCAATTTCAATATCATGTTCAACATCTTCAATTCCAACATTTTCATTATAAATTTTAAAATTTTCATTCCCAATTTCAATATCATGTTCAACATCTTCAATTCCAACATTTTCATTATCAATTTCAAAATTTTCATTCCTAATTTCAATATAATGTTCAACATCTTCAATTCCAACATTTTCACCTTGAAAATTTTCAATATCAATTTGAACATTTTCATTCCCAATTTCAATATCATGTTCTACATTTTCACTATGAACATATTCAATTTCCTCTTCACTTGAAAGACCATAGGGTTCAGGTTCACTAATATTTAACATACCTTGTCTTTTATTTCTATGACCTTCTCTATCTCTTTGTCTATATCCTTCAATTTGTTCTTTTGTCAGCTTTCTCTTACGTTTTTGCTTCCGACGACTGTTGCTCCCCATTATACCAAATAAAAGATGCTAAAAAAATCATTATGTATGACAAATTTGAGTACAAGAATCTCCTAAAAGTTTATCTTTGTCTCTTCCTATCTGAAACCGCACATTTTTCACCTACAAAGTGCTGCAAATAGAATGCAGGGTCTGTTGGAATGCACAAAAATGGCCCACATGGGGTTTTTCTATGGCCCACAAATCGAATATCCGATTTGAATCGGATATCCAATTTGTGAAACTCCATTCTGGAAAGGTTAAATCTTACCATTGCAGAACATGTTTTACATAGACCAAAGGGAGAGGGAGAGGGAGAAAGGGAGAAGGAGAGTGAGATGGAGAGGGAAAAAGGGTGAGTGGGAGAGTGAGAGAGTGAGAGTGAGAGTGGGAGAGATAGAAGGAGAGGGAGTGAGAAGGAGAGGGGAGAGGGAGAGGGAGAGGGAGAGGGAGAGGGGGAGGGAGAGGGAGAGGGAGAGGGAGGAGAGGGAGTGAGGGAGAGAGAGAGAGGGAGGGAGAGATGGAGAGGGATATAAATAAGGCAGTGTGGGAGGGAGATAGGGAGAGGGAGAGGGAGAGATGGAGAGGGAGAGTGGGAGAGTGAGAGAGTGAAAGGAAGAGTGGGAGAGGTATAGGGAGAGGGAGAGAG